>LUCM01008850.1:31460-315333 GCA_008360955.1 Fasciolopsis buskii | reverse complement strand
GGCCAGGTCGAGGTTGCATCGATCAAATATTCACTCTTAGCCAAATACTCGAAACGCACCACACGCACCGCCGCCGTACGATCGTAGTCTTCCTCGACTTATAAGGTTCTTTCGACTCGGTGGATCGACCAGTACTACTCAGTGCTCTTCACCGGAAGGGTATGCCAACGAAGTTTGTGAACCTGTTGCGAGCATTGTACTCGCATACCTATGGTCGCGTTAGGGTATAGGGCGAACTATCAAGTTCGTTCGAAACGCCTAGTGGCGTTCGACAAGGGTGTCCCATCTCTCCATTCTTGTTCAACTTCGTCACAGACGAGGTGATAGAAGATGCTTTAGGAGGTCTCCGGGATGTAGTCGAGTCTGCGGACCATGCACAACGGGCACTAAATAGACTGTTGAGATCTGTTGCTCGGTTTCGCATGTGATATGCACCTTCAAAGTGCAAAGCGCTGTTTCAGGACTGGACGAAAGCAGCGCCGAATTTGATATTGGATGGAGAAGAAATAACGACTGTGGACCGTTTCACCTTCTTTGGTAGGTGCGTGTCGAACGATGGTAACTCAGTAGTAGAGGTAAATGCTCGTATATCCGCGGCTCGGGCAGCTTACGCTGGATTAAAGCACTTGTGGCGTCGGTCTGATATTTCACTGAATTTCAAAGGTCGTGTGTATTGTGCCGCGGTGTGCTCAGTTCTGTTGTACGGTTGCGAGACGTGGAGTATCCGTGTGGGCGATGTTCGTCGGTTGGAGGTTTTCGACCACTGATGTCTATGGATTATCGCCAGGATTGAATGGATTGACCTCTTTGAGTAGTGTGGAGGTGGGGAATCTAGTATTAGGTACCAAATCTGAGAATACCTTATCTCGGTGTAGGAAGCTTAGTAGACTACACTGTTTGGGTCACTTGTAACATATAGCGAACACTCGTCTACCATATCGCGCCCTATTTCGCATTCTTCCCAAGGAATGGAAGAAGCCATATGGAGGTCAACAGATGACGTGGCAATGTGGGATGAGATGTGCAACGAACTTAAGTAAAGTATGTGCCTCTCGTCTTCGTGGTTGGGGTCCGAAAGACCCGTCGACTAGCTGGTTGGAGACACTGAATGATATGACAGTGAACCGTGAACAATGGCGATCGTATTGACATTTTCTACCCAGTCAGAATGATTGAAAACATGTGCTTTTGTACCGTCAGTCTGTGTTCCATATGCTGACTACAGCAGCGTCTTAGTTTTCCACACCTGTGTAGGTGCCTTCCTTGTTCCCCTTGGATATTAACTCTTTTCATAGAAACAAGTAACCTTGTGGAAATGCCAGCGGTGGATGGAGCGTGTCTTGGTGTTTTACGGTGAACGATGACGAGGATATAGGTAGGCTTCCGAAGTATCTAAACCGTGGAAATCTTAACTCCTCGTAGTAGGTTTTTAAGTCATCCATTGCAGATTATTCACTGTGTTACTAAGGATCCTCTAGTAGTTTAACAACCTCTTCACTTAAAAATTGCACTTGAAAAAAAAACGGTTCCGAGGATCTCGGACGTTTGGCCCGATTTTTTCTGTTCCCCGGTGAAATCCTTAATTCATCTTTTATGCCCTATTGAAGCTTACTATGCGGCCGAAAAGAAATGCCAAATAAGGCGATCGCATTTGGATTTTCAATTCCCCGTTTTGGCTGAATCACTCAACAACCACATTTAAGAAGAAATATTTTGCGAAAGTAAGCAGTCTATTCGAAGGTCCCTAAAGGCTATCAGACATCAAGTTGCTAAGAGGCTTGGTGGTGAACGGAAAATTCGGTGGCTAGAAATTGGCCAAAATTCAACATGTTTATTCTTGTCTACATTAGGTGGGTTTCTCTGATTTCCGTTCAACCTAATGGAGGAACATTTTTCTGCACTCCATGATAGATTTCGAATGAATATGGCACAACAGACCGACGACGTGTGGTGTTTATGCACAACAGCGATTCCAAAAACACCTTCAGTTACCTGTATTCTGGAAAACAGTATCATACTACTAATTAGATGCGGACTTTTGGTGAGCCTTCAGACATTGTTACACTTAACTAAGAATATAAATTGCTATTTTGATGGATTTCAATTTAGTAATAGGAAGTAAACATCGGTGATTATAAACATTAATTGCTTGCTGGTAATACGAAACCTATGGTCATTTTATAGCACGATCAAGAGGGTAAATTAAGTTTGGTTGGGGGGCTGGAATTTGCTTAGGCTGTTACCGTGCTAGTGAGCCTGAGTGTCAACGCACTTGAATAATTCCGCAGACGTACAAGCACACACTACTGTTAAACACTGCTCGTTGGAAATAGTCGCGTTGACCGAGAAATACTGTATAAAAGCGCAAACATAGAAGCGGACAGCAAGAAAAATCCCATAGAAAAGCCATTCTTGAAATAGCTTTGAACGGGTCCTTGACCCTTTGTCAATAGTACGCAAGGTGACCAGGGGGAAACCGGATATTGCATGTTTTTAAAAGCCACATTTGTGTTGCGGAATATCGGAACACGGCCTGGAATGGGAGGTGCCAGATTGACAATTGCCAGTGAACTGAATGCATACTAAATGAAAGTACCCAAAGAGAAACATGGGTGCCAGACTTGATGTGTATACGTATAAACGAAATGCTTTGAAAAGGTGAACTGGTAGATTAAACTAGTGAAGGTATGTAAGGCGGTAGCCAGTCAACTTGGAAATTATTCGAATTTATCTGGGTACGGCAGCAGCCATTTTAGATTAAGAAAAACATGGATAACTGTTCTATCCATTGTTGCGCGGTAGGTTCAAGTGGAGAGAAATCGCTATTGTGGACAATCAAATTTTCCGTGAGCAACGTTGACATAAGATGGACAAAGGTGCGTTCGGAACAATTTTACGAGTCTCGGTGGAGAGCTGGACCGGCGCTCAAGAATTTATCACTTCATAAATATTCATTTAGTCAAATGAGACCATCGGGAATGCAGATTAACTGGTACAACAAGAAGACATCTGCTCCGTTAAAGACATTGTTATAGGAGCCACAGGGATCACTCGTATAAATTGTTAGCCGGTATGTGGGTGACTGGTCCCCGAGAGAGCAATTAGGGGTTATTGATTAGGGATTTGAATTATGTGTGGCCAGTCACAGGACGTTCTATTTTTTCAGTGGTAAACAGTGTGCCACTCACGCAAACAGTGGTTGGGGACTTCTGATTCCTCTTAATGTCTGTAAACAGCAGCACCGAGAAACCGTTTCCTAAAACGGTTAGTGGCAACAGTACGTGGATAAGGCGGTGTGAACCTCTAAGGAAGTTAATTTCACTTAACTAAATGAATCTAATGTGCACTAAGTAGTTTTATTACCCAGGTTTTGGAGGAACAGTGATTGGACAGGAATGTCTGAATTTTAAGCGCAGCCACAAAGGTCTAACAATTACCGATCGAGATACAATTGAAGACGGTGAGTCCAGTTACCATTTGATATTTTCTGTTATTCTGAGAACCAGTTTTCTGCGGTGAGATGCATTTGGGATTCCATCCACCACTTTGGTGTAGTACACAAAGGGTCGATGATTTAGCATACACACTTGTCGGCACCGAATTGGAATTTTTATTGATTTATTGGTTGGGATGGACAAATAAAAAGGATATACAGCTAAAATCTCATCGCGCATTTATCAAAGACAACTGAGGTCTTGGATACTTTTGTAATGCGCACGAAGCGCCAATAAGTGTGTTTTCAAAACACACGGTCATAACACTTTTTGATCAAACTTTTTCCTGATGTCCCATATTTGCTTGCGTTCCAGCCTTTCTTGGACTGAACATCTGGTGGTCACAGAAAATTGCCAAATGGTTATTGGATTTGAAAAAATATGGGTTTGAAACGGATATTTATTGATGTGTAAAGACCACAAATGGTATAATTCTCACTACACGATTATTTTCTCCCGTATTCCACTGAAGAGATTGGCGCTGGTTAACGCAGGAAGAAAGTGCTCCTGAACTTCCGATTGCAGTTTCTGACTACAAGTAGTAGGGACGATCTTTCCCGATGTAAAATTAGGAAAATATTTGGGTTTGCTGTGCAATATTTTGATCGATTATTAACGGGATGTACCAACTAATTCAAGGCAAACGAATGGAAGCAGGCAACAGGACCAAAGACAAAATCCGGAACAGCGATATGATTTTTGTTCAGTGCAATTCTTAGATATATTGTTCAGAGATAACTTAAAACTTGCAACCCTGCGGCACTGAATGGTTGTACAAGGCGGATTTATTCTGTTTGGGAGTCAAAACAAATATTGAATTGTCGTATTGGCACTCCTTGACCAAGAAGGTCAGACGACATCTTGTGTTCAACAAAATGATCGAGTTTAAAGAGAACATGCTTCGGAAGCTTCATGTTCTCATGTTGGGATACTTCCAATCCGCTTGCGCATATGCAGTCTATCATTTATTTCAGCAAAATATCGTGGAATTCTCTATTGATTTCAGAAAGAATCACAAACAGATGGTTCCTAGGCAAATGGTACACAGATATATCAGTTGTAATGCATTTCTTTCTGACTCAAACGAGGAAGTTTTGCGGTGTGCAACCGGAATCGGGGATGTCAGGCTACGAAGCTGCTAGTAATTTCCGCCTTTCAAATGCGAGAATGTGCAAGGGGATCGAGTGGTTAAAAATCCAGTTCGTCGTTTATTAGAAACCAAGAGCGAGAAATCAAATATCAATAAAGTTAGAACTTTAGGGTGCCTGTCTCTACTTAAAATCGGCCACTTTCTTATGTTGTGGTTAACAAGCCTTCATGTAAACAATACCTTATTAAATGAAAATGAAATAGACTTTAGTCGAGATGGACCTTTTTTAATCCATTTGCTTTGGCGAGAACAATGAAATGATGCACGAGACAGAATTCATGATAAAAATCAACGCTTGGTGATAGTGAAACCTTACTTTCGTTATTCAAACAAACTGCGTGTACCAGAAGTATCAATAGGGATTTCTGAATGAAGTGAATTCTCTCTCGAAGATCAGGTAAAACTGCTTGCCACAAGGCAGCTGGTAGCGAACAGGAAAGGGGAAATGAATATCATCACTTCAAGTAGGTTAAGACTGACAGTTCCAGTCATCCAGTTATTGGTTGAGCACTTGGTCTTCTCGGCTAGGTCCCATCCCACACATTATCCCTATGTCCTTTGGTCCAGCTGATCTATTTGTCTGATATTTGGTTTGACTATGCTGGATGTCACCGGGAAGCACGTGACTGAAGTGATTAAATTCGGGCACTTGAGCCTTCTAGTGAATAAGAAAAAGGCAACAGCATGGGCGATGGTAACAGCAACATATTTCGCAAGGTTGAACCCACATAGAGTGGACAAAGAATGTTGACATGTGAGATTGCATTTCATCCTCGTAATACTGAACAGATTGCAGCAGATAGGAAATCTTCCAAATCACGTCAAGCGAACTTCGTTATTAGTACAAATTTCAAGCCGTCCAGCTAGTCTTACACTCAGGAAGTACCAGCCTCAAGTTTTTCTCTTATCGGTACACATGACCGGTATATGTACTCAAGCGATATTTGAATACAGCCAAGGATTTCCGGTTAGCCTTAACAAGAGCTAATCGCTTAGTCGTACCACACGTGTTCCAGTTGAAAACCCCACGGACAAACCCTGCTAGCGACTGAGTACACAAAGCTTTGGCCAAAGCCCGAGTCTGGTGTTGACCTGTTGCCTTAAAATTTGTGCGCAAAAGGCGTTATCCAAAGTGCAGCAACATGAAAACCATAGAATATCGGCGGTTAACTGTATGATGTTGACCGTCAGAAAAATAGGGGAAACAGATTGCATTTTTGATAGGCAAGGCCTCCGTAGTTGTATGGGACAGTTTCATTCTGTCCCGTGCGCCTTCCCGGGTTGGTTGTAATTAGGTTCTATGCTCATTTAAATTGTACTACAGGAAGATTGAGAATATTCAATAAAGCTTTCTGGGAAAAACCAAACACAGATGCCATGGCAACATTATGGCTATACCCAGATCTGTCTGCACTATCACATTTGTCATGAACAAGTAGAGCGCTGTGAATGCAAGGCGCATCATATCGTAAGCCAAATCGGTTAGTCAATTCTGTTCCCGCAAACTTCACTAAAGAGCATACCAGTTGAGTAGGGGCATCGTGGACAATAGGAGTACATTTCGAAGATTTGATTGATGTTCCGTCTATTTTCATATGCGAGTGAGAACCATCAGAGACCGAAGATGTGGACAATACAAACAATGACAATATCAATAGAATTGATGAGACCCATAAAATGGATGGACATTAAAGGCACGTGTTTACGAAAAGCTTTGTAAAGTCCGGTCCAGAATGATGGACAGAAACCAGGGCACATGACTACTTTGTTGAGTTTAGATCTGTTTACATTAAAATCTTACCAAAAAGAGAAAAAAATTCGAGTTCAAAGTCAACTGGAAACTCGGAACAGGTAGAAATCGTCCTGGCGCCCCAAAGACAGTCAGTATTTTTGCATGATTTGCTTAGCTAACCGAGAGGTTTCACTTCCATGTTTTCCTTAAAATAACAAAACTACCTAATTAAATAGAACGGATATACAAAGGCAACTCAGAGGCAATAATGTCGTCATCGTTATGTAATTCCCTTGTTTTTTAATGGACGAATGTGGAAGAAAATCCACTGCCCGTTCCAACAGCGTGTTCACATTTTCAATAGTAGAGAGATATGGTTTATGAATACTGCATGGTTAAAAATAGGCAAAATCAATCGGTGCAGCATCAAGCAGTTGGAACATGATAGATTCAGTTTAAACCAAACTGAGTCTGCTAACAAGATAAGCTGCCGTAAACAAAAGCGTGGATCACATCCCACCCAAGTGTTCTAAAGCGATTTTGGAAGTTGTAGTGACTCCGAGATGATCCTCAGCCAATCCCTCATCATGACCGTTTGGCAAAGCCGATGCGTTCGCTGGCTTTCCTTTGCGGCTGGTAATTTCGATGAGTATACAATTTTTTGTTGCAACAGTCCGCTTCGATTTTCAAACGTTGTTCTTCCAGAAACCATAAATACGAGGTGATAAACTTTAAATACGGCCAGTTATAGTGCCGGGGATATACCTCGGAATCAGTTACTCTGCTTGTCTATTTGGGCAAATGATACAACCGATAGCATTTCCTCTAGTCACTCTGAAGTTTTACAACTGTCCTAAACATAATTGACAGTGGAACATGGTGGAACTGAACTGAGGGCAAATATCGCCCTGGGTGTCATCATTGGTTGGGTGACACTCGTCTAACAGGGAGCGGTAATTCTTTCAGAGGAGTGTCGACATTATTTCTTTTCTGTACAGCTGTATTGCCATTTAAAAGCAAGTAGTTTTAGATTGACTTGTATCTCTAAGTAAAGCGAAAAATTAACCCACTTTTCTTACTTCATGTAGTAGTCAAACATACCGCGTTTGCATGAGTCAAAGTTTTGGTGAATCGTCTTTAACCAAAGAAAAGCCACTTCGTACCATGGATAATCTACGCTTGTAGCCTATCATGATTCCGGTTCCGATGAGATAACACATGGTAACGTTCTATTAATTTTTCTGACGATTTCCAAGGGCCATGATAGGCACTTTCCTAGTAATCCTATTTACTTAGTTGCAATGAGAAACATGCCGATTGGAAAACGAAACTTTGGTATGAAAGGGTTTGATTCCGCAACCGTACGACGACAACTCCATTTTCCTTGATCGTCGAGTTATTTGGTTTCGGTCTAGCACCGATTTGGTTTCCATAAAGGATTGGTCATATTATGCAGGTGACCTATAGTTAAAGCTAACTCGGACATAAAAATATTATGGGCACTGTTATCGCCCTGAAATTTAGAACCTCAAGAGAACATTCTAAAGGAGGTCTTCAAAATATTCACCCTCAACATTTCTCGGGATACTTGTGCTTCAGCCCTGTTGTGGACTTGCTTCTGCGGTTATTGCTGGCTTCGTTCTTTGTGAGTTTGTCATAATGATCAAAGGTTTAGAAGTAATGTCACTAACCGTTAGAAAATTCGTTCCGCTTTCAGAATGAATGTTGGATGACTGGCATTTCTGTTTATGCACCGATGAATTCTGAATGCCCCAGCGTGATGTGGTCGATCTAACTGGTAGATGACACTAATTAGCGGTGACAGCAAAGGCGACAAACTTTTGTTATTCGATTATTTTATTAGCTCGTGACATGCAATCAGACTGTTCCACACGGAGCTGGAAACTGACGGCTTCCTAGTCTAGACTTTTTCTCTCCAGTTATTTGGAATTTCTCCACTGGAAGTGCATATGACCTAAGCAGCGCTTTTATATCGAAAAATGATTAAAGATTTGCTTTTGACTGAAAACAGAAATATTTGATAGCAGGTCGTAAACACTGATGGAAAGATTTATTGGCTTATGTCTTAATTCCACGGCTTTCTACCGTTGGCTGATCATTCATCAGACACTGCCCATACTGATACTGGTCTTTCTTGAAAACACTATTCTACGGTATTATATTAGACAAACAAATGTCAAGAAATTTTTGAAATCACCCTTTCTGAATTCACATCTAGCATTTCTGAATGAGTGACAGTGAATACTTAACCATTCATAGCGATTCGCATTGTTCCGGTATGCAACTGACATTAGTGTAAAAATATTTTACTGAAAAACGAAACGGTAAAACGGAAGAAAACAATGAAAAAGCAGTCGTTGCGTGTATTAATCGCGAACTATTAGACCTGTCACATTATATTTCATGATACGGTCAGAACTTTGTAGACGACATCCGATGACAGTTGTGACGTTTTTGTAAACTGCACGCAAAATGCGATGGATGGCGTCACCCAGACCGAAATGACAAACAGTCACGGAAAAAATGAATAAAGCTTAGAAGTTGGTGGACGTGATGACTAATTGTGGGTGTGGTATTATTCCAGTTGTCAGTAAGAATCAATGGGAATTCGGTTGATTTGTTTTCGTTATCTACAACTTACACAAATTATTCACGCTGTTTTCGAGCAATTTACTATAATTTTGGTATACTCTCGGAATTCCGTCATTTTTAAACAATTATTGACAATGGGCCGCGAGCCAGAAGCGTATAGATTCCTTGCAATGAATGAATTTGAATTAGAATAATTTCATTTCTGTTATTCTTCAAGAAAATTTTTGAGGTTGACCAAAATTTCAGTTTCTCCATTGCTGCACAGTTTCGATGGCAAAGGAAAAAGAAGCAGCGTTAGTGTAAGCTAATCAGTTAGCCAGTTAGTAAAAGGAGGTATCCAAACAGACAGTCAGTCTTTCAGGCACCAAAGTCAGTCAGTTAGACATTCAGTTGGTCAATTGTGAATTTAGTCAGTCAGTCAGTAAGTCAGCGAAACCAGTGACTTATTCGATCAATCCATCAGTGAATCCGTCCGTCAGTCACTCAGTGAGTTACTCATTCATTTATACCTTCATCCAGTCCGTCATCCAGTCCACCTGTCATTCATTCAGTCAGTCAGTCTCAAATTTCTTTAAGTTTGTAAGTCTCTCAGTCAGTCAGTCAGTCAATAGGTCAGTCAGCAAAGTCAGTCATTCTTTCGGCCGGTCAGCCATTGAGTCACTCAGTCACTCAGTCTCTCAGTCAGTCGATCCATTACGAAATCAGTTTTCAATCGTTCGGAAGGATTGCCAGCGAAGAAACCTGTCTGCCTAACAGTCAACGCTTCTTCGGCCGTTTTCGTAATCAGCCTCAGTTTCTCTAGCAAAACTGCCGTGTGGTTACCATGTTTAAGGTTGGCTGATTTGCAATGGGCGATTCCATTTGGGAGTTTCATAGTTTTAGCACGCACCCCGAATTCGCTACTAGCTCCAATAGATATATTTAGAGATTTCCATTTAGATACTAACTTATTCGTATGGAAATTATGATAGTGGTGAAACTCTTAGCGGCTAATCCCGAGAAGATGTGTTGCCCAACTCGAATGAGAAAACCTTGTGACTGCAGATCACCTTCCACCACTCAACTCATCGTCTGGAATGCAATTACGTCACTCAGAGTTCGGTTTCTACTATGAAAGGACCGAAAGGAGTACTGTAGTGAAAAAAATCAAAGTCGAATTTTTTTTATTTTAATGCCCGGATGCATTTCTATGCAATCAAAGATAGTCGTCTCCAACCTTTTGAAGGAAATATTCCCCTAACCTAAGTCGTTCATTGCCAGTGGACAGAGTAGTCCTTATACCATAAATTTATCCTTAACTTTGAGCTTTTATGGCAACCGAATCCAGTAAATCATCATAGTAATTATTTTTTTGGTAAATATAACTGATTTACGGCAGGGGAAAAATGATTCAGTTAGCTTCAACTTTGACTTTTTCGCTTCATATTCTAGGTGTGCTATCAAAACATCGAATCGCTCTCGCGCTTTCTTATACAGGGACATCTTAGTTTATAAATCTGGTGCAAAATTAGTTTGTGCAACTTATAGTCTTTTAAGTAATACTCACTTTAATACTGCTTTCAAAATATAGAACGTTGGTAACAATCAATTTCATTTTTTTCAATTCGCGAGTTGCAATTACAAAATGAAAACTGGTCCCGGTTCTTGATTGCGTCTGTTTATTCTTTCTCTCTTTTCATTCGTCCCAAAATGCGGTGAATTGTGGTCAATGCGTGTGAATTAAGTTTAATTCCAAATATATGCGAACAGGACGGTCCACAATTTTTTTCATCGGAAATCTGTCTTGACCGAAAGATTAATTTTAATGCCTCGATCTTATGTCATTTATGCCATACGCTTACCAGTCCGATTCAGTGCGCTTCCGACATTTTTGCTGTCTCTATTGTTTGAGGGAGAAATCTAACATTCTCAGCTTTCGGTCACTGTCGCCTTTTTACAGTATTCCGTCTTTCTATTGTCTTGGGCTTGAGAATGCCAGAAATTGCACGTTTTTCGAATCAAACAGCTCGTGCGTCAGTCCCTTGAAACTACATTTCAAATTATTTTAGAGTAACTTCTAGTTTGGCTGTCGGATAAATTGATGGGAAGCCAAGTTTTTAGTCGTCTACATCGGGTCAGTGATTCGCGGTTTATTAATTGATACGGCCAAACAGCACAAGCTGCGTTGGTCGGAAAATTCCGAAGTATGTAGGCACTAAACGTGCTGCTTGTCTACCTATTTGTGTATGTGCGTGTATGTGCGTGTGTGTGTGTGCGTGTAAATATCAGCGAAGAAAAATGTATCGTCGTTCGCCAATGAGCCCACGGGAAGGGAAGCGATTCCAGATCAACACGCGGCCAAACTGGTTAGCTGGTAGAAATGACGAAAAATACCATCGGTTCACTATGCTACCCATTATCGTTGGGTTTGTTCAGTTCAAACAGAAGACTCGTCTTGAATTGGCATTCTAAGCTTGCAGTTGTGAGTGGGAGGGCGATTAACCACCTAAATGCTTCATTTCATGCCATCGTATTCTTGTTACCTGAAGAAAATATGACTGAAATGGAATGGGCTTGCCCCAAAGCCACCAGTGCCAACTACACGGGGAGGGAGGGGGGTAAACTTGACCTTGAGGCATGGATTGCCATAGAACCAAATCAGGTTTCAACGGGAGATGCTCGGGTACGAGCCGGGTGAAAGCGCATTACCGTCCACACACTAAACAGATATCATAACTCACGCCAGCCGCAAGCTTTCAAAATGTTTATCTATGATGCATAAACCATTTGCGAATTATAGAAAAACATCAAAAACTGTTAATAATATTATTGCATTCATTATACGAAGCAAAAGTAAAGGCCAATTTTCAACTCAAGCTGAGTCACTCCAAGAAGAGAATGCGTAAATAATTCCCCACTTGATACATTCCCCACTTCTCACTCTGTTTTACATGCGTTCTTGGTTGAATTAGTAATAAATGCTATTCGGATCTTTATGAATCCAAGAGCCACAGCAAAAATTAATCGAATGATTCTTGCTCTGGAAGCGCTGTCCAGTTTGTGCCTTTGAAGCCCCCTCCTTTCGTGTCGATAATTTGCTTAGGGAACCTATACGAAAATACTGAATATTTAATTTGTCACCTACAATAGAGTCATCGTATGAAAAGTGGGGTTGACTGCAGGGGATTGGTTGATGTTTTTCCCGAACACTAATCCATTGCAAGAGATTGAACAAAGGAGAACTAAAACTTTTTCGTGAAGTTGTTGAAATTCCTGCAGACGAAAATATGATCACAATGATATTGTTTGCGGTTCCTTGTAGGAAAAGCGCTTCTTTTTCCAAGGGGATTTCTCTGCTCGAAACTTTCCACATGGGAATATTTTGAACAGCAACTATACGGCCGAATGATGAGTTCTTTACCTAGAACAATGAATGTGAGCATGTATGAAAATTTGGCGTTTCCGGTCCACCTTAACTGAATGAGCTTTTTCATTTGTTGATTCCTCGCCTAAAGAAACCGCGGTGCTTGAACATAGTGGATCACTAGTTACATACTGCATTGTTTCAGAACTATAGCGTCACAACATTTATCCCGGTGTTTGCAGCGACAAAAGAAATAAGTTGCTAATTGAGTTTACATGGAATCTCTGGAGTTTTCTAGATTGTTTTTACGCCTTTCAATTATCAGCCTAATGCTACCTTTGCAAGATTTGCTGAAAGTGCTGAGATATGGAATTAACAATTGAAGATGCGGAATTCTACCACCGAATAGATTTTTGCAAGACGTATTGATCATCTTCTTTTGAAATTCTCATGCTGCGTTATATTTCAGTTATAGTTGCTTATATTCAATCGTAGTCCTAACCTGTAGCCAGACCAATCGTAGCCTTGCGATCCGAAGCATCGGATGGGGCGAACAAGGCTGAGTGGGAGGACAAACGAAGACGGAGATCGAACCTGTTCGTTGAGCTTTTACCAAATCTATCTCGAAAGATCGAAAACCGACGATGATCACCTATAACTTTTGTTACCTCCCCAAGATCACGTAAACTGGTCATGTTTGTTATGATCAAAAGATGTCAACAGTCATGGATTCAGTTTGCCTAGCTCCTGATCGACTAGCGACATTCCAAAGCAGTCGGGTTATTTTAAATGGTTAATCTGCAAATCGAGATTACTTGAACAAAAACCTGAACACAGATTTAATAAATATAGGCACCCTTCAGGGAGGTTTTCCCCACCAAAATCATCGACAGCTCCATGAACAGAACTAACCATTATCCCGGTTAAGAAGTGAAATCGTCTCGGTGTTGAAGAGCGCTGATATTTTGCACACTAATTAGATTAGACTTGAAGATCTTATATATGCATTTAAAATATCAGCCGTCACCTTTGAAGGATTACGTAATCGGATGTGCCTAAGTCATCTGTGAATATGACCATCGTTAACTGGTTGGCGAGTTCAACCTTCAGCGAATGCAAAAGAGTATTCAAAATGATACTGAAAATATCTTTATTTTGAAGTGTCTCTCATGGTCGTACTGCGCAAGGATTAAGATTGCCTAGAACGAATGTGGGAAGCACTTAAAGTACCAGGCAAGCATTTGTCTACCTAAGGATTAATAACTTGAAGTTCGTTTATCTGCACGAAAAGTAACGGAAGCTCGTTAGCGAGCAGCATCCCACTTAGAAGGACCGAACAGAAATGACCAAGTTCGCAAGAAAATCAGTCGTCTTGAATGGAAACTGTGTGATTTTAGATTCCTCATGATTTGTTTTCCGTTTTGTCTATCTCAGTCCGCCGCAAATTTCCACAAAATATTAATGATTGATTATACAGAATAAACTTGGATGTTTTATACCACTCACTAACTGCAATCTGTTGAAAAAGGCATTTATTAACTTCGCATTTACACTGACTTAAGAAGCAATTTTGCCCAGTTTCACTTAATCTCGTCTTCTGCGAATTAGTCCGCACTTCATGAATATCAATGTTTCTGTCCAAAATCGCTAACCGAAAACACCCAATGAAGAGACAAATACCCGTTTCATTGAAAGAAAACGAACTTGCAGAATATACATTGTTAGTTGGTTCGAGGTGGCACGATGAATACCTAGTGCGCAGTAGGATTTTTCATTTTACATGACATTCGGCTATTTGTGCCGCCTTACTGGAACTTCTGTTTGTGAATCAGTAGAATTGTGACTGGTGACTTAACATATTTGAACATTTACGGCAAACTGCATACAGGAGAGAGGACTACAGGATTTGATTTATTCTCAAGCAACGGGCAGATGCCTATGTCTAACAGTTTGCCTTCTAAAACACTGCCCACGAACTTCAATGGTAGATCTGCTCTCTAAGCGGAAAGTCGCTGGCTCGGTTCCGGCTCGCGGTACCGACATTTTGATGTGCGCTGCGTAAGTAGACTTTCCATTCCATGTAATATCCGACTCATTATCCCACCTTAAACCGATTTCGAACCATTGAATATCTGCTTGATAGTTTTAATGTTTTGGCATATCAACGATTAGACCACAGAAACCGCAAGTTAGATTCATTCCAAAGAAGTCCTTCCACAGGTTGGAAAATCTACATTCATCGGGAAAATGCCTCAATATTTGGAGGAGACATATACCAAGATTAAACTGTTCTGAGTAATACGGTGCAAACGGGATCGCTATTATTATACGTAAACATTGTTGTTGGGAAGTGGGAGCATGAAAGCTCCAACATTATTGTCTACAACATGACACTGAGTCAAAGTATGTGCTTTCCAATCACCTTTATGTAACAGATGAAAAACCTTGCCCACATCGTACGAGGATATGAATCTGCGCAGGATTAATCATAGCGGCTTTCATTACGAGGAAGCTGCAGCTGTGAACTGTGTCCCACTAAAGTTGGTCGAAACCAACCTGAAAATTACTACATATTCATCTGAAGTTTATTGTTGAAGAAATGGATTTTATCTTAGGTAGCGGCAAGACTTTGCCCATTGTTTTATCGCCAAATCAGATGTTATGACGTTCATTAGGATTAGTTGGTACTTGGATTTCTCCTATTATACTGCAACCTAAATTTTCTTACCTGCATTTTCTCCCCACAGTCCCTATGGATGTCTGTCTCGATCAGTTAACGATTTGATCCCCGGTTTGAAGCAATGGAAGGACAGACTGATTTGATAAACACCTACTTCGCCAAGTGCCTAATTGCTGTTCTGATATACCCAATGGAATATAAACATATATGGATGATAACAAAGCAAAATTTCTACCAATGAGAATTTTGGAAAGCCATGGTTGTTTTCAGAAAGGCGAACACAAAAGGTAATTTCGCCACAGGTCACCTAGAATTGAGGGAAAGGCAAACAATGCAGGATATGACAGACTAAAAGATAGTTTCTCGCAATCTTTACAACAGTAAAATTGGATATGATATGTCATTTACAGGAATTCGATGCGGTTGATAATAGATCCCGATGCACACGGCAGGAAAATGATCCAACGTCGCTTGGTTTGCCTTAGTCAGAGGCCCTCAACTTTGTGTGACTGAGGGCTCAAAATGTAACTGGACCGTTGTAATGTAACTGATGTCGTTTCTTTGTTTGTGATGAACATGAGAAAGGGCAGTTGTCTGAAGGGTTATACGTTTTGGTTCAAACATTGTTCAAATTACTTGCGGAGAGTGCCGTTTGCTGAACGCATTCGCACTCGATTATCCGTATTCATGCTTCTTTGATTAGGTTGATAAATTTAGCTGTATTTGTACGGTTGAGTTATTGTGGACCATAATGACCGCGAAATTAAGAGTTGTAAAGCACACCAACTTCCGAAGTACATTTCTGTTTCGACAATGTGTACGATTTTAGAACAGAAAATTTTCATGCTTCGATCTGCACAAGGTGCCATCAAACTCCCATACATTTGTTTCGAGTTCTTATAAGATGAACAAAAGCAAAATACTGGTTTGATAAAGATGCAGTCTAAATGCATTAATCGAGACTTTTATAACAAAAAGGTTATTAAAATCAACCGGGCTGGGACAGAAACACTTGGGGTGCCACGATACTTTACTTTGGGCTCGGAATAAGGAGTGCAATGGAATGAGTTTTTGATAATATATTCGCCATTTTGTTTGAGGACGATGTGGTTGGCGGTGTTTGGGCTTGGAGGTCGCGGGTTCGAGTCCTCCCGCCGACGGTCCACTTCCCCACTTGGCAGCCCTTTTCTGACCCCGGTCTCTTCCTGAAAAATGACGTACATAGGTATATTTCATTTAAAAAGTAAAAGATATAAAAAGAGGCAACTTCACACACTGTGATTCTCTTGGGAACATATGTTATCACTCTTTTTAGCAAACTGGGGCCAAAAAGCATTTGCGCTGTTTTCTTGGAATAGCCTCTCATCCAGTTATTTTTTCATTCGTTTCTGTTTGACTACTGGCCAACTAATCCTTAGCATTCAAACTAGGCGCTTATCTTTTAGTCTTTCGAAATCTGCATTTTGTTGCTGTGGCATATGTTCATAACTTTTTCCAACTTTTCTTTTCGCGTTCATAAGCAATGTGTATCGGCCCCAACTTAGTTTTTGATTATACAATAAAGTATAATTTTTCAGGAAGGCAGCTATTAGGAGAGTGCCAAACAAGGCAAAAATCGACTGTGTGAGGGGGGGGGGTTCGAGCTGAACCTACGAGCTTTAAGTTCGAAATCCATGGCATCGTTTGATTGACTTTCGGCAGCCGGTGAAATACCTAAGCGTCATTTTCCAAACTGCAACTATGGGGAAAAGGCCGCGGTCAGTGAGGCTCGCCCCGCTGTTTAACGCTGTATGATGCTGATGACATACTTAACTAGGACCGCTTTTGATGTGGACAAGTGAACGTATTATTTACGTTTATAACACAGATCAGCTGTGTCGTTTTAGGACTCAGAGCTTTTGCAGCCCAATGTCATCTCTTGAGTCCTCGTGCTTATTCTCAACGATTGCGAGGCTATCCAGTAATCTTTTCCGAAGCTGCTTTGGAAGGACACGAAACCAAAACAAATGTGTAGATTTCTCTAGAATTAACTTCAAACCTCGCCATTCTGAATCTCCCCAAAATATTTGATGGCCTCTTCTAGCCGCTCACTCGCTAGGTTTCTTGGTCACATAAAACCCTAGAAATGTTCGTGAGTACCAAATGTTACTTTTTATATCAACCCGCCAAATATATCGATTCAGAGGTAAATTTGTTTCAGATAGCCAACTGAAATCTACTTTTGTGCATTTACACACATTGTGTTTGTTCGTTTTCGCATAAAGTTGAAAAATATAACCCAGGGTATTTTTGAAGTATATTTACAGTGACAGCTGATTGATACTATAGCAGGTGATAAATTGAGTGAACCAGGACTGAGACTATCCGGAGAAACATTCCAACAGTTTTTGCCAGACTGCGGACCCTAAAAATGGTAGGGCAGAAGAAAAATGACCACCTGACAACCTTTTCATTAAATCATTAACAATGACTTGCTCCTAGCCACTTTAGACCCCGATTCTCGACCACTAGTACATTTGCTGTTAGTAGAGTTCGTTGATCAAAAAATTCAGTAATCTGACTTGCACCAAAGAAGCCTTATACACAACATTATAGACGAGGTGCGTGTGTGTGTGTGTTTTGGCACATGACGTGTTCGGGGATTGGAACGACGTAAATTCGAACGGGCATTGAGCGGTAGCCGGACGAGTTTGTTTCTTGCAATTGCCTCAGCTGCAGGATGCTACAGTACAGAACTTTCAGGTCTGAAAGCTTAGGTCACGACTATCATATACATGAAAACGGTCAGATGTGCAGCTCCTCGATACACGTTGTTTCATAGAATCTTTTTCTGCATTTTAATGACATTTTGATAAAGACGGTGCAACAGATATTACTGGATTTGGTCAGTAAAACGATGTTCGGTCCTTTGTTGATTTTTTTGTTTCATCCACAAACGAAGTGCTTGCGGCTGAAAGACAATATCTGATTCTCCCTAATAATTATATTTTACTATGGATAGTATGTCCTTTGAAACAAACTAGGTGAACATGCAGCAGACAAAAGTGCCCCTGTCTAATGAACATCTATATGCTATGATATGTGGCCGCATTTGGCTTAGATCTGTGGGCCTAGTGCTTCCGTTATAAATTAATTAATTAAGTAATTAAGTAATGCAAATATATATGTATATACTTGTGGGAATTACTAGAATTTGCTGAATGTGATGCGCCACTTTCACCAGCCATTGTTGACAATCTAAATTTATGCGGTCCAAATGAGCTTAACCTGAGTGATTGTAAACCACATTCATACGACTCCGGTATGAAGACAGAAACACAATTTGGGTAGTGATACGCCCACAAATGATGAACACATTTTACACCTAATTTCATTCAAATTTTTAGTTATCAAGAGTAGAGAAATCTGACAGTGCGCTTTCGTGAGTGTGACTGCACGGTAACCGTTGAACGTTTCTCGCGTACTTTAGCGGTGGCTGAATACAACCGTCAGTCCAGATTTATCACGTTTCTTAAGGGCCGTGTAAAATGTACCGCAAATTTATCATGCCAATTCATCTTTTATTTGCAACACTTCTAGTTGAACATGGAAAATTTGGAAAGACCACCAGAATCGAGCTAGTTATAGGGTGTTGAGTGAAATATATCGGAACGTTTGAGCTGATGTCGACAGGACCAGATACCAGACCCAGAATGACGAGAAAACGTCACTTCTAGGTGTTTTGCATTGTGTTAACAAGAAAATCTTTGGAAACTTCCAAAAGCATTTTACTGGGACATGAGTGCCCGGTGAGAACTGAGCTTCTAGGGGATTTTGGGAGGTAAAGCTTCCATCAGTAAAATGGTCACATGGAGGGTTGATTGATGAGAATAACTGATAATAGTTGCTTGACTGCTTGATACCTAATTCAATATTGGGATTATGCGTCTCTTGACTGACGGGCTTTCTCACCTAATTTCCCAATGAAAATACAATTTTCCACTTTACGACTAAATAGCATTTTTGGTCGAGGAATATCCATTGATTTAAAAATATTCAATAGAGAGGGAGCTAGGGTATAACCTCCCGTGTGTCACTTCGAATGAAACATTAACAAATGAACATGAAGGACACTTATAATAGTGGTTTTATTTTGCTTCCTTTTGTAATGCCCCATAAAAATTACAGATATTTGTCAAGTAACCCAGGAGACTTCTTCAGTTCCGTGCTGCGCCATCCGGTTCCACTCAGTTCGTTTCTAGGTTACCCGAGTTACAACTTACGAAATCGCTATGGAGTAACAACTTGTGTAAACGTTGATCATAACTCGAATGCCGTTTGATCAGACCAATCACTGTAGGCAATAAAACGAACATAATTATCCGGAATGTTGAATTAAAACCTGCTTAAAGTTGTGTTCTACTCTGACCAGATCATTGTCTCAATTGATCAGTACTTCACAAAATCAGGCCGAAATCCATTTTACAGTCACGAAAACTGGTTCCTTAACCAGAAGAATTTCAGTCAAAATATTTTCGTTCTCTTAAGTTCAAAGTTGAACATCAAACAGGTTACACATGGATAAACATTTCTGCTTTGATAGGAAGCGACAGACATTCTCACTCGATAAACGTTTGGATATCCGGCCGGATTTACCGTTTTTTCCTTCCGGACACCTGATGTGCTTGAGTGCTAAGTAAACGCCTAATCCGGATTAAGTAATGCGTACAGTAAGTTGGATTTGCAGGCCTCAGTGTTGAAATTAAGCCAAATTAGAAAGTTAAATTTTGCTGTCGAATGATTGCATCGTAGATCAGCAAATACTTCAACCAATGCAACACAATGAGCAGTGGCTATCAAGCAACACGATAGGACGCGATGTTACGCTCAGAAAAACGGTTTATTTTCGAGGATCTGGCCAGCTAGGAAATGTACCATGTTCGGCGAGTTAGATTATCTAAATAGAATAAGCCACCGAGATTTCAAATAGGACCAAAGGTTTATTTGATCCATAGGGCTAATTTTGAGTTTCAAGAAACAAACAAAAACCGACAGGCGGGTGAGTAATTTTAGAATCTCGTTACTTGCGGCCAAAACATGGCACCGTCGTGGTTCGAGATTTGTGCTCGCATAATGATGGCCTAAGATTACATCTTAATGCCGAACGCGCAGCAGTTTTGTGTGATACCTTGAAATGCACGGCTACTTCCAACGGGGTGGGTGATGATGACGTGGTAAAGAGCTTGAGGTACGTCAATGATTTTTTGCATGACCACGAAATGAGCTAACTGACAATTCAAACACATGGTGATTCTTTACACCAAAAAAATTATTGGTTATCGAAGTGTGGTTTTAGCTTTTGCTGGATAAGTGCTTTGATTAGCACAAATCAAAAACAAAGAGGATGTTCATACCATAATTTATATTGAGTATCTCATGGCTGCTTTGTCCTCCATCAAAATCAAGAAATGTGGTTTAATACAGCCCAAGTGCCAAAACGATTCTTTGTTCTCAAATATCCGAAGAAACGGGAGAACTAAGTTCATCTCAGCATGAGATACCTTACTGATTTTTTGTCATACTTCATCTGACAATCATTTTTTGTGTCGCTAGTGGCAGGTTGGACATCATTTGTTTCGTATTCGTTCATCTTGCGCTTCTAATCGTGAGAACGTGCATCATGCGGTTCATTGCTTTCGAAACTTTGTTGTCGGCTGGCAACGTGCCAGTTGTTAGTGCTATGCCTAATTTACACAAAGACGGTTAAAGAACAGGTCGATTATTGTTATATGATAATGCAAAACATTGTATTTGAAAAGTTAACCCTTTGTATCGACCTTTTTGGTGTTCGATGCTTTTGCTTTTCTTCGTCTTTCCCTTAGATCCATGTTGACACTCGGTTTTTATAAACTTTTATTTGGACAATAAAGAACCCGGTATTTGACAAACGCGGTATTCCGCTGTATTTCATTATTCTTTTCAGCTAACGCAACTACTAGGGCCTAGACAGTGGCAAGGCAACGTTTTGTATTCGAACTTGGTATCCTGGCATCGCGAAGTGAAATTGCTCATTGCATCAAACAAAGCATATTTTCATACTTGTTATTGGATCGATTCGAGTAGTAAACAATAGACCTTCAGGGAAATGATTCATCAGGAATAACAAGCCAGAAACTCGTCGGAGAATGTCATGGAATCTCTCTATAGCTACTTATTTTGATTTCATCTAGGCTACCTTTCCATCTAAACTGAACTGGAAAATGAAAAAGCAAACGCTCTATTCCGGTTCGAACATCATCAATAGAAATCTGCTCAAACCAATTCTACTCATCCCGTAGTTAGTATCAACAAATTTGTGCCCTGAAAGACCGGTGGACAAACAAGCCTCAATAGACATGGGTGACCGAGCCTGAAATTGCATGGATGTATGCAGTGAAACTCCAGTGTAAAACACATCCGGACGGATAACTCAAACCTAACCCGGCCTAACGATTCGTTCGGCACATGCACAACGACGGTTTCAATGATTAGGTGCTTGTTTTTGGTGCGAAAGCTCACTATACTTGATTCCAAAAACTCCTTCCTTGGACTTTGTCATTAAAGATCTTGAACCTGAAATATATTCAAAGATAACTTGTTGTTTGGGTGAAATTCTGTTCGCATTGCTCTTGTTTCGCACAAATATCGTTCCTCTTGTTGTTATCTAAAGTCAGTGGTAGACGGGAAAAAATGTTGAATGTTTTCGATGCAAAACCCAAGATAGGTTGAAAAGGAGGAGATTCTCATCTGTGACTTTCACCAGAGAGAATTATCCAGTGATTGAGAGGTGAAATTATTCAGACCTTCTGAATTGCGTATGAAACCCAACATATGCGTACCGGGTACGTATACCTCATGAGCCATATTAACCACGAAACCTGTTTTTGCCTTCAGAAAAACTGTTCCTTATTACCGCATCTAAGGCATGTCACTTAAAACAAACTATTCCTTAGAACCTTATGTCGATTTCTGAAGTTTAGTTTTGCCTAACCGACAAAAATAGTCTGAACAATGGCCTGGGTAAGTTCATTACCCATTCGCTGCTTTGCCGACTCAAGTGTGTCCAGGTCCGTCATATCACTGCTTATATCCTTTAACTCTGCCGCTGAAATAAGCACAACAAGTGATTCGTGGAATTATTAATCATGCGGCGTCAATGGCTGGATTACCAATAAAAAAACCATGAAAGTAGATTACTGTTTTTGCATCTTTGTTCGTGAACATCAACATTGAACACATCTGCCGCGTCCAAACTGGGTCTCGAACCCGAGGCAAAATTTTTGTTCCAGCTTTCGTTGGGCCACTTTTATGAGTTGTTCCAATTATGCCTTAATTGATTGGAACACCTGTGGATCCAGTGTTAGAAATTCGCTTGCGCCAGGTGAAATACATGCGACTCACAGTGAGTTTACATTTGTTATTCCAGGTAAACTATGAGTTGCCCAATATAATTAGTAAATCTCACCTTTTGTCCCTATCTATGAAGGCTAGACTTAAACGCTTCAGCATTCGAAACGACGGGTCTAGGAAAATGCAAAACTGCCTGAGATGAACACGGTTGACTGAGCACATTTGTTTCACAGTCAAATTGGTACGAGATTTTTTGTCATTTTTTGCCATAGCCCATGTTCTCTGCGAAACGCGGATATGAGAATTACGCAAGCATGCATGCGTGTTCGGTTCACAGTGCACGTCTATTCGTACACCCTAGAGAAATTATTGCCTTTCACCATACTCCGCTTGACTTATAGGGTTCGACTGGATTCATTTTCCCCTCAGGGTGCCGAAAATGTGTATGTCTGAGAGCGAGAACGGTTTTGATTAAAAGTGATTTATTTGTCTTGCATACATTTTGCCCTGGCTTTTGTGATTCGGAATAAACCTGTCAAATGTTTGTGTGCAATTCATCCATCATGGCAGTCGTACAGAATGAGACGGGAAAGGTTACTTCCCGACAGGTAGAAACGGCGCAGTTCGTTTGGATTTTGCATGCGTCACAGAGAATCTTTTTTAGATGTGGACCTTTTCTTGTGAAGTTTTAGGTTGTTTTTGCAAACGACACAAGTTGTTGCGGGAAAGACTATTTTGCACTCTTTGCTTTCTAACCATTTGTCTCGGAATATCTATTAGCCCGGTTTGAGATATGAATATTTTTCAAAAGTCTATTGACAATAGTCCACAGACTCTACTCTGGGTACCAGACATGTTCGAGGAGCTAGCCGCAACAGCTCACTTT
Source organism: Fasciolopsis buskii (assembly GCA_008360955.1). Lineage (NCBI taxonomy): Eukaryota > Metazoa > Platyhelminthes > Trematoda > Plagiorchiida > Fasciolidae > Fasciolopsis > Fasciolopsis buskii. The sequence continues at coordinate 292,067 of LUCM01008850.1, read as the reverse complement.
GTTAAGTGGCAATTAAATGATTACTTGCATCCGGATGTGGTTGAGTGCACCCCTTGCATTTCGGTTTAGCCGATTCCTTCTTGGATCCCTAGTCAGTGATGGACTAAGGCGATAAAAATACAGAAAACCACGACACAGAGATCTGACAATTCTTCAAGCGTAAACGGATTCAACCCCGAGCAAGCACGAAAGGAGGAAATTGGGCTGAAATCGAGATATTTATTAGGCAAATCTTGCATTGGAATCATTAGAACAGACAGACTGTCTGTGTATTCAGGATCATATATTTTATCTCCATATGAACTTTTGATGATTTTTCCTTATTCGGGATAGCCACAATTCGTGCACCTAATGCCTATTTCCTGGGACAGCAAGGGTTTTCTCAGTGGTCCATTGGCCCCTTTGACAAAACCTAGTTATACCCGTGTTCGAATATACTTTATGTCATAAATTTAGGCGCACTACCTTGCCCTCGCCTTGCGATTGACAGATTCACTCAGTAGAACGTGCAACAAAGGGAATCAACAGGGCTGTAAAAATGATATGCAAGCCCAAATGTGTATTGGCCGACAATGGAGAGCGGATCACTGAGACAGTCCGAAATTTGTGTTAGCAGCGAAACATGCCTTTTAGAGTGCTTCAGTTCCGCAGACTGAAACCTAAATTCTCCCAGCAGACGACCAAAGGGCATTAGCTAAAATTATTCTGTACTCTTGGCGAGTAAATGTGTACCGTGATTGGACAGTCTGTGGCTGGCACAGGAACGCAAGCTGATGACAGACGAGTGGATCCCGAGTAGTCGTGGTTGAAACGTGTAATCATGTTTTCACAAAGCAATCAAAACAAGAGAGAAACTGCGAAGCGACAGCAAAAACTAGAAACGAAAAATTTATTCAATCTCGTTGAGAACAACAGTATCATCAAATAATAAGGCAGTGTTAACTCCCGGTCATCCACAACTTGCGTTTCATTTATACTTTACTGTCATTTTTTGACCGAGGCCTAAATTCGTGTAACTAATGACCCATGTTTCAAACTGGTTTTCGAGTTTGTTGTTTGTAAAAAAGAGAACAAGAGTAATGTGGTTCCGTTAATCTTCTTATTCTGCTTTTGATTACTTGCACGACAGCTAGGTTCGCGAATGTGTCCAAACATTGATGCGCATTGGTAGTTTGCGTATGTGCAATTAAATAGTTCATGGACAGCACAAACTCGAATGGCTGTGTTAACCACAGAACCACTAAGGAAGTTCACCACGTAAAGACTAGGGACTAAATGAGGCTTGAAGGATTTATGGTTAATCTTTGGTTGAAAGTGCCTCTTATCTACATGATTTGATCATTGATTGTGCCCTGGAATTTGATATTTTTAGACAAGCTGTTAATAAATTTCACATTGTTCTTAAGAACCGCCCAGTTCTCGCTGTCGCAATTTACCTCATCCTCACCAGTTCCGATGGCTGTTTTATGTTCAACTGCTTGTTTGTCTCAAATGAGAACAAAGGAGTAATTTTCTGCACGATTGGATATAAACGCAACAGTATTTACTCTTGGTAGCTAATATAATTCATCACTACAAAAGAAAAACACTCGACCAGAGTTTGTGATAGTGAAAAGACAGCACACGCGTCCAAGCCAAAATTTCCAGCCTGGGGTTCACGGCTTGTGCAGTTACATCACAAGCGGTGGATGGTTAGATAGTAGCAGCTAGCTGGCTGTTCGGTCATCACCCTTCCGAAACATGGACTACTATGAATAAAATTTCCCTTCAGTCTGTCATGCATAACTGCAGAATATTAATAAACTACCTTGACAAGAAACCATAAGCCTGTGCGAAGCTGACAGTCCAGTTTTGCATGGACAAACACACACTGTCATCTGCTTGGTTGTTGATGTTTTGCATGACTGGTTTCCATATAGAAGAAACCAATCCGGCGGAGGGAGCTGACCGTTTGTCTAATGTTAATTTCTGTGAAACTGTTTTCTCTTTGTCTTATCGTTCCGGTATTTTGAGCACCCCGTCATAAAAAGATTTTTTCTGCCCATGACAGCAAATGAACTAATAGTTTTTTGGTTTTTGGTTGGCTTGCACGGGATACTACCCTTTGATTAGCCTTGTCGCATTCAATCCAATCAGTTCCGCCTCCATAAATCCTACTGGTTGATTGGAATGATAGTCCAGCGAGTCAGAGTAATAAATAGCAGTCTTGCTATTACGCAAGATGAAAATCTCGTTTGGGAAAGACGATGCACAACTAAATAGACTGCCATTGTTACATTTGCAATCTCTTTGTATATGAGAAGATATTTTAGATTACTTTTTCACTCCACATTTCCTTTCCAAAGGGAATAAACGGCCGGAGACAAATATTTGTTACCATTAGAGATCTTATGCACGTTCTCAATCACTTCGGGTTAACTGAACGTTTTCTGAAGATGCGTAATTGCCAAGGCTTTCATTGGTTCAGTGGAAGAAGTAGCGGATCTACTTGAGTCAGGTTGGCGTGACGTAAAATGTTTGGAATCGTGTAAATCAAAATGATATCAGGCAAGCTGTCAAATAGTGCTTGTACATGTGTGAATCAACCAACGGCGTGTCAGCCGTGAAACAGTGATATATTCAATCGTGATCAGTGATCGTCCGTCCAGAACTGGCCGTCATACACAACGTTTTACTTCACCCAATCTTGTGGCTTCCGTTCAAAGCACATTGATCTAACACCATGGGAGCAGTACTTAGTATCGCCAGTGGATTTATCGTTCTTAAACAGCTACGTTAACAAGTGGTTTGGATTTGCCTCTTACATAAGCTATGAAAACTGGGGCCGTGATACACGTTATTGCTAGGACATTCTGACTAATGAATGAAAATAAACTAAGGGGGAAAAGGGGTACACTCTTAATGTCGAATAATCCCCGGATGACCCTTTGACAGTGAATGGTATGCAAAGTGATTTGTCATCTAAAGAGTGTTGGAAAAATCGGCCCCGGTGCATTGCTGAATAGGCTTGCCTATGTATAAATATGTTTAGACGTGGTTTTCATCTTCAAATTACTTTTGTTCTCAAAGTAAAAGAAACGACTGCATCATTACTGCACCACAAAAATGCGTATTGTTGCTTTTGGTCAAGCCAACCCGTTGGGAATGGTGTTTTTCCCTCTTTCCACGCATGTTATAACTTTTCTTGTCTAAATAATGACCTTTCCTACCACGTTTGCATGATTTGCCTACCATACACGATCACTATTAAGTGGGTCTTATCAGTTCCCATATGTTCTCCACTCTTTTGCATCATTCCTCAAGGTAATGACATCCGGAACAAAATTAAAGGTTCTTATTGTGCTCAAAAGGAATTCCGCCCATACCATGTTTTGGTAATAATTCAAAGCCACGTGTTGATCTGGGATGCCATGACGTACTGTCCTTGAACAGTTCTTCCCAAACCAATGTGAACGGAACCCGGTCACAAGAAATGCCTTGTGCGTGTGTCCAAAATAGTAAAAGTTACAGTTCCAAGCGTTTATTTTGTTGTATTCGAGGGGTATCCGTACAACTCGAGCTTAATTTTGAGCCATGCAGATTTCGATCACTAACATATCGTTCATAGATTGCACCCAATTAAGTTTAATTTAGGCGGGACTTTACTGGAACCAAAGGAAACAGCAATAAATTTCATTATGCAATAAAATTTACAAAAATATCAAGTCATTCGGCCCCAGTGTTTTTTATATTGTTGCAAATTTCGTTTAATCGCCGGATGATAACCATTGCGTCCGTTAGGCACCTAGCACTGGTTTGCAAGTTGCCCTGCTTTTTGGCAGTAACTTTTAAAATTTTAACTTGACAATGATTATCTATAATGCCGATGGCGTCATCCTCATGTGTTTAAAACAATGGGGCGTTTGAAACGGGGTCCAGGAGTACAAAGATGTTACGCAACGAGTAGAGTTTTCGCACTTGTAACCGGAAGCGTTGCACAAAAAGACAAGATAATCGCCTGTGGCTAGCTTATTTCCATACAGCATCCGGCAACAGGAGTTACAACATACGATACTTTGAACAGTATAACATACGCTGTTTATCATTTCTTCATTCAGCAGCTGACATTTATTGACTGCTGAAAATAGTGCATACATCCATGTCAATAATATAGAATTCAGGAATTTAATAAGTACCTAAGTGACGCTGGTTTATATCGTCAGGTTATACGATCATCATGGAAACCGCTGGTTGTATGTCTCCAAAAGTTGTTTTGCACAACAGCCTAGCAACAAAAATGTTAATCTTATCTTTCGGCCGATGGTAACTAAGCAATCAAAACCCCGTTATTTCTATTCGACTGTCTCAAAATAAAATCCATGCGTCGTCGGTCGATTTTCGCAAAGGTTATCTTTTTGCCCTTATACCTGTCTAAATGGAGGGAATGGAAAATTGATGACATAAAAGATAATTTACCTATTGTTACTGCGAATAACGAGTACAAATCGTAGTTTGCGGGTGTCCTTAGGCAGTTAAAATGTTTTAATTGCAAATATGATCGTCTTTCATAAGATCAGACATCTTAAACTAGAACGATTATACGAAACAAAGGCTATAACGGAATCATAGACAAGCAGCAATAAATTTACACCAGTCGTTGTTGGAATCTTTGTTGTTATTCCATCCTTCTTTCGAGACAAAAACACAGCAGATGTGTAATAAACCCGATAGTTTGCCGCAGTTGATGACCAATCGTAAAAATGCCAAAAGCTTCTCATAATTGCAGCTTACAGTCCAGACAAACTTGGATTAGAAGATTACGCGCACCAAGCCCTTACTAATGACTGGTTTTCCGCCTCCAGACAGATGCCAAACCGTCGTCCATCCGACGATAGGTGACTGGTCTGCAGACAACCGGATTCTAACGAGGGCTTAGACCCTCAACTATCGAGGTTGATTACTTGGTCATGTGTGTTGGAGCAGATTAGACACTGCACGCTAATACTCGTCATGTTGTCATCACCTAAATCACCACTAAGAAATCGTGTAAGAACTATGCAGTTGCCTCATTACTGTTCGGAATAATCCATTTCATAAGTTTTATTGGTGAGTACATAGCTGGTACTGGACGCTTTCCATTACTACCAGCATTACTAATTTTACTGTCCGTATTGCGTCTGCTATTAAGTTATTGAAAATAACCATTAAAGTAGAACGTGTGCTTTTCACAAATCTACCTCTTATCAGACGACACTTAAACCATTGTTCGCGTTGTTTCAAAATATCCCTTATGCTTATAGCGCTCCCAGCTGTTATACCTCATTTATGGAAGGAGCCTGAATTCCACTTTCTGAAACAAGCGCTAGTGAGCAAAGATGAATCTGGTTGTTTTTCATTACTCGTCGCTGGCGAATTACAATTTGAATTTGATATTTAGTTTCCGTTCTTCGGCACAAGAAAAAAATCGTGTTTAATTGCATACAGTGAATTTTCGGACAATTGTGATATTCTTAGAATTTGGATATAATAGAATTCCACTTGGAATATAATCTGTTTTTGTGTCTCGCTTGGTTGAATACTCATTATCACTGATTGGATTTCTGTATAAAAACGTTCGTTTAACACTCTATCATTTCCATTTTAACCCAGGCTTGTATTTAACATCTTTTTCTGAAATACTTCGTTTATCTTTGTGGCTGATACTAGGGCAGGGGAAAAATCCACTGCAGCAGATAATGTAAGGGCTTAGAGACTTCACCGTGACGGGAGTTGACGCATTTTGTTCATGAAAATTAAGCAATCCTTGTCCCCCTCCCTCGCTCCTTTTCGTCGTTATGGTTAGCTGTTCGCAAATTTCTTCCGTTTATCCTTTTTTTCTCCCTGGGACCCGATAAAATCACTCATTGACCAGACCCAGTGTCGTGCAAGACATCTGGTCGATGTTTTAAATTGTCTAGAATCCTTTTACCCCGTGCCCAGTTCTACCGTATGTCCACTTGCTGTTGGGGCGGACAATTTGGAAGGAATTAAGTTCTGTGAAGCTTTCGGCTAGCCTACTGCAACAGGTGTTTGTAGAAAATTTTATGTCTCGTAAACGCTGACTTTTAAGACAGATCTTTTAGACGATAAACAAATGAAAAACCATTAGCCTAATGCTTTTTGCTTATTCTGCTGTTTTGCCGCGCTCGAAATGCTGCTCGTTGACTCAACTTCGACATTCCTATTTCCAGCTTCTATTAGAGCAAATAACGAGCACTGGAGCTTAGTTGAAAAAAGGATTGCTCAGAAAAAAAATGAAGTGGTAAATATTAAAGAACTTTATCTCCGTTGTGAATTAGATCTGCCGCATTTGTTCGGTACTTGTCCTAGTCTTTTTGGCCCGATTTTCACATGTCTATGTTACAGGAGCCTCAACATATTTCATTCTCGACTCAAAATTCTCTCGCAAAAGGTAGCCAGTCAGCCGCATTTTACGAGGTAAAACATGTTTTCAAGTTTGAGCTCAAGACCGTTTTACCATAGCTATTAAAATTGCCCCGGGAATCGACACACTACGCCATATCACATGACGAGGAGAACAAAAACCTGGATATCCTCCCAGTAGGTAGAAGAAAGCTGATAATTGCGAATTCCATTTTTTATGCAGCATTCGTGCTAAAAATCTAGCTTCATCTGTTTTCTACGGAAGAAGAACACTTTCCGCTGTCCGCTAAATGTGACGTGAATGAAACAGTCATTCCCTTTGACTTTTGGTTTACTTATCGCTTATTTAGGTGTTGCACGGGCTAACCTGTCACAGCCAAGTTCACGTTCCATTTTCGGAAAGACTGGAATGCCTTGATGATGATTCCTAACAAAAAACTAAAAAGCGGTTATGGGTTTTCTAGTGGTAACCTTGGTGTCAATGTCATATTGTAGGTTAAAGCCATGCAACACAATTTATCCAATCACAGAATGGAACTGAACAGTTTCCGTGAATAAGAATTAAAATGGTGCATCGTAAACGACTATGGGGCATTGAATCAGACTGGTCGGAGAAAGTGAGAGTTTATCAACAAATAAATCAAGCACCTGTCACTCTAAACGTGTTGTTTGGTGTTAGACGGCAATCCGTTGTCAGTCGGCCCGTTGCCAGACCTGATCCACTGGAACGAGGTAAGGTTTTATGCCATTCCGAATTCCGGGGTCATGGTTTCCGATTCCCTTGCCCATTGTGTAATGAGATACTGGGACTATGGTCCATAACCCTTCTACTGCTTGCGCATACTATGACTGTCACAAAAACCCTCATGATTTGAATTCTTTAAACCTGGAATATCGACAGTTTTTACTATTTTAATCTTATTCGCCGGCTTTCGGAAAAAAATTATGACAATGTTTGGCGTACTCAGATGATAACGTATTCAGAATTTATTTAATGGCAAACTGAAATTTGCATTTCACACCAAAATTATAGCTAAACATTACTTAACGTAAAATCTTCCAGTCATTATTGATCCGCACGCAACTGGCAGTAAAAATCACAGATATCACTGAGACCTAGGTCGAACGGCTGAGCTTATTGGTGTTAACCGTGATTTTTGTTTCAGATGCATTTTGTCTGCACTTAACTTCACTTTTTTTCCCTCCTGATTCTCAGCTGACTTTACCCAGTCCGCTAAGATCGTGCACGCTTTCTGTAGTCCGAAGCTGATGATATCTATCGTTTGGGTGTTGTTACGATACACTCATACGCTTGATATTCCGCAGGATGATCAAAAGGGGGAAACACACGATGCAATGCATCTGCTGTCAACTGCAAATCGGTGTTTACTTTTAAATGGATACCGACTAAACTGGACAAACGTTACCTGCCAACGTAGGCACTTTCAATCGCATTACCATTCACACAAAAACACCCAACCGCTCGTTCCCTGTCAACACATCGCATGTGTCAGTTTTCAAGTATATCCAATGTGCGATTCGGTATAAAGGAAGGAACGACCTCTCTCAAGGCGGATGAGGATGGGAGTGGCATATGCCCAATCCGCTAAAGCTGTTCTTAGCACCCAGACAGTGCCTGGCAGCAGACTGAAGCACGGACCGTCAAACCAGTGAAGTCATCATGAATCACAAAAATTCATGACGAATTGAACTGATTTGACCTAGAATTTTTTCCGACGTTCCGATCCGTTATCTCCAGATCACTTATTTGTTTTTACAGCCCAGCCCTTTTCACTGTACAGAAAACTTTAGTGATTCACATGCTAAAATACCGGTTCCAAACGGTTAACTTGCACGTTAAATAATACTCTGATAAATTTTTAAGACCGAAACCAACGTTTTTATTTTATCTAGGACAAGTTTGTAATTCTGATTCATATTTAGACTTTCTCCAAATGTTCGCTGATTGTGTTACGAAAGCGAATACCAAATATCCTTATGAAGAGAGCCATACTGTTCCGGGTGGCAAAATGCGGCTTTCCAATGATCCACGGCACTCAATTTCCGTAATTACCCAATGCTTTTATTTTGTATTTGACATATAGGTCAAAACACGGGCTACAAGTTGTTGGCCCATTCAAAACTGCCACGAGGTAGAAAGCCGCCACTAGTCATGAAAGTTTATTTCAAACAATATGATTCCTTAGGCCATTCGTAAATCCAGCCGTCCGGCACAAACATTTGACACATGGTGAATCTCTGTACCCCAAAATGTTAACAATCATTAGGAATGCGCATCCATCGCTTTCAACCATAGTGCTCAAACACGGGCTTCAACTTTTCCCAGCGGACTCAGTCTACTAGCAACAATCCAAGTATTTGGACGAATGCATACTTGGATCACACGAATCGAACAAACCGAAAATACAGCATCAAACGCTGAACAGGTATGAGTATGGAAGACGACTAGACTTCCACAACTGTTGCGCCTTGCTTTTTGGCTACTATGTAAGTGATACAACAGTGTATATTATTTCTGGCATGGGAGATCGCCTAATTAGGAATCAACCAGAAGTGGATAATTGTCCATAGGCGTCGGTGCTGATCGCTTCTAGAAACCATCCTACTTAGAGACTCCACGAAGCTCAGGACATATGAATGAATGACAAATATAATCAAATGATAAGCCACATTTATATAAGAACAAGGAATGACTAACTGTTGTTGGCAGTCGGAGGTAAATTGAATATCAAGAACTGTAGATTATAGACATTTCATTGATGTGTGCAGTGGTTTGGATGTATAATTCATACGGGAGAAACAGGACCATCTAAGTTATATGTGACAGTTTTGAAAGCCGAGCAGGAAAAAATCGAGGACATCTACAGAAGGGTGACAGGAGCACGGCAGGCGTCCCCGATATGGGACAAAGTGGTAGTGGGCTCCCGAGGACAAAGAAGGTTTATAAGTGAGGACACTTGTGACAGGTCCTTGTCAAGGAGAAACGAATGGCTACTTAGATATCTGTCTATAATAGAAATGAAAAAGACAGTAGGTAACATTAATAGACACCGAGAGAGAAACGATGACAAATCTTCAGAACTAAATGTCTTTGGAAAACTGAGCAGAGTTCGCGCCGCTTATGGAGATCAACGAGAACGGACAACATGAGGGCTGAGGGCTGAGCATTTCAAAATCTTTCATTCAGTTTTAATTTCCCTACTACTCAAGACGAATTATGTTATTATCAGCTGTGGAGCTGCGGAAAACCGTTTGCTTCCAAATGCCAAAGTTCACCCTCGGCGTGAGGTTTATTGACAGATTGGTTTACTTTGAAACTTTCCCATTACTAAGGCAGGGTCATCGCTGAGTGAATGCAAAAGGCCGAAACACTTTGAGACCACCGTTAATCTTTTTGAAGGCTGTGAACACGCTGGGCAACTAGAGTAAATGTACTAAACTTATTTTGGGAATAAATTGCGGAGTGGTGCAATGTCATGAAGTCCATAATCTATGTTGATTTTGCGAGGTGAGAAAATTTTAGTGATTGGTTTATTTGCTTCTCGATTCTCGTTACCGGTGGAGTTTATTGTGGTTGGTCTGCCAAGTGATCGTCATGATTGTTATGAAATATCTTCAGGAAAATCTAACACAATCAGCCTTATCAAAGTGAATGTTAATTCGCCTGGATAGCCGAAAATCTGGCCCGTCAACAATACCTTATATTTTTATCATGCAGCGCACTCAAAAGAGACAGATACGTTGAGAAGTATTCCTTTTTCTTAGTAGCAACTGCGAACCGGTAAATATGGACATGCAAAGTTGAACGTTGAAGAACGGCTACGTTATTTTCCCGGTACAGGTCCAAGCAGAAGCGCTGAATCATCCTGAAAGCATTAGCGTTTAAATTATTGTCGGATCACCTGCCAGAATAAGCTATTCGATTACCGACTGATTTTCAATGTTTGCAAGTTGACAAAACCATGCTCAATCATCCAACATCAGTCAGAATTAACATGTACAATCAGGGAAAATAATATCTCCACCTGAACTTTTTCATACCCGGGGTACGAATCCTAGGATTCCTCAAATGATTTACAGCCGGAAGGCGAATAACCAGTGAAGTAGGAAAGGGTGCAATACGGAAATATTGAAAACAAACGCATATGGAATAACTGTATTATGTATTTCATTATGCTGTGTGCATCACTCAGGCGAACAAGGTCAACCAAATGCGGGAATCAGCGGTGTATAACAAATGACATTATACGCAAAGTTGACCGGTAAAAGAAATAATAAGGAACCTTTAATTGTGGAAACGGGAACAAACGACAGTTTCTTTTTCTGCCGTCGACCGATAATGTACCAGAAGTATAAAACATAGTCTGAATGAGTGATTGATTTCTTTTTTGACTTCGTTCCTTGTTTTTGCGTACACTGTTTTTTCTTGTTTTTTTCACTGATTAGGGAGCGTAAGTGATATTGTCTGCAACAGGGTTGGAGCCAGCCGAAGGCTAACGATCGGGGAAGCGACGGTAAAAGAGAGAAATTTGGCTCGTAAACTTCCAATCTACAGTTCACCGTGTTAACCGTAAGACCAAAACTCTGAAACAGATTTAATGGATATCATAAGAGTGTGACCCTCGTTAACCTTAGGATATGGCGGCTCAAAGTAAAAAAAGGATAGATAGTGCAACTGAATGGTCAGGAATAAGTACACAGGTTATTTGACAATTACTGAGGCTATGGTTTGGTTAGTATTCGGACGAATTATGCAATGCCATCGAATTGATAGGTGATTTCCTCAAGCTTTATGCAAATAAATTTGCTCTATGAAATGGAAAAAAATACTCTCCCATGGTCAGTTAGTTGCGTACACTGTCCTCTTCTAACGTTTTTGAAAGCGGACTTTGTTATTCCCAAACGTCAGTTTGAAAATCTTGGTAATAAACAAGTCCCACTCATCTGCGATCTGCGAGTGTCCCCAAATTTTACATAGTCACGGTTTTCCTGTGGCAACATTTTTCCAATTACGAGCCTTTTGATCGGTAAATTACGCAATGCACGCAAATAGTCGGTAATTTAGGTTCATCACAGAGAAGCGCAAAAGGAAAATTTTCTAGTTTTGCCTTTTTAATTTACTTTCTTTCCGGTTGTCTTAGCAATTTGTTTTGGCTTTCCTGTTTGCTTGTTTTCTTTTTGAAGCGCGTGCTATTCAAGTCTCTCAGATTAGGCAGGAGGAGTGGACATGTTATTTTATCGGGAACAGTGATGTATTAGGAAATGTATTACTTAGCCTCGTGTTTTCACGCACTCTCTCTTTTTCGCCTGTGAGGCAAAAGTCCTGTCCGTTTAATTCTTCATCACGAGGCTCACTAATTTCATCACAACAGCAAACCTGTCAGAACCGAATCAAAAAGGGCTTGTGCATTTTTCATGCTTCGTCTGTTCATTGTGACTGTGATGATGATGGACTCTAATCCCGATCACTATGTGGACTATCCCACCCAGCAACCAAGATCACTTTTTATCAACCTTGATTGTGAAGTATGAAAGACAACGTTCAAACCTCGTCGTGATACATCGTCACAGGTGGTTTGGTTATGAACATTCATCTATGAATCAACGAGACTGTGGTGACTGAACTAATCGTGGGCATATTAGTGCATTTCCAGGTTGAGCAAATGTGTAGTCAAGAAAAAACGCTGTTCCGTATTCGTTGACCACATGATAGAGGGAAGCAAATGCTTTCGCCTGATGCAGAAGTATATGGCCCAGGTCAAACTCAGGCAGTTTAATTCTTCACAGAAATGCTTTTGCCATGTTTATCCCTGCAGAGGCTATTCACCGTGTACGTAAATTGTTTGTGCGTCTCCCAGCTGTTTTTCGAATGATATTGTGAACCAATTCGAATGGTGACAAGCGCCTCCGGTTTTAGTTTCTTATGCTATTTGTCTAGAACGTTAGTCACAGGCATGCGAGAAAATTAACCAAGTTTGAAAAGTCACTAACCTCAATGGAACTCGGATACAAATATGGATCCAACCGCAGCCTTGGCGCTCCATGTGTTCTCCAAGCCAAGTTACGTAGCCTACCTGAAGAAGTTCGGAAATTCCGGTCGAGAATAACCGCTGAATAAACAGCCGAGACTCGCCTTTCCGTGCACTAGACCATCAGCCTGGTTCAGCTCAATCTACTCTGCACATGAAGTCAGAACAATTGTGCCATCTGGTGTAGTTCTGATCTCATTTGACAATCGTTTGATTCGGTTACGAAGATTAATGTTCCGAGTGTTATTTCTAAGGATCCACCTGAAAATAATATTGAACATTTCGACGAAAAATTGATCTTCTACTTTCGAAGGAAAATTTCATCAACTTATCGTGTTTGGTCAGCAAAGGGTCAGTCATATGATGGCTCAACAACAAGATAAACTCCCAATTTAATAAATTTATCTAGTCACTCTCAAAATAGTGGCCTGTACTCATTTACAAGACTTTACAAGACTTCCTGCTACTTCTTTATCTGTGCCATTTTTTGTGAACAAATTTGACCCTGGAAAGAACTTACCTTGTCCAATATATCCTATATCTGTTCATCCGCGAGAACGCGATTAGTGAAAAGGAATTATATGGACAATCTAGATTTGGCAAGGGGAAAAATTCTGTTCGAATGAATTATACACCTTCCGCATATTCCGTCTGTATTCGATCCGTTGCATGTTCTCTAATTTTTGAACCCATTTATATAATATTACTAACTGCAGACAGTTAACTTGCCAACGAATAAGACAACCTGCATTCATAAACTAAACTGAATGTTGATCTACCCAGTGCCTAATACATTATTTTCAGGAAAACGTTACTTGAGTAATTGATCACAATCATATCCACAATGGTAGATAGGGCGGGTAGGTTTGTTAAATCAGTTCATTTTAATGGCCACATTAGTTTCTTGGTATCGGATAATTCTGGATCTTTTTTCTGTTTTCAGTAAAGTCTTTTTAGTGGAATTAAAATGATCGGAACGTCGCTCGACTACGATTTCTAAGAGGAAAAACAATCTGCACTGATGAATTGTGGGCTTTTATTGTTTGTTGATTATTCCTATCCTTTGTCTCTTGTTTGGTCATGTGGTAGATTTTCATGCTGTTTTTATCTATTACTTCAAGAATAATTGACTTTCACACATCTGAGTTTCCCAGTTGACAGAAACATCATTTGCGTTGGTGCATGAGCTGAGGATGGGATAAACAAAAGTGGAGCGTGAGGCGGAAGGCAACTTGGTTTGATTAATTTAATATTATTGCAGACCTGTTCAGTAAATTTTGCGAATATGACAAGTTAGAAACGCTCGAGAATGGTCGAATTAAATAGGCTGTCATTAAAACTATTACGACCTTCGTGTGGCCGGGGGTCCTCCGAAAACGGACTCAAACACTCGAGTTTGCACTGAGGAAGAAAACCCATGATTCGAAACCGATTGTGTGTAGGCAATAGCTAGCCACTTTTACCCACTCAGAACACTGATGGCGGCTTACAGCCGACTCCTTATATTATCGCCATTGGTTCGAGCCAAGACGACCTTACAGTACATCTAGGATGTTTGTTGTCTGTTAGCTGAAAGACACGAACACGTAGAACCATTTGGTCACTGGCACTCAGCATTTAAACCTTAAGTGGGCAAAATGTACAGGAAACATGGCGTTTCCCACGCGACACATTTCGGTAGATAGAAAATGGCTTTGTCGCAACAACGAAATACAAAAGTCTAATGTATTTGCTTTGTGGACAAGGGTAAGCAAGAAGTGAAACAGTAATCCCACCCAAATTGGTCTTAAAGTGCACTTTGCGGTGTGGGGAGTGGTTCTTAGAAACAATACAGAAAAAATATGTTCGTTTTGTTCAGACTGAGTAATTGAGCCGTGCAAATAAAAAGAGGCGCTTGCAGGAGGAAGTAAGTTTTTGAAAAACTGAGTAATCACGGGCCAAAAGCACTTACATACAGTTCACATAGATTTGGATTCAATCTGAACTAATCCACATGGACTACTCGTGGGCGGAGAATGACATTTTAAAACAAAAGCCTACTGGGAGGTTCTATGAGGAAGACGGTCTAAACAATGAATCCGCTACTTTTACCGGAACCATCGTGGAACTGATTCCTTCAAATATTGCGATTAGTCACTCTCATCAGGTCGTATGCGCTTATTCATATTACGATTAGATGTAAACAGCACATGGGTTTAACTTTGGGTTCATCTTGGTAAAGAGGATATATAAAACACATTTCATGCATGTTAAAAACGCATCTCTTGCTGGAGGATAGTCACGTGAAATAATTAGTTAAATTCAAGAACTGTTTGTTTAAAAACACCGCATTAGGATTGGATACTAATGACATGAACGGAAAAGCATATATAACTATTTAGACTCTAGAATAACGTATATCTCAGAGGTACTCGCCAGCAAAGCTTGAAACCGATGATTTTTTGTTTGACTGAGTACTTGTATGATTACACTTTCTACACAAAAACCTCGGTTGTTCAAACTGACCCAGCACTCTAGAAGCACCAGACTCAAATTTCGCCCCAATAAGACATGATCGGTGATGCGTATCTACCGTCACCCTCTTACAGTGAGACCGGGCCCTTCATACATAGAATACATGCGTTGCCAACGCCCCAACCAGCTCCCGTCCGGGCTAATCGGAGTCATCAATTTAACACTATTCACATATAGTCATCAATCACAGTCAACAATATCCGAACATTTCGGAAAGGGACGGGGACTGTGTCCCGGATAATCTGATCGAATGGATCCTACCGGGCCAGGCAATACAAACATGGACGGCCAGATATTGTGAAACCGACTTTCAGGCCACCTATATTAGTTTCATGTTTCTTCAGAGAAAAGTGGGAAATTAAAGTGAACAGAACTATAGTTGTTACTGTGAAAAAGGCACAATACCAGAGGTTATCGGCAGGAACTGGATTTTCATTCTTTCGCTGTCTGACACTGGTTCAAACTCACTGGGATCATGTTTGGCTTGTAATATATCTGCTATTCATTCACATAACCTGTAGAATCAATGTCCTTACTTTTTTCAGTACCCCAGTCTCACATGTTAGTATTTGCTAATGGAAAGTAATTCGACATAACAAGATTGCTAAGCCTTACAAAATTCTTTAAAGGTGTGAACATCGGCGCTTGTTTCGATTGATCGGCCGTTTGGGAGAATTTTAGTCTTGTTGTGATTTTGTAATATGTGTTGCAGGCCTCTAAAATACAGATTTGTGAGAAAGACCATCAAGTCACTCTTAGTAAGGGACAGCACAATGCACCTAATTGGAATGCAGTTTTATTGAGTTAGGATCAACCAGATAGGTTTGGTTCCGTTTGCGTAAAGTCAGACTATTCCCAATCATATACGGTCTGAAAATTAACTCTAACATGGATGGCTAATGTACATTAAACAACACTTCATGAAAAATTGCATATGGAAAAACATTTTTGTTACTCCTGACTAAATTGATTTGTTGAATTTATTCACCATTTCTCCCGTAAATGAGACGGTTTTTAGAAATAAGCCTCGAAAGGTGTACATACTTCAGACCACTTGTTCATATAGAAGCATTTTATTGACAAAAACTTCAAGGCCATCGGTACAAATTGCAAATTTTTCCATGTGCCAATCATTGTAGAATATTTTATGCAACTGGCATTTTCTACTGAGTTAACACTCACCAGCCTATGCGGACGCCAAATCCCAAACGAGTTAGCCGGAACTCATTTGGGCTGGTTAGTTAAAATCTCATTACAAAGACCTACATTGCTCACCATTAAACAAGGATGGCACGCTGTGGCCATTACAAATCCGTCACCGGGTAGTATTAAAAATAGGATCCCTCCCCCAACTTAGCATTTGGTCTACCTAAACGTCAGTAAATCGCGAGAGCTGAGGAGTTATGTTATCTAGTTATAATGAGGAGATAGGTGAGCTAAAAAGTGCATTGAAACTTGGATTCTTGTTCTCGACCTCAAAAATTGTTGCATTGTTTCTCAAAGGTTCACTGTGTACGTACGCATCTGTTCAACAAATCAAATTTACAAAATTAAAAGCAGTTTGGAAATTCGGAAAATAATAAAGCAGTTTAGCACAAACAAGTGACCGATTTGTTAGTTGGTACGGAAAGATCACATTGGAATGCCAGCGTTATTTTTTCCGAATGTTCGAGCAATGACGAAATACAGAAAACGTGCGTGGTAACAAGTAAAGTCAGAACCAGACTGCATTAAAGCAGTTAGTTTTGCCTGGGAATTTAAAAACTGTATACCTGTATGCGTCCGTGAATGTTTGCGTGACACATTAATATAAACTTTCGTGGCTAATTATTGTTGACCAGGTCACCTTTGCCATTTGTTACCATGGTCGTGACTTTTTCTTTTGCTTAGTGCTTTGAACATGTATTTTAATCCACTCAGACTTGCGCAGTTCTCCCGTGAAATGTTGCTTTGTTTTGTGCCTCTCATATGGGCTGCGCCAGAAACGCATTAGCAGTGGTGTGGGCTAATCACCACGCTGACATCAAAAGCTAAACATGCTCAACCGAATGGACGCACCAGAAAGCAATAAAACGAACTCAGAAGTACGAAAGAGGTGTGTGTGCGTGTGTAATCTAACCGGCAGAAAAATGGACCAAAACATCGGCCTGGTAACCTAGTGTTATTACAGTGAAAAAGGAAAGTCGTCTTAGTTGACTAGTGTAAATCGAAATAATCGGAAAGCAAACTTGTTAAAGACATAGCTGATTTTGAAACTTTTCGAACGGCTCTTGGTCGTGATCAAAGACGTTTTCGACGAAACTCTCTACAGGTCATTTCTGGAGTATCATGTTATAAACCTGTTCAAACCTGAACTAGAAAAATCGTGTTGGAATTGTGAACAAAAAGCATTAGGCCGCATGAACGTCCAACCGACAATGGAGAAGCCATGTAAAGAGCTGCACAGCCGCTTCGTCATTGCTAGGAATGAATACAGGGCACATCCACCGCGCTCGAACTGCGGGCGAAGAACTGAACCGAATCAAAAGCCATGGCCAATCTTGTGAGCTCGCAATGTTTTGCCGAACATCATCGCCAGATATCAAAGAGCATTTATCCTTCTTTAGATTTTGTAGGCCACAGAACTTAGCTCACCAAATGGCCAAATTCCAAGTGATGTATGGCCTAGGGTTACCTAGAATCACAAAGACGTTTGCATGATGCAGAATAGAAAATCTGCTGGTTTTCACTGGAGAAGCACGACCTTATATGACTTGAAAAACTTAGTGAATCTTTTTCATCAAAGACCTTGCTATTGCCCAAAATCAGGGCGGTTTTAATAATGTCTAAGCAATGATTATCTGATCGATAATGATTGACTGAATTCATGGATTATGTATTTAGGGATAAATGCCGCGTACGTTTGTTCACGGTGCATTAACAATGTTTTGATAAAAAAGTACGACAACATTTCCCCAAAGGGACCAGATTGCTTTACTTTATTCATACAGAACAATGAAAAACCTGTTCGTGACGTGAAATCAGTTTTGATTGAAGCAGTTTTTCCTCGCTTCTTTCCGTGATACAAAATTGGACACTTGCTGGTTAATCCTGTTCGATGTTCGAAGCTGAAGTAGGAGAACAGTCGTTCCATTTAAGGTGCACTGGATAGATAACGCCAATATTTTTTTCTCTGTAAAATATGGGATAACACACAAATCGAAGTTTAGCTTAGAATTTAAGCCCATCAAATATTTTGTTCAACCTCTGATTTACGTTGATCAAACGAACTGTTTGACATACATCACTATGGATTGTGACTGTCTTCATTCGGGTGGTTCTAGACCGCAACTAGTGATTAGTGAGAGAACAGTAAACATCTTCCGGCTATGTCAATCTGTTTTTTCCCCATATTCATTTGGCCAGACATGTGTAGCCTCATTCTAGCACTGATAAGTAATCAATTCTGAATTCTTATTTTTCCTCCACGTGTGCATACTCTCGAACCTCGATCCACATCGTTGGCCAGGGACAAGACCGTCAGCACAAAAATATGATGAAATTGGAAATCCGCTCCTGATTATCCGTAGTATGTAATTTGGTGACTTGGTTGTGACTCCTACTCTCCTGTCCAATGAGGACAAAATTAGAAAAGATTGGGACAGTTATGAAGTCCAGAATTTTGAGGGAAAGTACCTATAACATCAGAGCTACCGAGGCAAACAGTTCAACTTATGTTATTAAGAAACGAACATTAAGTTCTGAAAAAAGTTTCTACTCTCGTTCCACTGTGAATATTCACTGATCACTCGAATGATTAGAATAAGTGAACGGTGAGCAGGAACTTGCGGTCACCACTGTTCATGCACACTTTACAAGCACGCAATTCGGATCAAGGTGAATTGCCTTCTGCCCTTCTGTTGCACTTCACCGAGCTCGTGTTTTTTGCATGCTTTCTCATGTAACCCAGTACTCAGATTAGCGTCAGTCGTCGGAAGAACCGCCAAAGTTGTACTTGCTAGGCTGCGGTTATTTTCGTGTCTCAACATTTACGACTGTCACTGAAGAAAATATTGTAGCCTCTTAGAAATGACAGGAATTTAAATCACGATGTGACAGTTACCTTGGAACATCCAGCACCCATGGGACACCCAGCTTCGTACTACAACAATAAGCCCTTTTAAGTCTTTCAATAATAGAAGGCGGTCCCTCGGCATTCAAAAATATGGCAACTGCTTCGCCTACGAGTAGTAACATGAAAAAAAATGCAAAGCGAAACAATGAAACAGTATTTTTGCGCTATGCTTCCCTTGTAGACGCTGTAGAAGAGTTAGTTCAGACAAATAAAGTTTAAAGAAAATGGGGGTAAGCAAGCAGACAAATGAGAGAAAGAGAAAGCTGCCCTGTTGGAGAGAACTGGTGCCGATTTCATGGAAACGTACGTTCAAGGGGGTACTTGGGTGCAACGGAGCATGCTTTCTAAAAATCTGCAATACATGTAGAATGAATTGATGTGACTGACGATTGGGATTCTCCAGTAATTTGGAATGTTGCACCAGTATAAGACAAAATTAGCTGGAGAGAGCATGTAATTTCTGTAAGCAATGCTGGTTGAAGTCTATGAGCCAATTGTTTGGCGTAGAGCGCGGAATCAAACGCATTACCGATCACTTTGATAACAAACTTTCGCAGCATTTATTTTGTTTTGTCAATTCACCAATGTTTTAGAATTAGGCTTACTTGATCACTTGGGGACTTTACATTCGTCAAAGGGATGGCTGTCATACAGGAAGCTTCCTTTTTTCTTTTGTGTTTTGCTACCTTCATTAAGGAAATAAAAATGTGCATCATTTTCGAGAAGGAGGCCGTCAGAAGGCCATCAGAGGCTACCGAATGGGTGAGTTGCTCGGCGATGTAAGGATTCGGATCTATGACCCAGTCGTCCGAATGCCAAGACCTTATCCGTTTGGCTACCACCGTGATAATGCCGATAGAATTCTTCAGCCATTCATAAATTCGCTTTTCTTTTTTCTCATTTAAACACGCTAGTTGTAAACCGCTTATTCAAAAAAAAACCTGAAATTATAAATCCAGTGGTTTCGATGTTAGAAACACCGTCATTTTGTGAATCTATGACTGAATTGTCCGTAGTAGAAGAATGAAAATAAATTCAAGAATATCGTCCGTTGTGTGTAGTTTTACGAAACCGAAATACTTATCAATGACAAGTACAGTTTCTGGAATACTTGCAAAGAAGAAATTAATAACATTTCACTTAGGAGGACATTCAATGAGCTACTTGAATGATTCAGAGTGAAATCAAATTTAAGCAGCTGTAACGTGATTCTCGTAGTCTCACAGTTCCTAGCGTTGGAATTGTTAAATGTCCATGCTTTTGATTTCAGTAGTTTCGTTACATTAGTTACACTCCTAATCATAGGAAAAAGCATTTCCACTTAATGAAATTTTGATAATATGATTGAAAAACGAATGCGTACATGATGACAGACTGATACATCTAACAAAATTCGAAAACTGCGTTCCAAGTGTGCACTTCTTTTTGCTATCGCACCAGCATCATCAAACTTACCACAATAAGTTGGAGTACCAAAAAAATTTGACAAATCTTCCATTTCCAATAATTCGGTAATTGTCTTCAGCAATCTGATAAGTTCGCACAATCGAAACCAATTCCTGGGTTTTCAAGAAATTATTCAAACACTTTACCGCCGAATATTCCAGAAACTCCCCTGTCATTTTCTTCCCATTCATCTACACTTGGTTCAGGATCTGACCAAAGGAAATCACAAAGCAATCCTTCCACAAGCACTTCCGTTCGTCTTTGAATGCCTTTCCCCTGCTCCAAGCATTGCAAATCCGGACTAATTCCACCATGCATGGAAACAGTCATTTCATCAATCAGAGCACACATTGGTAAACAGTTGAAACATTCGACAAAATAATCCCCAAGTCCTCGTTTATTTTCTTATTTTCTTTCATATTCACCATAAAATCCGCAAAATCCTGTTGATCGAAGCACATTCGTAACTTCCTCGACATGAGAAAGACGTCTTTCAGATATTTCACTTTATAAGCCAATAGTAAACAAATTGTTTCCAAAAACTGTTTACCGCGACCAGAATAATCTGAAAAAAAAGATAATTCCAACTTGGTGGATGTCCACCAGATTCGAACAATTTCATTAAGTTATGCTACTGTCCACGAATATTACCGCATATGTTTATTGGTCAAATGTGTGCTTGCCAGGTGCGTCATGTTTAACAACCTTGCTCCGGTTTTCGATCACAGCAAAGAACGTCTGAAACATTCTTTTCTAAATATCAGGACCAAATGACGTGGAGAGTTTATCGAAAAATCGATGCGCCATGTATTGGTGTTAGTTGTGGGTGATATAATATTAATAACACAGCGTTGTTGGTAGATGTAATTCACCAACGTTTCGACTACCGTGGGTAGTCTTTCTCAAGACAAATTTTACACTCGAATGGCTGAGGAAACGTTCATATCTACAAAATCACTTGCAAGGAATGCGCAGCAGAATACATTGGGCAAACCAGCAGACAGTTGATGACACGGATAACAGAATACAGAAGGGAAGAAAAGTGCAGACCTCCGGACAAGACAGCCCTATGAAAACTTGAGCGAGATTCAGCCATCGCTCTTCTTGCCATAGCAGAGGGACATAACAGAATGTGAAAACACCAAAGTACTCCAACGTGGGTTCAGAACCTGCACTGAACGTAAATTTGCCGAGGCTCTGGCGATGAGCCCCCACCCCACATGCATCAGTCTGAACGGCGGAGCTGAGATTTCGGAAATATGGACAATCCTAACAGCTATGCGAAACAAACATTCCAAAGGTCACCACGCTAGTTGACCCCACCACCACGGGGACGCATGACGTCCCGACCCACAGTTCAAAGTTCACACGCACACACACACACACACAAATACAGACAACTTAACGTCAGTTGGCATGTGAACGTTCCCTCAGCCATTCGATTGTAAAACTTGCCTTGAGAAAGACTACCCACGGAGGTCGAAACGTTAGTGAGTTACATCTACCAACAACGCTGTTATTAACATTATATCATTCACATTCTTTCATAGAGTTCAAGTGTGACCGAGTTTTTGCACCTGCTTATATACACGACCTACCTGTTTCTGTTTTGGCCTGAGGTACTCATGTTCACACAACTGCGATGGAGCAGAATGCGCATCGTTATCCAAAATAAAATGGCCATAAATATTTAGTAGATGTTGCCAGAAAATTGTCCAAAATACCCCATGAGATCTGCGTAGGGATTCTCGGTGATTCACCTCAGTGCACAAAAGAATATCAACGTGACAGATTCAGCAATGAGAAGAAAACCGTCTTGCAATTTTAAAGTCGTTAAATGACTAGGCTATTGTACAGAAGATGAGTATATGTCACAACTGCTTACGCGGGGTAGCTGGGGTGCAATAAATATTGTTGCGGTGGCTAATGCACCAGATTTTGAATGAAATATCAAACCAAAGCCAATGATTTGTAATTAGGTAATAAACGAGTGCTTTTTGAATGAATATTCAAACGCCGAATGATCTGGTACCGAAATTCCATGCAGTGCTCGCAAAACTATGGCTTTCAGCGAGTTATGCTTTCGACAAAATACTTGTCAAAGGCCAAATGGGCCACATTCGTTCTGATTACAAACGACATATTTACCCATAGATATTCCCGGCCCCACTGGGCATCTTACCTCGTCTGCTCATTACCGAAGCCTAGGTTCTCATTCGGCTCGCATAATTTTCACCTGCTTCTGACGCATCAAGCTGTTGTCACATCGATTCCTATTTCGGCTGCACACTTTGCCTTTCGCCTATGACAAGTCCCAGTTCTCGGTGTCAGTTATTATCAAGTTTATATATATATATATATATTATATATATATATATATATAATAGTCAGTACATATATAGAAGCAGGAGGTAGTATCTGGATTGCGTAAACAAAAATTTGCCCCGGGGAGCACACGACCGGTTTGGCGGTTATTGTCGCTTCGTCAGGTATTGCGTACCCGAATGCTCTCTTGTCCAAACATCCACATACTTGTACATATATATATATATATATATACTCAACCATATTCAGAGTCTTAAATCGATATCACAGTATGTTTAAAATTCAGCTACTGAACTTGCTATTGATGAAGACTACAACAGAAGATTTGTACCAGGTGATCTGGAGATAATTGATCGCGCCTCTCTCGATTCCACGGTTCTGGTTACATAGAGCTATGCGAGCATCTCTTCATATATAATCTCTTCAGAGTCATGAGGTGACGGGAGCGCCGCATAGTGGTATACACTCACAGATATATAGATTGAGAGGTTCCAAGTGTGACGGGCCATTATGTAATTATTTGTCTTACTATTAGGTACACAGTTTAAGCGACTATGTCATGTTGGTGCATTCCGAACCCAATGGATCATCACTTAGCTCGCGTTCAAATAAACGGATTATTCAAGAACCAAGCACCTAAAACTAGTCGCCGCTTGGTTGTTTATCTCCATGAATGGTTGTGGCCACGTGTTCCCGAAAATATTGTGAGCGGGACAAACTAAATTAAGTAACTTTAGTCCGCTGTGCGTATGCAGAATGTGACATCCGCTTGCAATGAAAGATCGGTAGAGTTTTAAGGCGAAAACCAGTGAACCGAGGTGAATATGTAATGGGCCAGACGCACTTAAGTTTATGGGACGAACACATTACAATATGAGACGGCATTTGTCATCTTCCACTGAAGACAAGTATTTGGAAGGGAATTTGTGATAACATCTGCAAGTAGGTTAAAACAGTTCACATCGCCAAAGAAGAAGCATGATCCATGCAAGTCGAGTGGATGGACTCAACTGAGCATACCTCGTGCGTTTGCATCCCGCTTTGGGCGGGAACCTACATTTTTGAAGCTGTGGTTAGTAATGATGAGCACCGATCAGCCTGGCTTACTTGTCTGAGGAAGTGAAAACTGAGATCATAGAGTACGAAATGATACCAAATCTTCAATCTCATACTTATTTTAGATTCACCTGGGGATCGCTAAGCTCGCACGTGGTAATCCGTGGTTTTCACCGTCTACTCTGTGTGCTGCAAGCAAGCAAACTTAGGATCTGCCAATGTTCACTTTGGGGTGGCAGCTTGTTTGATTTCGGTTAGCTGTGCGCATCCTATCGACACAAAGACTGACTTTTCCGTATTTTTACAAACAACTATTCACTCAGGTGATTGGATGCTGTTTTGGTCACCCACTCAGCTTGATGTGGGTTATGGCTCTATCCATCTGGTTTCCAATACCTCACCCATGATAGAAAGTAGCGGACATTACACGTCTGATGGTGAACTAAGCATTGCAGGTGACAGAACTAACCCACCGACGTGCTGAAGTGCTCCCGCCTCATTGTGGAATCAATTTCATGCTCTCCAGATTACCCGAGGGAAATCCCACGGGGTCATATACTACAACCGGCACAAACTGTGAAAATCTGTGATTCATGACCCAGATTCGGTGACTTGCTGTCAAGCGGGAGCATATGCGACCAATGCTTGCACACGTGATCTCCTGGGCTAGTTTTACGATGGACATTGCGATCCCGATGAAGGCACGAATTCACCAAAAATTCGTCCGACGCTTTTCGTTGGATAATTTAACAGACTTTTAGTTCCCTTACTATTCAGATCAGTGCGATTTTGGTATCTGTGATTTAGGCTGAGAAAATATGAGACTGAATGACGATCGTTGGCTGCAGTACATTCGATGAAACTATCAAATCAATTAAAGGTCAGATTTAAGTGTGGTGGAACTAAGATCACACAAATCAGAAAGCAGAGGAAAATTTGACGCGAACCAACAATGAACGCAGGAAATTATCATAAACGGATGACAGGCTATCTGATGGAGATCAAAATCGGTGTGAGAAAGGATGGGGACCTAAATCTTTGACTAGTTGACAAAGTGATAATAAGTACTAACCATTTTAAGTTCCAGCCGGCAGGGGTCAGAATTTTGTAAGAAAGAAATACCATACCATTTTATTGACTGCGATGGTCGCCGAGCTCTGAATGTTTTAACGCGCACTGAACTAAGCTTGGCTGATGTGAAGAGCAAAAACGGATCTGTTCTTCGGTCACAGCCATCCTGCACAAAATGATAGGGTACCTATTTGGTGGGACCTGAAATGAAAAGAACTAATTGAACGAATTTTTTGGAGCAATGTCCAGATTTCGGAAAGTTTTCTTCGAATTTCGTCTGATGTGATACGAACTGGATCGGCTGCGAATAAAACAAATACAAGGCAGATGTATTGTTGATTTGACGCAAACATAGACGTACACGAAGCAAAGACTCATCCTCCTAGTCTGACTCATTTTTTCTTTGTCCATATGCTCAGTGGGACCGAAAAATGACGGTTCAGTTTTCCTCTTTGTTTACACGGAATGAAGTGAAAAATGAAAACTTGGAACATTCGGCTAACTTCATCTATCGAGTCTCGCGTGGTTCGCATCACAGAAGGAGAACTAAGAATAATAGGTCTACTGTTTGCTCCATATCAAGGGATTTTTGAGTCAATAGGAAAACGTTCCTCGTTAGTTATGAATCACAAGTGTAATGCCCATTTGCTTCCTCTTGTCGGTTTGAATTTACATCAAAAACACATCTGGGTGAGAGTGAATTCAAGATTTCCTCGGCGGTTTTAACAAAGTGAAGAAAAATATGTAAACATTTTCAAAGTTCCTTGGCCCCGGTGTGGGAAGTCGAGAAGCTAAAGACCATGTACACATTGGTTACCAGGGATGCGGGTGACATTTGTCACTAGCAATCCAGTCAAGTAATCTTCTCACCAGAAAAGAAACCTAGTGACTTATGAGTGTACATAGGAGGATGTCGTCCAAGGTGAAACAGTGTTCTGTTCAATTATTTGTATCACTTCGACAGGGATTCTGCCGTCTAACTTTTCATTGTCCGCTCTGGTTACTCGTAAACATCGAGGCCGAAATGACGTGGCTAGACCTGACACGACTTGTCCAGCTAGCTGGGACTTTTGGAAAGTTGTTGGTCCTCCATGTTACGCATGGTCCCCGATCTCAAAGCTTCCAAGGACCAGCCCTGTTGCGGCCATTGAAAATCACTTTATTAGTAGACACTGAGTGTGTCATAAATGCCATTACATCGTGTTCCCTAAAAGAAAAAACGGTAAACTGCCAGGAAATGAAATATGTCATTTGTTCACTCTTGATAGAAACACATGCGAATCTTTTCAGACTTAGGACAAACCTGAAGGAAATAAGGATTTTGGTCCAGTCTGAGTCCAACTTTTTTCTTTTTGTCTAGGGCTTCACAAACGGTATCTTTAGTGAGTTCAGCGGTAGCTAGAAATTGTAATCCTAAACTAACGGAGTGAACTCCTGACGTTGGAAAAGTATTTATGAAGTTTAGCATCAGAGGAAGTTTCTCACGGTTTGGGAGAAACTCATCAAACCAGGATTGCCTGGAAATGCAAAAAGATCTAACTAGAGCTGCTTTACTATAGCACAGCAATTGACGTTAATAAGATTTGGAGATTATTATTAATTTTGATAGCTTTCTAGTGAGTCTATGTTCCTGTTTTTTTCTTTTCAACCTAGAAGACTGTGCAGCTTGGAAGAAACAACGCATCCAATTCAATTGCGTGCGAAACCACAGGAAAATTAGAGTGTGATTGATGAATTCTGCCCAGCAGCTTACGGAAAAGAAAGGCTTTTGTTTTTTTTTTCAAGCAATGGCCAAAATCCCGCAATTTTTCGTCGTCTAACGCGTTATGTCCGCGTCGACCCAGAGTGCTGTCGGTCGACAACGAGCTTTATTCGTACTTTTCCTTGGAACTGAGGCAGAACTTGTGGACTTACTTCAAGGTAAAGGAACAGTTAACAGATTTTGTTTCTTGCATGCAGGTGGCTTTCACAATGCTCGGAGAGCACGTGAGAATGTACCCTGGAGTCAGACCGAAAATCATGAAAATATTAGGAGGTCAACGACTGGATGAAATTCGTGTACAAAGATGAACATTGGAGTGCAAGATGGTTTCTTATGCTTTCCAGCTGGACACTGCCCCCGAAGTCATTTGCTACAGCATGATTTCATCGAGCACAATGGGTGATCGTACTCACGTCCCCTGTCTGGATATGCAGACAATGGATGATAAACTTTCAATGGCGCAGACGGATTGCGGATTACACCAAACTTTCAACTTTAAATGATGAAGACGCTGATAGAGCAAAGAATTTTTAAAACGTGTTTGACTGCCTGAAGCAAATTATAATACTGGAAAAATAATGCCCCCTGAATGACTTGGTTTTACCAGACTTTATGAAAACCATTTGTTAGTTAAGAGTTCATCATCCCATTGAAAGAATTTGGCTTAACACATCAAGGACGGCAGCATCACGACCGGTTTTTTATGCGCTACTGGAATCCCTGAGTACAGTGCTGGCACCCGCGCATAGATCTCATCTCCAACGGCTTATTGAAATGAATCGCTTTAAATGGCCCTCACTGTTAAGAATAAAGCTTCAAGGAGATGAAAAAAAGTTACATTAAGTCGCCTGCTTAGTTGTGAGCTGTAAAAGCCGTCCTGTACCAGATACGATGATGAAATGGCTTGACGACTGTCTGGGGAAAACGTGGTTAGTAATCACAATATCAAGAGTTAGAAGTTACCAGGCCGAATGGTTCTTGTTATGCCAAGTGAATGATCAACCAACTGCCTAAACAGTGCTAGACAAGTACATACTACGGACGGCGAAATGGTCGACGCAATAGGGTTTCACGATTGATGCATTATCACCCATTTGGAGAAACGTTGTTCCAGCGAATTTACCCATCTACATTAGGTCAAAAGCTACCAGAAACGAGGTCTGCTGCATCCGTTCTTATTGATTGGACATTGCAAAACGGACTGAGCTTTCTTCTAAGATGACATTAGTCCACTGAAAGTTGTGCTTTGGTCGAGTGGTGGGTGAGTCGCTCATTCACACCAGGCGCATCGTGTGACCTAAAATCATCGGGTATAGGGCGTTTTCACTAAGTGCAAATACTTTGAAAAATACATGCTCGTGACGAATTTCGACACTACTTTAACTATTTAGTAAGTTAATCGCTTTTGAGAAAAACCCAGTACATTTTCGCTCCCTTACACCAATGATCACTGTGACACGAAATGGCATAGAGGATTCGGTAACTATGATTTACGACCACGTTTTGATTAGCCAAATGCCAAAACTGTAGACCTAATTCTCGGACAGTGTTGTCTAGGTGCAAGAAAAGTGAATAATAGCTGGCGATACTTGCGACATATGGCCCAATATGTGCGTGATGTTTCCATGCCACAGAAAATGTACAATCTATTGCTGTGGAAAATCCCAAAGGAATTCGTTGTGCTTTTGCTTTCATAATTCTGGCGTCGATAACGACATGGGCATGAAGCGGTGGCCGGGATATTTCGCAGTGTTAGCAGAATGTATACGACAGACAAAACGAATGAATTATAATTTGTTCGAAATTCATAGTGTAGAGAGTCACTTAAATAGCCGCCGACAGTCAAGTGAAGAAAGTAGAACTGTCCGTTTGCACATTTTCTCCAAGAACTTACGATTGATTAAAACGTCAAAGTTGGAATCGAAAATCGTCATTCCTCCCACGTAGAATGTTTTGGTAAATATATATTTTGACTTTGATTTATATTTGCGCTAAACATGACGAACAATGTAGTAGGTAAAATAGGTTACATACCAATGTCTGCGCATGGACTGGTATTGCATCCAAATATTTCGGGTGGAAACTATGAGATTTCCCGATTGATTGCATCCAAACGCCGGGAGCGATTTGGCCGGTCAAACCGTACGAAAGCCAGGCCGCATCAACATGGCAAATTTCATTTTGCATGGTTCAGACTATTTGTGGATTTAGGTCCTCGCTAGTTATTATCATCATTTCTGCATAGACCACCTGTGAAAGTTCACCTCACAAACAGCCAACGATATCAGGTGTTCAGTTCAAAACTAACTGTCATTTAGAACTGCTGAATTCAGGCACCACAAACAAAGCAAGAGCTCCAGGTTTGTCAGAAGATAAGGTATGTTGGTATCCAAACAGGATATATGATTAGCCCAAGTTGACTTGTGCGTGAATCAAAGATTTTGAACCTAACTGTCCATCATCTCGAACATTCAGTCAACCAGCATAGCAACGAAAGACGTTTATGTGATTTTCTTTAGGGTATCTAACATTCGTGTTTATGATAATGTTAGGTGCAAGTTTTGTTTACCAATGCAATGAAGACATAATGTATATTTTCAGATATGTTAATCAAAATTTAATGTTATTAGTTTTACCTTGAGAATCCTAATGGCCTCCCAGCGGTAACGACGAATACCTAACAAACGCTTTACTATTCTGACCAAAATTTCACAAATAACTTTCAAATTGAGGCACAATAAATTTTCCCGAATGTGGTTCAGATGTATGGTGAAGATCATTTTTCATCACGCTGACTGCGAATCCCGCCATATGTGGAAACCCTGCGATTTTGATTCATTAAGGTGACTTCCGCAAAAAGCTACTTTCCATTTCATCAGTAATTTTAAAATGGGTAGTTCTTCACACCAAGAATAAAGCATTTTACTGGGAATTGTTTGCACGGCTCCTTGACATGCCATCCAACTTTCTACAAGAATGTTCTATCAAGAAGAAAATCCTTGAAACTGCAGTTTGTGGGTAAAATATGCACTTGTGTAGCATGGTTTTGATGGCTTATTCACATCAGCCGGAGCCGAAACTATTGTTATGAACATGTCCTTCTTTACAAAATGAAGTCTCATCCGTTTTCTTTATTCCACTATGTATTTTGATGACAGTAAAGTGTTCGAACGGGCCGCAAAATGGACCTTGCCTAAGTGTTGAAAAAGGTAGCTGCTTCAGTGGCTTCAAAGCACCCCGGAAATTTTGTTGCAACATACACAGAGCTACTAGATTTTTGCCACGTGACTAGCATTTTTGAAGGTGTAGCTATGAGAAGCAGTACTCTGCCCATCTTCCTACATCGACACAAGCCAGGCAACATGGCAGGCAGAAATAACTTCAGTGCCCACAGTGAAGCTGATAAAAATTTGAGTTTCAGCCCACTAGAAACCATTCTATCGATGACTCATACGTATCAGTGAAGCCTAGTGAATGTCAGACGTCCCAGTTAATTGGGAAAACTTCTAGCTAATTTACATTGGCACAATCATCGTACTGAAATAATTGATGCACGTGCTTTTGTTGATGCCGATGAGTTTCGTGATCATTTCCTACCATAGGTTGTTGAGTCTTCCTCCTCCAGCACTTGTTATCTCCGCATCGGTCTGATATCTTCTTTATGTGTTTCGACCTTCTCACCTTGAAACTGAATGCCGTTAACGTTCAACTAATCCCAGTTTGGCTCACATCTGTCATGAGAATGATTGTGCTACGGATAATATTGTTTCCAGTGCACCAACTGGAAAAGATGGATTAAACCTACAAATTCTCGAATCTTCGAGTCTCGAGTAAACCCAAATTTGTGAGCTAAGTGATCCGCGTAACACTGTCAATAGATTACCCAAAATACTTTGGGGTCGTTTGACCGAATGAGACCTTCTGAAGTGTTCCAGAGGGAATTTGTTGTTTCAGTCATTCTGGGCGAGACGGTAGTTTTCTATCAGACTGAACAAATTCGTAACACCCTTCTTTGTAAGTGCACGGGCAAAAATATACTGGACTTGGAACGGAAACTTCGCAGTCGGTGATGCTATTGTTCCTTCTATGTGGTTTTCCGCAATGCTGTAGACTGACGGGCTAGTCAGATTACCGAAAAAGCCTTGTTTTGTTGATAAGTGCTTGTGACAGTTTGAAAAAAGGAACATCCTTTCGTGCTCAAGTTTCTCCTCGGTCTTTTTCAAGCGCATCCGGGAGAAGAGAACTGTGGGGTGAAAATAAAGGTTTTCCACTATTTCTAAACTAATTTCGTAGTCTCCTTGTTCCAAACTGTCATAAAGTATCTGCTTTAAGACAGTTAATCGTCTAAGCTAGTGTGCACTGTGTACAGGATCGGTTAATGAGCAGAGATACTGTGGGACTAGATATCGATGCTGTTTAGCATTCATAATACGTGCAACAATGAACCCTATCCAATGGGTTGCCAACTCATAAGGAACTGGTTCAATGCGGATATTTGCTTTGCCATATGGAAATGAGGTTTACCAGCATTAACCTAACAAACGAATCGAATATATATATCATCAAAACAATTCATATGGTGTTCTGAAGACGAATTGCTTATTAACTTTAAAGTGATCAACCAAACCAACGACGTGCAAAGCTCAAGCAAGGTTGGAGCGAACGTTCAAGGAATCCTCTGTACGTGTGATTTTGCTTGGGTGGAACTTTGATTAAAGGACTGTTATATTATTCTCAAACAAAATTGATCAGAAGGCCTTTGTACAATTCATGACACAGTAACACTCTCCGTTTTTGCTGCCACTATATTCTGTGGTAAAACTAATCTCTAATTGCACTGGCCAAAAAGATCGTACACATGAGAGCTATCAACTTGATAACAAGATGGGTCTTCCTGGATAACTGAAACTTACGACTTACTAACATGTATCGGGGCACTTCTTGGTTTCAGTCACACTTAGTTGATATTGCTATTCAGTAATCTATTACAGCATCCTTCCGAATAATTTTTTCACAAATTTTTGCCGGTTTAATCCAGGAGCCAAATGCTGATGGGTTGGGAAGAAATATTCATCGGCTGTCACACCAAAAATTTCAAAATTTAGGCATGTGTTCATTTGTTCCTTCAAACTACCATCCGTCGTTGGTTGTGACAGCTCTAAGAAAACACTTGTATGCCTAGCGAGTCCAGGTAAATAAGAGCGACTGTCGTGCCTGATAATGCCCCCTGCATATGCGAAAGTAATAGTAAAACAAACAACATTCACCGGTGGTGAAATGAGGATTCTTGTCCTTTGTAAAGAAGGATAAATGTAAATTTTGTAAGTAGATGTTAGACTTAGTACAGTGAAACGGTATTTTACTTTTTTCATCCATATCTAACAGCCTTTTGAAGGTCGAAAAAAACTGTCACAAAATTGCACTGATCGATAAACTGCGCCAAAACCTCATTTGGGAAATTGGTCCTCAGTGATGGTCTCATGAATCGGACGTCAATCACATTGCACTTTGTGATATTCTTCATCGTCGCATGTGAACAACAATATGGACTCCGAGTTTTCGGACGAAATCTATGTCAGTCCATTCGCTTGTTAAATTTCTTGTTATAGTAATTCGGAAAACCTTCGGTTCGCGATTGAAAGCTATAGTCATGCGAACAGTTTGCTGTTTCTTACACTGTCCACGCCAGCATTGCGTTTACGTCCCTCCCTTCTACACTTCATAGTTATTACCCTTTTTTGTTCATACACGTTTTCTGATCCCCCTGTTCATGAGTGGTTTCTTTTTCGTTTGAAACACCTATTTATACTTTGTTCGCAAGTGACTATTGTTTTTTCTCCGAAAAGGCCATCCGGAGTGTCTTGTACACAAGTAATCAAATCAAATTTTGCTGTGGTCATTTCCGGAAGTGCATATACATTATTCATCTGTCTTGATTGATCGGGACACCGAGATGTGTTATCCAAATGGCTACCAGGCCACTCACTTGGTTCGTCATATAATGTATACTGAAAATAGAGCAAGCTATCGGGCATGAATGCATTCCGGCCATTGTGTTTAATAGTAAATCCATCCATGTTTACAAATATATACTTGCTAGATCATCTTCCGGTCAAATTCATTGCCAGTTTGAAGGGAGGTATGTGGAACAAACTAATGTAGACCCCCAAATTGCGGGATTCGATGGCTGAGTATCCGATTCAAACTAAAGTACATGCGCGAGAGAGTATAGCAGAAAGTGCTAAGGAAATAATACGTCACTGAATTAGGTATGTCACCGAGCCATTGTTGAAATTGGCTTTAATCGTACCAGGTAGGTGACGCTGGTGACGAATATTTACGGAATCCTAGAGTTAAGAGAGAGTAGTAAGTGCATCGGAAGCGATACTTCTAAAAAGATAAACGAAATTCGCATTTTTTCTTCCGGCATTAAGCTACTGACAAAGTTCGCATATGTCTTAAAGTAACGCTGAACCTCGACAGCATCTATGAGATCCCGTCTTGTAGTTCACTTTCATTTGTGCACTCCTATTTTTCGTAAACCCCAATCGTAAAATTCGCGCTTGTTAACCCTATTCCCTTTTATCCGACAGCAGCAGTCTGGGGGACAAAATTTACAAAACCTATGGTAAAGTGTTTACAATTTCAAAGTACTAAATATGATATGCTTTTAAAAATTCCTTGTGCAGGACAAAGTTGAAACATGAAAATTCTGAAGTGCTTTTCTTCTCATTTATTCACTGGCAAGTACCCTTCATCTACGAATGGTATGTGACAAATTGTGAACTCGCCAGTTTGCAAAGATTATTCTTTTGGAAGATTTTTCAGTTAGTCTGAGCAATGTTCCTCATTTAGGCAATGAAAACCGTGCCATTACTTTCATTATTGTACATATTGTAGCAATAAACGTGCTTTTTTTATATAATAAGGCACTGATGCAATTTTAGACAATATAAGAAACCAGGAAGCAGAAACTAAACTAGGTTTGCTCTATGAGAAAAATTTGAGTTATTTTTAACCAGTTCCTCAATGACTCTAATCAATTCGCACGAGAATCAGATTGATCCCCTCAATTCTGTAGCTACCCGTGTTGCCCAGTCTTCCGCTCGGGGAGTTACGTCAATAGTGCTCATCTTAAGGAGAATCTGTGTAACTATCAAACTGATCACAAAGCCAAGTAAAAATCAAATATCCAATTTTGTTTTTAATCTTCTGTAGAAAATAATTACCACCTTCTCAGAGCTTAGCGGATATGTAACTGTATATGCTGAAGAAACGCCCACATTAGCAACCGATTATCAGCCGCTGTAACACACACACATACACATACGTACACGTGATTCAGATAATTCAATGCATTTTGAAGCAAAGATAAATGATGCAATAGTGAATTTCATTTGAGTTCTTCGTTTAATCTTATTACAGCAATCCACTGAAAGAAAATTGGGATACCACTTTACAAATTGTGATGCCTGAACTGTTCAGGTATGCTCACCCCATTTTACTTGGTTTCTCTCCGGGTATCAGTTGCACAGATACGTTTTTGAAATGAAGCAAAACTGCTGTAATTGATTCTGGGATGAAGGAAATGCAAACTTTGTCACCATGTTCACTGATGAACAGAGCATTAGAGAAAGGTATTACTTTTGCTTTAAAGTGATTTTTCATGTACTGAGAGAACGGATCTGAAAGCCTCCCAGGTGTTCAGTTAGGTCTGCACTAAAAATATTGCCATTTTTGTCAGTCGCTTCTGCCATAACAAGGAGTAGGATTGGCACATCAAAAAAATGTGATTTAAGCATTTTTCCTTGCCGCGTGTAGACCAACTGGGGGCTGTTGATCATTTCTAGTGACATAGTGACAAAGTTTTGATGTTTTGGAAATGTTTTTTTTCTGATTAGGCCAATTAAGGTGACAGCTTCCGTGAGTTGGGTAAGGAGTACCAAAACGTCAGAGTGATGTTGACGGTGTTTGGCTTTTGTTTAACAAGTACCGGGAGTTGCATTTTGGTACAATGATGTAGGCAGCAATTCTGATTGCTGCATGTTAGATCATGCACTCGATGTTTATGAAATGTGGCCCACCTGAGAGCCAATCTCAGTCGGAATTGATCCAAAACGGAATCATAACAAAACATGAGGAATTACGAACGGGAAGGGACTAAGATTTGCCGCAAGAGCTTGTCGTGAAATTGCCGAGCGGTATATATGAGCAAAATTATTCTGTGTTCTGTATGTTCGCCTCGTCACTGTCAACGATGAATGCGCTGTTCTATACGTGCCACCGTTATGTTGCGTTCAAGTCCCATAAATCTTCACGTTCCAATGGCTTGCAAGTGAGCAGTGTGGTTTGACGTTAGATTTCACTTCGCGGACCGTTTATATGAGCAGTCTGTGATAGCCGAATCAGAATATTTACGAGCCCAGCGACTGCATTCATGGCTTCTCGACGACAATTTAAGTTAGGATTCTGGTGTGTGTATCGATGTATCAATTAAACTTAATATTTAGCCGTTCCCATTCATGCATATTCGTGTTCGTTATCATAATGACATTCTTTGGCACAATTTAGCAAGCTATTACACGAGTTTGTTTCGTTCCTAGAAGTTTGTTGATTTGTGTTAATGATATTTACCTTCATCGAAAATAATACAGAGCGTACATGCATAACAAAATAATGGTAAATCGGTGCCTTAGAGCATGCCCAAACAACTTGCAGATAATTATCGCGACAGGACACTGAATTTTTGTCATGGATGGGCAACCAGAAAGTCTTCGGAAATACGTTTCACTAATTTTCCGTAAACAATGCCAAACGGGTGATGGGATAGGAAAACTTCATCGGAGACATTCACAGCCTCGGACAATCACTACGGATACCAACAAATCCGCCGCGGGACAATAAAGACGTGGACCCCGTGCAACAACTGGGTTGGGGATAGGAGAATAACTGTCCGTTTCTCTCCTTTCCGTTCCCCTTTTGCGTAAGACAACATCTTGCGCTGTTTTCTTCTCTTCACACTTGTCACATTCTAATGTGAAGTTCACAAATAATATGGGGTTTTTGGTTCATTCTGAACTCGAGCAGATATGATTATATCGGAAATAAAATTACTTCCCCTCTCTCGGAAATCGCTCTTTCTAGAATGGGTTCATTTCACATTAGTAATTGCTAACCTACTACTTGAGGTTATTAGAATATTTTTTTTGTAATCGAGTAAAACAAGGGAAATTAACGGGGTTTAACTGCCTGAAAGATGGCTTATTTTGCAACTCGTTCTGTTTGCAATTATTGAGTGCTGATCTTGAAAACATGACTGTCTCAAACACGTTGTCCTAATAACCATTTTCGGTAAATCTAAACTGCAAGAGCTTCGCGAATGAAGTCATAAGAAATTCTCGTGCAAATTGTTTTGCGGTTCATCTGCACCACTGCTCATACTCAATATTTACAACTAAGCGGTTCGTCCAGTCATTCGTGCCTGTCATCTACCCACTCAAAGTCTTATACAGCCAATCTTTATCTGTCATCTGTGAGTACTTATTCGTTTCCTCCTTTTTTATACCGGGCTATCCAGGTTCAGATGACCTTTACGTACTCTCTTTCGTGCGATTCTCAGATTTTGTTTTGTGTAGCCGTCTTGTCTCATTTGTTCTTTCTGAAACGCTTTGTCTCCCCCGAGGGGAAATACCAACTCCTAGCCTTTGTATTCAATTCATTTTCGCCTGAGAATTGTCATGTTTGTCACTGTGATGAAATCAACCTTGGATCTTTTACTGTGACGACTACATTACCTACCAACTGTTTGTCAAGGTTGGGTTTTTCTTTTGTCGTCCATCGGTTTGCCCAGGTTTACTGTTCTGTGTCTTTGCCATAGTTCTTTTTCTCGGCTCCCCAGTCTTCTCGGATTCTTCGACTGATTTCTCCTCTGATCTTATTACAAAGCCAAGGTTCGAGACGGCCTACGTTTTGTTCCTAGACGATCGCTTAACTCGGACAGTTAATAAAGGTTTGAGGCTTGTTGTACGTATAATCGATTGGTCTTCCACTTCGTGTTCAGCCAGAATGATCATCAGTTTCCAATGACTTTAGTATCAGATGCGCTATTCAAGAGTTGCTCATTGATCGGACAGCGATCTACAGGCTTATCCAATAGCCTGGTCAGTGATTAGCACTTCTGCAAGAACTTCGCTTCGGTTGCATCAGTCACTGAAGGGGGGGGCAAAAACGTTGCGCAAGAAAATCGATAAACCATGCTAGAACAGATCAGCCAGCAAAAGAACCGACTGTTACTTATTGAACACTAGCATTACGGATTTGATTTTGAATAATAAACGAATTTTTCTGTCTGCTTGATTTGGTTTATCTCCCTAGAGTTAGCGGCAACAAAAGATAACGGCGGGGATACAGAATCGGTTGAAGATTTGCAGCCGGAGATAGAGAAGACGCCTCTTCCCCCTTTTCCGTTTTAAAAGAGTGGTTTCCTGATCGACTAGAAGAATGTCAAGGTAATTTACGAAATCACCCTAACGGAACAACAGATGGCCTCCAATATCGGTTACTGGCGGCCACTTGACAAAACGCGCTTCGTGGTATGTCCTCCAAGAGGATACATTTTATACCCGCCGTTATCTAACGTTTACTAAAATCGCTATGGCAGAACCAGATTTGGGAAAATTTATTTTGCAAATAAATCAGAAAAATTTAATACTTTTGGAGCATCATCAAACTGTGCCTCTCAGGAAATGAAATGTTAGGGAATTTGAGAACACTGATTGAAAGCTGAAACACCTTGAGCAGAAGCTAAAGCTAGACCTTCTGGCAAAATATCTACGGGAAACACAATTAACTTGCAAATTCGATCTACTCGAGTACTGTTTTACCGTAATTTTTTGAAAGTTGCTTTGGGTTAGGTTATCTATTGTAATCGAAACATCAGTTCGTCCTTGCCGGCGCCGATAGTGCTGTTCTTGATGTATACGTATTTGCGCACCGTACATGACACGGTGCACCACTTTTTCAATTTACTATTCGCTCTATTTTGCGTTGTCATATGTGAGCGCCAGTTGAGTAAATAATATCAAAGCATGCACTGCCTTATCGCGGTGAATTCAGATATTGAAAATATGACTAGATATTTTTAGCAGTGGCCTTTCATATGTCATTTAAGTAAGTGTGTAATGCAACGAAACGGGAATTACTTAACAGGCTGGTTTTCCTTAGCAAAATTCTGTTCATTCCAGGGAATTTCATTATTGGTTCTCAGTCAAGCGCTTACCGGGAACTGATTCAACTTAGGCGGTTGTTTGAGTAAACTGAAAATCTAGTAATGATGTTTCTGATGTACAGAAATCGCATGCCAGTTAGTGCAGCCTTTCCTGCATGCAATTGTATGGTTATTGTCGAACTGCTTTGCAGAATTTTGCCGCCAGCCGGAAAACGGCGTATTACTGAACACAACATATGCTGTGCTTACAAATGATATCCGGACAGTGGGAGCAAAACCATGTGATCCCAACAATGGGAAATCAGCATGAAGGAATATAAATTTTCGAATACACCCATTCGGATTCTCTAGCCATTGAGATCACATCTTGTTTAAAGTGAAACAGATGTCAAGTGTGACGGCATTACGATAAGTCACTGTGTTAGAGAGCATAAATTTCTGAAAAAAATGATGGAAAGTAATCGGCCAATCCCAGAAGAACTCATGACGGATCCCATAGATGAATTTAGGCAAACTGGACACAAAGAACGTTTTTAGGCCGCCTGGTTATTTATCCCCTTTCTTCTGTGATTTGGACCGAACAGACTGAATGCTGGATGTGGTCAGTGAAGGTTGGTCATAAACCAATGAAATACTGACGATGTGCCAGCGAACGCAGGTGATCAGACAGAAAATCAACTGAGTAATTTTGACTGAACACTCAGTAATGCAGCCTTGTAGCTAGGCACTGAATTTAGAACATAGTTAGCATGATCTATCAGAAAATCTTTGCGATACTGCTACACAGCACGCAGTGTAGCCAAAGTGATTTCCCAAAGGCGTTATGAGTTAGTGCAAGATCGGTCATTGGCAAGGAAACCACTTGAAAATCGGTGAAAGTTTGTCGGGTGGAATTTCCTCTTTATGTGGGCAGGCATGTGTTGTCTGTACGCACATATTTATTTCTTAGCACTCAATTCATCCATAGCGTTTCGACGTCATCTATGTAACTGAACTATGCAAGGATTCATCAGGCAATCTGTAGCTTGACTTTTAAGTGCGAAATTTTCAGGGGAAAAATCGTATTCGTAATCACTCATTTCGTTCCTGGTCATCTGCAGATTACGAATACGCTGTTTGTTCCGTTAGCCCACGACGACCCTGCATACACGCACACAAGGTGACGGGTCAAACGCTCACGTGGCAATTCGCATTCCATGCCTAATCAGCACAAAGTCACATGAATCACGGATTAAACAATCAATAACCGGATGGATCATTTGTCATCAAAGTGACGTCACCTCAGAGGTATACACAATCTATTGACTCTATCAGAAAGGCATTATCCACACGGTCTGCCGTAACCAGTCTTCACTGAGAGCGCCGCACTGCATTGCTTTTCGCATCTGCACCCTAATAGTGAACATTTTTAGCTGTCTGTATTACAGTAAAAAAGCACTAACTAGTTTAGGAACAAACCAAATATTTTCTCTAGGTAAAAGTTGTTGTCCGCCGTCCTCCATTTCACTTTAAGCAGCTCATTGTGACAAAGTGGCTCATGCCAAGACGAACCTTCGAATTCGAAATTGCACAAATAAAAGCTGAGTAAGAATATCTTAGCTGTTAAAACAGCAATAGGATGCTACGGCAAGGCCCAAATGTCCTCTTACATCTCGGACTACCGAATTTTATGTAACTGATTGCCGAAATATTTTCAGTGGTCGATGACCATCCGATCGTGATTGGTTTTCACTGTACCGTGGATTGCAAAGTCATAATAATGTGGGGTTGTGTGAGGAAGTATCAGACACATATAGCTTATGTGTAGTGTCAATCTATAGATAAAGGTTAAGGCTCCCAGGCTCTCCTATCTATCTGGCTTCAAGCATTTTGCGATCGAAATATTAGATTGCGAACAGAATTTATTTCTTCGCGCGTTAGACTTGCCGGCTTACAGAAACGTCGATGGAGAAGTGAACAGGTTTGGTGGAGCGATAGCCCATTTGATACGGAGCATTTGTTTGGGATCAAAATTTTTAAGTGATAGTCTTTGAAAGTACGAAAGTTGCTGTGTTTGTACTGGTGGAAAAGACGATAATTGGCAGAGAAACAACAAGAACTACAGGAACTCGTCTTGTGGGGTATAGCTACGAGCGGGCGTTAGATGTTTAAAGCCGCTTTGCCATGGTGTGGTTCTTGTTTGATTGTTTTATGCTCGAAGGCACTGCCATCAGAAATTGTTTGCTTAAGAAAAATGCTCAACAGATGCCTCAGCAGGAAACACTAGGTTACAAGTCGCTATTTATTGGATTTAACTTTATCAGCTTCTGGTCCACGAAGCGACCGCAAACGCTAGTCCATCTGGCACTTCAACTTACATGGAATCAGCTATCTAAGCACAACCCTACCGGTTACCCTACATAGCTCTCCTTCATCCTGTGAATTTGGCTGCACATGCTTGGGCATCATTACCGCGCTTCTAATAGCGTGATTCGGGCAAGCTGCTCTCACATCTACATGGCAAAGAGTCGAACACTCAATGAATGAATTCGTTCTCAATACCGGGAGATTAGCATCTTCACGGTTTCGTGCTGAAGTGAAGAAAACCTGATCTGCGCAGCTGCGATCGCTGCAGTTTCAACTTTGCAACTCTGAACTAGAAACAATGAGAATATCGTTGCTGCTCAAAAACTGCCAGTTTATAGAAGAAACATCTGATTGCTTAACGAGTGAAGAGTTGGGGGTAAGCCAGCTAACGGTCCGGATATCGATTCCGGCCACTAAGATAGCAGAAGTCCTACGGGGAAAGAATCATTACAAGAAGGCTGGTGGGGTAAAATCTTCTCTAAATTCACCTAAGCCCCTAAATTTTTCCCTATCTGAAAGCATGTGGCCCTATTTGGCAAGCAATGTCATACGACTAGGAGAAGTTAAAACCTTTTGGATTTCTGCGCATTCGTGTATAGGCAATATTCCTCTACTGATTGGCAAGCAACACGCCACTAACTGTTGGAACTGCTTTGCTAGCTTTTGGCAAAATGCAAGATGATGTTTTGCATACGAAGTAATTCTCACATAATATAACTTGTATTAGTTTACCTTTTGGTCCACACAAATGTCATATAAACAGATCATACCACAGTTGCATGTAGATACCCGGCATTCTATTGCAGCTTTGTTCTTGCCATTTGCTCTCTAGCAAAAACATGAGAAAAGTTGTTTTCGATCTCCTTTGATCCTTCAGAAAGGTTCCAGACGTTTGTACAAAGTCCTAAAACAGTTTCTCCGTCTGTTTGCAGAAGATGTATCTGTGATTCCCAGTAGAATCCCTAAGTTAACGGTATGTTCAACAAACTTTAACATTTAACCTGAACACCTTAACGGGGTTGCGGAAAAACACATCGACTCTAACTGGTTAATCATGCTGCTCAATTAACTGGGACGGAACTCGCAACAGCTTCTGGTTTTCTTCCGAACAGGAATTCCGCAGTGATCGAAATCTGTACAGAGCTCAGTTTTTACCTAAGTGCTTACTAAAGTCAACAGATCTAATTTGACCCCTCAAGCATCACCGAACACCGATTTTGCTTAAAATGATGACGATATTTGGACTGCACTAGCAACCTCATGACTTGGGCAATGCATCCTCTCCGACAACTAAAAATTCAACGGCTACCGCGGCCCCAGGACCGTCGGCATTCTGTGATCTGGCCTCATTCATCAGATATTAGGTAAACTCATGGCTGAAATTAGAACCTGGCAACACAAAACATCAAACGTATGCGACAATGTTTAACTAAAGATGATCGTTATTCACAAATACCGTGTCCAGCCGAAGGCCTCTTGGCATCAAGAGCATTGGGGACAACAAGTGTTTAAAACTAGAATGAAATAAGTTTATGATTTTCATTAGACTTGATTTTTACATGAATGAGAAAAGTATCGCGATGACTGAGCATACCCATCGCTGAGAGAAAAAACCGTGCTTCATTAACTCATGTGCACACTTTTTCGGCTTCATGAATCTGTCTTGATAATAGAAACACTGTTTGTCCATAGCTTAGTTTAAAGAGACTGACATTTTTATTTCGGCATAGAGGTTCCGCGACACATTCTTGTCCTTCGCAACTACGGGAACGAGTAAACAATAAAAATCGCGTATAAAACTCAAATATGACCTTGTTAACTTTTTATATATCTAGAAAAATAATTAAAACTATTTTGCTTTCGGCTATCACTCGCTAACGTAATTTCTGTTTACCGGTTGGCGCTAATTTATTTCCGGTCTACGCACCGAATGGCATGCGTGCTGGTGACGAGATTAAAATTGGCACTCGACCGGTGCACATCCACAAAAATTGGCTACGACCGTTGATATTTGTCCAGTGGTCACGCCCAGAGCACAACATAAGCATTCGCTTGGTCACCTTTAGTAATCGAATTACCAGCAACGGAATTATCGCTAAACCAACAAAAGGTTCGAACTCAGATTATTTCTTTGCATTGTAGGTGCATGTTCCCGTGATTGCTATTCATTTATTCTTTAAGACAATATCTGCCGAGCCAAATACTCATTTCACGAGACGGCTTAGTTGAGAATAAGGACATTTTGGTCTAGAAGGACTGAGTTCATCAGTTAAATAACGCGCACTGTGATCTTCCTATTTTTCAGTTAGAAACCGGAAGCTTTCGGACCAACCTTGACTAAGACAGACATGGTAACTTTTACCAAATCAAGTATCGAAATTCCCTGAGCACTCCGATTCACATGTTCCCGATTTGTATGAAGACTTCGTGTGTGTGTGTGTGTGTGTGTGCATGTTTGTGTGAGTTTGAGGGTGGGAAAACAAAGCCATGGAGACACCATTAACACAAGAGGTCATAAACTAGGCTGGGAGACAAAGAGAGACAACACGGGTGTTTGTCACTTTGATGGTTTGGGGAACTACGCGCCATCAATAATGACGATAATATCGACAGAACCTATAAATCGAGTGTTATGTTCATTGGTTCAGGTAGCACACTTCTCTTGATATGTACATCCTGATGCCTAATGACTGTAAAATGCTGGCTCCATAGAATCCGACGCATAATGCGTCTGGGGAGATGTGCTCATCCCTGTCCATCCCCTTAGCTGTTGATGACTGAAAATTCCGATCCCACTATGGCAGAACAAGTTGCATGCTCCAACAGTCAAATATATATGCATTTCCGTGCGCTGCACTTGGAAAGCAATAGCGACCATTTTTCATAATATAAATTAGTTCTCCTTTTTCTGTTTTCTGCTTCTGTCTCTTGCACAATGAAATGCGCGACCCTAACGGCTTACAAAATATTGCTGTAAAAGGAACTAAACGTATTTTTTTAAAAGTGGACTGGACTGTAAGAAGTTAATTATACTCCATGCATACATACCCTATTGCTCTTGCTTGAACGAAAACACCGTATCCCCTGGTAACATGATGAAGTGAGATGAACTTAGAAATAAAGACAAATTCTTACTTGTTTTGCGCCGGGCACTTTTGGATGGTCGTTCTAACTCGGAAAATAAAGCCATATATTCAACAACATGTTAAATGTTCACCTAGAATATCGTAAAATTCCGAAGTCGAGATGCGAAATCTACATCCTCACTGCACTGGAAATTTCAAAAGGACTGGCAAGGAGACATTTACAATCTAAACATCAAGCTCAGCGGCCAGATTCTTGTGAATATCAAAATATTTCTGCATGACGGAGCAGATATGGGTCACTCTATTAGTTATGCTTAGGTGACTGAGTTTGGATGATCCAACTATCGGATGGCAGCATTTAGGTTAAGGGAAGGACCCACTTCTCCGAATGAATCAGAAAACGTTCTGGTTTGGAATATGACAAAGGGAAACGAAGACTCACTTCATGAA
Source organism: Fasciolopsis buskii (assembly GCA_008360955.1). Lineage (NCBI taxonomy): Eukaryota > Metazoa > Platyhelminthes > Trematoda > Plagiorchiida > Fasciolidae > Fasciolopsis > Fasciolopsis buskii. The sequence continues at coordinate 248,218 of LUCM01008850.1, read as the reverse complement.
AACAACCAAGTGCATGCAGTGACATGCAACCAGTACTCACTGACGGTATAAGTTGGAGGCTTGCCGCAGGCAGACCGGTTTCCTACAGAACATACAGGGTGCTTAGGATGCTTCGATTCTCTAGTTAAGTTTAGATGCTCGTTTCATAAAAGTGTACGCGGCTTAAGAATGCATTTAAGAAGTTACTTAGCAGAACCGAAGTTAGATGATCCAAATAAAACAACCCATCCATAGTTTGAGGTTGCGATTCTTGGTGAAGACCGCTTGGCAGCTGTTCACTTCGTCATAAAGCCAAGGAGATATCTGCAACACAGAAACAACTTTTTTTGCACTGTACCATGTTCACGTAAGCTAGACGCATCGTTACTAGAAACCCATTCACATCCGATGACCATAAAAACCCACGAGATATAAAGAAGAGTTTACTTGAGCGTGTGTGACCGGTTAGAATTATGGATAGTTTTTCTTCCGAATCAGTTTGTATGTTATAATTGTTTTTGATTCATCCCGGTTTTATCTCACATTTACGGAACAAAGCTTGTGTTGATTGGCTAATTTCAAGTTTCCGATTTCTGGAGACAATTTTTTCATCAGTAATTTTGGATGCATCTCAGGGTATGATCACTTGTGGGACCTGATGAAAGCACAATTTTGCTTCCTACTGTGTTGTCATCAGTGGAATCATGAACAAATAGTGGTGTTTGCTTTAGCCGCGGTTTTTCACAATGAACGCATCATTCGTGTCCGAGTGCTTCCCGAAACTACACCAATCACGCAATTTATCTGTCTGTGCATAAACAACGGCGCAAGCTTTTCGACAATTGCTTTATCCTGATTGCTTCATTCCCCAGCATGTTTGGCTTTCGACAATGTTTTTGGTTATCACTTTGATCATTTTTATGTTATACCACTTAAATCCCATGCGTAGTTACCCGGTCCGGTCAGCTATTTTGATCCATCCGATTGCAGCTCCGAATAATCACTTGTGCATCAATTTGTGCTAACCGATCGGAACAGAAACAGCGCGATGACAGAATCGTGAGTTTTATGCACTTTTCTCCATAAAACTAATTTTCCTTACTCTTCAGTCACATTAATCTGAGGATTAACCTAAGTACAGAAAGTAACAACCGAGACAACTACAATCAATTACGTGAGGGCAATCAGTTCCTTGTAAAGCAAAATCGTCAGCTATTCCAAAACATTATTCCTTGTCTGACGGTAAAGAGCTAATCGTGACTTTCGCTTTCTTTTGAGAGAAAAATCGATGAACTCCTTTTGATTTAGTTCACAGGGAAGCCGTGCTTGTTTGCTAACGAACGACACAGGCATATAAGTATATGTATACGCGCACAGATTTGTTTTCACTACATGAATTTGTCCAAAGTTATGTTTATACATATGCATAGGTAGGCAACACTATATCATGTTTTGATCAGAGCGAATGCGGCGCATCGAAGGCTGTAGAAGATAGAAGATTCACCCCCACAGATTTCAGTTTGTAACTCAGCAGTTTTACCGACTTAAGTCAGTGGGTTATTCAACAACCTTCATTTAATCAGTGCTATTTTTGTCAGCACAGACATGTTGGCACGAGATAAAGAATTTGTATTCGTTTTTGGTATATTGTGGGTCGAAAATGCCTGATAGGATAGAAGTGTCCTTGGTGCCTATATACTGTGGCACGACAAAACGATAATTGTTTTTCTAACGGTATTTTGGAGTGATACCACGAGCCAGATGCTAACTAGGGTCCAACACCTAATTGTGCACTGATCAAACAAAAATGGACGCTACAAGCCTAGTCGTACAGGCGACGTTCGGCTAACCGAGGGTTCACGTTTTCACTAGGCTACCTTAGCCGCGACTAGCAAATGAGAATAACGCGTGTGAAAATGAGGTTTTTGGTTCTTTTGGCGACAGTCATCTGGTTGCTCTTGTTATCTCGTAACATCAAAGTATGCATCAAAATACTCTCTGAATTCTCTACAGTTGTGTTGATCGTTTTCATTGTAAACGAACGCATAATACTAGCTCGTTGATTAGCACGGTAACGACACATGCTTCCTAAGAATAGTGGTTATATAGTAACGGAAGATCACATCCACAATCCTTTCTGGATCGTCAGTTTCACAGCAGATGCGGTCTTTCCAGTAAGTCAAAAGATGTTGGTTCGGTTTCGCCTTTTGAGTCCCGTTTCCAATACATGGAATCCAATTCCATAATTATCATCTAACCGAAAATAGGCCACGTATCGCGGTCTAGCTCAATCCATGCACCCCAGTTGTGTCACACGTTTACATGTGGGCAGATCGTTTACTTACGAATCATTTTTAATGCCCACCAAATGGTACCTGGAACGACTTCACGAATGACTTTTGGTTTTTTAAAGCCTTTGCGACTGATTTAGCCGTTACCCATCCGAGTCCTCCGATTTGATGAGAAACCCCTCTTTACATCCAGCGCTTCTAAAATGTCAAATATGGGACAACAAAAATACTGGTATACGGTGTAAAGACCTTGTGTCATGAGTTCCTTCTGACAGAATTTCAAGCACAGCCAATGAAGTGTACAGTCCGTTTTTTCCCAGAACGAAAATCCACATGTAAAGTGAATTTGGCGCTTTTGCCGGTCATACAGAATCAAATATTGCTTTCTTTATTGGTGCTGAGCTTAGAGAATTGAAATGAGTTGATTTGCATGAAAATTGAATCAATCTCCAACAGGTGATCAGCACATACAATTCCTTGGTCCCAAAAATAATAGACAAAAATGGGCCCATTGTGTGCGCGCTTACTTTTTCAGACAAATGTCTTAACACCTTGGCGTCTTCAAACGTTTGAGAAATCCCACGGAACACATTGAGAACAACACAACGTGGCGAACAAGCTCGTTTTCAGTTATTCCTGTCTCCTGTTTGAACAAAGCCCTAGATTACTCTATGAGCGTGCAATGTAACTGCACCATACTTGTTATAAATTCGAAACTGTTCCATAGATTGGACTTAGTCCATCATACTAGACCGAGTAGTTGGTAGTTCTACGCCCATTATTTCCGTTACGCCTATCGTCACCTGTCTATCCCAATCCTATTTTTTCTCCTGACACTCTTTGATTTGTTTACCTCTGGCGGTAGTCTAGCAGGAATGGTGCGGTGGATGACAAGTCCCGTAGGAAACGTCAATCTTGTGAAAATGTATGCTATTCTACTTTTTGATGTTCAGGCTTCTCCAATGTCTAATCTGTCTTTGAATCTATTCCCATGGTGCGATATCTTTATGGTCCTCTCCTTGGGTGCTCGGGTGTTTCCCGTTAAAAGTAGCTGTTCTCAATTAAATATTAAAAACGAACTGACTCAGATCGTGAGTTCAACGAAGTATCTCGAGATCAACATTCCATAGGGTTTCACACAGTCTCGGACCGCTGTTCGTACTTTCATGGTCAAACGGCAACAGTGCTTCGACTAATTAGGATATAAATCGTTGAGGGTTTCTTGGATTTTAAATAAAATAATTTACATATTCTTGTGTAAATTGTTGTGGTTTCGTTGTTTTCCCGTAACATCTTCTAGGTCTTGTCGGAAGGAATTTACTATTCTACATGGCGCTGATCCAACGGGATCCTGGGTTATGCGTTATCCACATGCATTCTATTACGCGTTCTTTGCGTGTTCAAGAACCAAGCTTTACATTCGATGGCATCGACCGATTCAGAGAGCACCGGACAATATATGCGTTTACTTTACCCGTACAATGTATGTTTATCCTTCATTTGTTTAATCAAACGATGCCTTGACAAATATTTGCTCTTCTGACCTTTCCTGAATTCTTATTAGTCACTGGAAATGGATGAACTCAGAAAACAACTGATTCTACATCTGTAACAGTTGTGAGACATTTTTTCCGATCTCCATCTGAAGGTTCCTACTAGAGCAGATAATTACAGTCTAAGGCATTTGGTACCAAAGAAAACGGTATTGAAAATTCACCGTACGGAATGAGTAGGACCCCGTTTCGCTTTTGGAATCTATGTCCACGTCAGGTAACCAGCTTGCCCTCTCTGGTCTAGGATATAATAACCGCCTTACACATCATTTGTTTCGACCTAAGATTGGAAAACTTTGAAAATCACAAACCTTATATGGTATGCACATTTAGGTGGCAGTCGCATGATTGTACTTCGAAAGTAATCCGACTGGATGGTGCATATTACTGTTGATTTCGCACCTTCCCACAGATCGCGGTGGAGATGCTGCAAAGGATAAATCCCGTGAGCATACTAGACTTGCAGCAACAAGGACACCGGATTCAATGGCCAGGACGTTTTACAGATGAATAATTGAGCAATCAAATAATGTTTGGAGCCAGATTCCGTTTGGACTAGAAAGTACGATTTGACGTTGGCCCTGCGAAAATGTGTACTCCTCTCTTTCACTGATGGTCTGCAAGATCACCCACATCTGACGTTCACACTTCTCTAAGATACTTTTGGGCAGGCAAAACCGAAATCATTTCTGGTGCTTCAATTCCGGATCAATGAAAGGACGTCGGTTTCTGCCACTCATCAGTACCTGAGTTCACCTGCTGCAGGACATGACGCGTTGGTTTACACGTGATGTGTGGGCTCCGGAACAACTGGTTTGCTATGACAACGACGAAGACCGAAAAGGCTGGATAGCTGAAGAGACAAAAATGGTGAACTTCAGACTCCCCAGTGTTGAACGACTGAATGAACTAACGAACGGCTCAGATGCTGACGGGCGAAACATAATTGCCGACTGAAAACTCGAGACTGCTATCTGACTAACGAAAGTCGCTATCCTAGAAGCACAAGGTCCCTCTCACGCTCGCTTATTCTCACTGTGAAAATTATGTGGTTTGGAGGCAATGAAAGGAGTGTAGGAGTGTAATCGTCTTTATTGTGAAACTTCCATCGTGACTAGCCAACTCAAAGACCAAGTAGAACCGGGCATAAACAGGAGTACTCTAACCAAGACGATCGACCAAATTCAAAGTCAGAAGTAATTGTTTCATTTCTTGCCGTTTACAAATAATCAAGCGTGACAGAGGTGAATGCTAGTCCGTCAGGTGTTCTCTTCCCTAACAGTTTATTGACTCTTTCAGTACATTACAGTGCTACTTTGGTATCCACACACTTCGCTTAGAGCCGGGTAAATTATGAACTACGACTGGTTAAACTTGAACTCAAATATCTAGAGCTGGAACTGCATTTCGCCAGAAGCAGGAACAAAGCTGAAACTCAAACTGCGAAAGAGAAAATAAGTGTGACCTATTGGTTACGTCCTGTTCATACTTTGCTTCTCACGTACCGTCAGCTGAGCTAAAATAGTTCTTCCAGAGGAAATGAAATTGAGTAAACTAGAGGTACATGCCATTACACTAGAATCCGAAAACACTGACCACTTGAGTACACGGCATATTTGTCGCGTTGCGGATCCTGGAGGACAGAAATCTAAGGCAATCAAAGGCACTGGCCAGTTTCGGGACAGTATTCTGCGAATGTCTATTTCAATTTTCTACCGTCTACTGTCTGGAATTATGAACCCTTGACCAGCTCAGAAGACAAATCAACAAGATGAAACACAAATTCCGGTGAATGGTAATTTATCTGTTATAACGAAATGGTAGACATTCAAAGCTTCCAAAGTAAATGAACCGACATCAGGTGGATTCCTGAAATAGGTTACAAAATCAGCGGACCGACGGCGAATAAATGACACGCCCAACAGTGTACCTTCGTGTGGCTCAGTAATATCCACAGCTGTCCTTAAAAACAAGAAATCTGCAAATTTTGATGCACTGCATACATGTCTTTGTGAGCTAACAAGTGACTATACCTGCGTGCATTCTTGTCCGATGCAGTGTCAACATACTTGGTGGCAATGGGAAATCCATCTCAGAATTTTGTGACGATACTGCATCGTGAATCCCGATTATCTTTTTAAAAAAAGAACATTGCTTTAACTTGAAAGAATTTGATCGTTTTCCGCTTTTCCAAATGAAACTGGACATCACTGTGTTGTGGTAAGTCAACGGCCGCTTGTCTGTGAGATATTTAGGGGTCCACATTATGACTTTTGTGAATAACCACAGCTATCTTTCTTTTCAAACGCGGCCCGTTCCTAGATTTGTAGCCTTTTGCAAAACTGTTCGTCAATGTTTCATTGATAATGAGGTGATACGGTTGAAGAAGTTCAAAAGAGTGAATTGTGTTACGCGTGGCCAGTGCTGCACTGATCAGATGTTTTCGTCAAGTTCTCAGTTTCAATACACCTATTCGGATGATATATCCCCTGAAAAGTGAGGGAATTTTAGTTCCGGGGAAGTTCAATCTATCCTCATAAACGGGAGTAGAAAGAGCTTGTAATGCGCTTCTACTAGGTTGAATGTCTTTATATGTCCAACCAAAATACTGTTGAGGAGTCCCTTAACGAGTTAGTTGACAATTTGCTGAATTCTGATATCAAAATCCTAAAACAGATTGATGTGATACTGGAAATATGAACTGGATAACTATGAAGATGCTCAGAGTATCTAATGCCCAGGATTGTTTCATCCTTTCGAAAAAAGCACTTGCCATCATGAACAGTGTTTGTCAGTCGTCTCAGAAGCAACTTGAGTTTCTTTCCGCCTAATCAATCAAGGATAATCATCTAATGTTTTATTCTGCCTAAAACGTATAGTTTTGCAAGGTTATTGTCAACAACAAACTAGCTACAGCGAAGTCATCTGCCAAATTACTATCGCTTTACTGATTGGCTCATTTTGTTTGTCGATGCCTTCCAACTGGAGAAATTCCATAAGTTGGGATAAGTTGACCGCCCGAATTCAAATAATTTACGGATTCGTTAAACCCACTGTTAGTCTGCATTTCTTTTTATCGTTGCGGGTCCCCGGTTCAGAACGGACGATGCCGGACCGCTGCATTTAAGTTTTGGGCAGGAGCTTAGAGCCTTCTCGTGTGGCGAGCTGATAGGGCGTTCTCGAGATCAGCAGGACTGGATATGTTTGACAGGTTGAGTTCCACAAGTCAACCGGAAGGACCATCTTCAGACTAACTTTATCAAACTCTAAGTGCCCCAGAGGCTGACAGGCTCAATCTATATTGCTGTTTCGTTTTTGAGTGAATGCTGTCTTGTCGTAAATATCAAAAAACGAACAAACAAGCATAGCTTCATTCCACGCGGTAGTCAATGACCGGTGAACAATGTGGTGAGGAGAATGATTTGTAGTATTAATAGTTTAGTAATGATTGTCATTAGTTGAGAACTGAACAGCGCTACAACACTTTTCACCAGAATTTAAGATCCAGAGTCACATTAGGTGCATTCAGGCATGTTATACAGCACATCCGATAAACTGCTTTTCAGATGTTCTTCGCCTATCTTTGCGAAAATGACCTGGACACATAGTGAGACGTATATATTTCGCAGCTTCGGAGTAGTTCTTGGTCGGATGACGATCACTGGGGAAAACATTCAACTGGAAACTCCGATTAGCTTCATCAGGAGGTGCACGGCTGTCGCTATTGGCAAAACCTGTAAAAGTTACTCAGCTCATTGACCTAATCCAATCACTGAAAGCAATTACCACTTGATCTAATTACCCGATTTATTCATGTGTGACTGAGAAGAAGACAAGTTAACAAAACAAGACATCAGTTAGTGACACCTAAAAATGTTCACCTTTACCGAATGTTGGTATGCTAGTTCCGTAAATGGGAACGAATAACGATTCTGAATTTTCAACCACTTTCAGTCCCAGGTCTGTTTGGTTTACTTGTAACCATCTCTCAATCATTTAAGCGAGTATTTGCAAATTATTAGCGCAAATCTGATGGGTAAAATCCAGCGCCCACTGCCCCTCTATCATACATTTTAATTAAAGCATTCCGGAGCTACTCACCAAATCGATTGCCCCTACTGGCTTTGTAAGTCCAGCCAGTTTTCAACTCTAACTTGGGGCATGGTTCGGGACAGTCACTTGGACCAAGCACTTTTAACCACCGTTTATCTGGATCCAGATGGTTTCAACTAACTGATTCCGGATATAACTCCTCTCTATTGTTTCGTGAAGGGTATTCATACGAGGCATAGTCGTCTAGGCCAAAGAATTGGTGATTCATTGTCCAAACACAGAGTAGGAATTAAAATCCGCTGCATTCAAAGCTGAAGCTCTGTAAACATAATTCCTGCCCGAAGCATTTGATCCCTGAACAACAAAGTGCAGACCAGCAACAAATAACTAATCAAACTGAAGCACTTATGAGCTTTTACACCAACATCGCATCGGACATAAGATCTCTACGTCAGCTTGGATTGCTCAAAATGAGGGCGTTATAAATAGGTACCTTGTGCTTTCTAAATGGGTCTTGAACAGACAGAGTGTGATGAACCGGTTGCCTAGTTGGATCATTACACCCAGTTGCTGTTGGGTGTAACGGATGGAAAAGAAGTTCACTCATTTATACGCGATCAATGGGAATTTTTTCCCTTTCTCACCAAGGAACACCAACGTTGCCTATCACTTGCAGAGTTCGCACCTAATCAAGGGAAGAAAGATTTTTCGCTCCTTGATGTGGTGTGACATACTCCATTCGGAAATCGGTACCTTCTGCATCAGTTCAATATGTTTAATATCAAATTTAGTCAGAACGCTCATTAGTAGTTTCATAACGTCCCGGTGTTTTTGTTTGCTAGTTAGATCGCAAAACGTCCTCTACTGTCGTGCAGTCATGTATGCATGTGTTGAACAGCATGCCATCTGAGATCTGCGATTTCGATCTTGTGGAGGAATACTTTCGTTTGGTTAATTATACACTTTGGAAAGCGAGCTTGGTTTGCGATTCAATCAATATCTAACGTCAAAATTTTAAGAATGAAAAGTTTTCTCGTAAACACCGTTAAAATATGCATGTACTTTAGTTATTCCCGGTATTCGCAACGGGCTAACAACAATTTCTGCCAATGTTCCAAGTTACACTTTCATTTCAGAAGCAGCAATGCCCGCGGCATTTAGTACCATAGCTTCTGGGAATATAAAAACGCCACGTTTCCATTTCAAAAGACTGTATTAGTCCTAGTGCGCTCAGTTGCAATGTTATGAACTTTATTCGAAAGGACTGCTTGTTGAATAATTCCTAATCAACGTTCGGATGTCACCTCGTCAGTCTTCGGTCAATATTACTTCTAGATCACATTGGTTCGTTCCCTCACGAAATCTAAGACGAACAACCTTGTTTGATCAGGTGTAAAATTTCATTTCAATAAGTGAGAACACGGCATATTTTTTAAACTTACACGCGCATATTTGCGCATCGTCTCATTTATATTTTGTTCGTTCATCGCATCATTGAACACAACCTCTTGATTTGACCCTATAATAACGCCTCATTGCCCATACCGTATTCCCAAGGATCATATCGTCAAGACTGCACAGTTTTGATCGGAAGGAGTGATGAGCGAATCATTAAATAGCAAAAACTATCAATTAGGAAGTAAACTGCGTTGCAACTCGAAATAGATTTAATGAGAAAACAAGATTCCATGAGCAGTTGATGATATGCAACTAAATGTGTAAAGTTTTGTAAACACGCCATTATACCCGTCTTTCTTGAATGTCGATACCTTCGTTAGTCAACCATGATGACATTCGATATATACATATATATATATATATATGCGTGTGTGCATGCGTGTGTATATATGTGTTCATGTCAAATGCGCAAACACCCTCGCGACTACAATTGTTTATGGTAATTTGGGCTATGGACAACTAAATAACTCAATGGTTGCACTCGTAGTAATAATGAATCCCACGGTAAACGGGAAAGAATCTTTTGCTGCATAGTGTAGAACTAAGAATCTGCACTCGTGATTAGCTAATCATCGGGTTTTCAGTAGAGCGGGAGCAATCTCTACCGATTTTCACAATTGTGTCCACCATGAAGGAGGACAATATTTGGTCGTATTTCAGCTACTTCGACCCAAACGTTATTTGAAAGCAGAACAGAGACCAGATGCAATTGTACGTAACACCTCTATTCGTTCTCCTGATTATTCGCGATAGCGGTCACCAGCAATGCATTAGACCATCAACACGGTCCCAAATAGCCAAGTTTCATGAAAACACTCGTGTATGTTGTGGTACGCTGATGCATGTACACACTACCAAAAAGACCGTTAGCTGAAGGGTATTCTGCCCATGACCATGCTGACGAGTTGGGACGAGAATGAAAAGTGCTGAACCAGTCCATCTGTAGAAAGTCTACGACCTGGACAGGATTCGAAACCCTTACATGGAGACAACCCTCGCATTACAGAGACCGCCTTTAGTGAAATTCTCATAAAGAGTAGTATGCTGGTAAAGGTTGTATTTCCTAATCATGGTCATACGATGTAACTCCTAAATTCGGAGAATTTAGTGTAATGCAAAAGACAAGCAAGGCATTGCTTTTTGCCACTGAGCGCATGCAACGGACCAACTTTGCTTGATGTTTGACTGAAGGAATTTGGCCTAAATAATCTCGGAAGATTAGTTATTTGCAGATTTTCGTTTCTTCGAGGCCGATAAGAAGCAGTCACGCAAAGTTTTCGGTCAAACTGATTTTTACATTGCCCAATGTCTCTTCCTCCCTTTCACTGTTGTGGGAAAAATTTGGACAGAAAACAATAACAGAGTAGAAGGAAATAGATTGCGCAAAAAATGCTCCGTTTTGCCAGGAAAATTTGTTATAATTTTATCAAACTCATCTGATGGTCTTTAAAAGTCCTCGTACCGTAGTGGGACACAAAGCAACTGATTTTTTATCACGATGTACAGTTGGTCAGTCAGATGTTTGTCTCAGCTGTTCTACTGATCTTAGTGAAATCGAAATAATGGTTTTAACGAGACTGATTAGGGTTCATTTGCGACTTACCTGACAGCCATAATGCAGTAGTTCTTGCCGCCATAAAAGCGGTCAAAATGATCACTTTGTGAGTTGATTCCAGCAGCTGCATGCAACTCGAAATGGCAGGAATGTCAGTGTAAATCGTATAACAGACGCTGATACATAACTAAGTGGGACATATTATAGTTGTTCTGACTAGGAAAACATGGCGTGATTTGCATGCTGAGAATACGGTTACTATCAAATATTTAAGCTCATAAGAACTCACCTTCAGCCATCAGTTTTCTCCGCGATTAACCAAATACTACTTTACGTGTTTTCATCTGGTGAGGTTAACACATCCTGATTCGATTAATGCTATTGAGTTGCAGTTGTGATCAGCGGATCAACTCTGCCCTGACATGAAACAAGTGGATGGCACTCACCAAATGAAGGCTCTATCATTGACGTATTATGAATAACTACTCCGGACTGATGGTATTTGGAACCAAATGTGTGCAACTAGACCGACCAAAAAAGGGTGTGCCATGTGTTCATGTTAATCATTCGAACAGTGAGTCAGGTTTACTTTTATTAGCGAATCGAGTGGCGGATCATAGCGTTTTTTATGCCTTACGTTCAAAATATTTGTTTATAGGCCCGGAAAATGGATACGAACTTTCAGAGTCCGTAACGCACCATTGGTTATGAAAAGTACGAAATCGATTCTGGCACAACCAAGGGAATCGTTCCTGGCTCTGGTGAAACCAATTAACCCGCTTCATTTATCGTGCTTGGAAAATCACGAGGTATCTATAAGTTGGCCCTACTTTACAGAATAGCAGCGATCAATTTTCATGTGCCAATTGGGCGCTGTACCACTGGCCTACGGTAGACAGTCAGTCAATATGAACTGCTTAAGCTGATTTTGCGAGTTTCCTCAGACGTTTACATCGATACTGAAACTCATCTGCTACTAGAAGTGATTGTCCCTGAGAACATTATTTTGTTAATCCCTCAGAATGGCTACCATGAGGATGATAGTTCATTGTGAGGAGTGCAAACGATTTCAACCTAGAAAAGACCCACTGACGGTGTTGTTTCGAGACATTCACAAACGGATAACTATGAAAAGTCCGGCTTAGAACAGCTGTTTTGTTGATTGCAAATTGTAGAGAACTTAGAAATTGATAATTCCCGCACACAGATCAGCCAGACTAGTGAATAGTTAAGTGAACAGCCGAACGAATTATCTAATGTGATGTGACTGGCATCGTTGAAATCAAACGACGCACACATTTGAAAAGTCAGACACCAACTAATCACTTGATTTAAAAGGGCAATTCTTCCTGAGGATCTTATTTTTAGGTTCTGTAGAAATCATTAACTGAAGTATGTTGCACAGGGATACTTCAATGGCGAGAAGGCTTGGCTTGTTTATTGGGCATCTAGGCCCTTGTTGTTTGACACCTCCGCCAGAAAATTTAACCAAATTTCTGGTTTCAAGAGATAATTTATGAAAGAGAAAACCTCAGGGACGGCACGCTGAATGGTTTCCCCAATTAAAGCCAAAGGTCAGTCTAGCATTCGGTTGAGTGACAGATTGGTACTGTGCTCTAATAGAGGGATGGTGTGACTGACGCTTCCGGACAAATGGGACGGGTTCCCACTAATACCCTAATCATCTTGTCCATCATAATAGAATGATACCAGATAATACTTTTCATATAACTAGCAGTTGCGTTTGCACATGACAGCATGCAATTGTCAAAACTGTCCCTCCAAAAAGCGTATCGTCGAAAGATTCGTTGTCTTGACCATCTCGGGTGAATTTCCAGTTGACTCAGATGAACCTACGATTATCAAAATTCCGGCAGCTGATGAATCTGCCCACCACGTCGTTTATGGTCCCATTTGGGAATAATAATTTGCTGATGAAATAATGAATTAATCAATAAAAGTCATCAGCTTCATTTGACCAAAATAAGTCAGCGGGCAAGGTTTTTTGATAGGTGACAAAGTCCAAAATATGTTGCAAATAACAGATAGCTCATTTGGACCAGTGAAGAATTTCTTTCAGTTGGACGAGGTTAGATGTCAGCAGAAAATAAATCAGGCAAAAAGAGGACAGCAAATTTATGGTAGACGAACATATCCTGTAATTGACGATAGAGAACATTACCGATAAGGTATATCGCAATCGAAACTTCACAAGAACACAAGTGTCCGACTAGTCTGCGTAGATTTTGTTCATGCTATGGCACCTCATTTTCAGTTCAGTGATGCAGTTTGTAGTAATTTGAGATACCCAGAAGTCATTTTTTCATATATATTGATTTCTCAGGCATGAATAAATTGTAAGAGCTGAGTTCATCCCCACGGTGATAAAATTGGAGACATTCCCTGTGATTTAGGTTGTTTACTTTTGAAGGAGCATGAAAATTTGTCGCCACGCGTCATGTGAGGCGAATATCTAGGAAATCATTGAATTTTCCATGCTTGGTTTGTATTTCACACACAATTTTCTCTTATCTTCAACACGAGAAGCATTCGTCTTCAGCCTGGCCTAAGTCGACACAATGTCAGTGTTGGTCTATAATCTTGCATTCATAGATTGATTTAAACAAACAGGAAAACAATGTTCGATTTTATATTTGTGATGTCCATTCGGTTCTTTTTATTGAGCTTTGATCGAAAGACCAATGTCTTGATTTTAGCTTTGCATTTAAAAAAATATATTTTATCATGCTGTACTTGTTCTTTCGGTCGGGAACCAAAGTGCACTTGCGAGATTCCCAAATCGGAAACTGACCGGTAGTGGCAGACTGCTCTCACCGAATGACAGTTGAGCCAAAAAGCCTCTGCATTACTTATTTGAATGTTCTCGAGATTTTCGACGATTTTAATGTTTTAAGAACGCGCAAATTCAACCTTTTACATGAGCATGACCTTATGGGTATTCGATTGCCGGCCCATATCTCAATAAACCCGAGGTAGGGAAGGAAAAATCACGCATGTGGGCTAAGAAGAGACAAATTTTCTGACGCAGAGATTCCTAGTGCAGTTCTCAAATCCGTTAAGATTTAGAATGCCATCTTCGGCTATTGGATAAGCGCGAGAAATCGCCTGGTGTGAAGTTAAACCAGAAATTTTCCTTTTATGTTTACCGGATTAGTGGACCCCCAAATGAAAACTTCATTACTTGGAAAATGAATAAATGTATCAGATTGCAAGAAGATATCACAACTGAAAAACAGACCGATGCTTCCACAAAAGAGATCGGTCGCAATCTGCATTTGTTCGGCAGCAGGAAAGGAAATAAAGAACAAAGGAGATGACCGATAGCATCAAAAACAAACAAATTTTATTCTAAGCTTTCAGAAACGTTACCAGCAGATTGAACAGTTTATTCCAAGGGAAATCAAAGGAACGCGGTGATCAACAAAACGATAGACATGCTGATGGGTGTTTAACTGCGCAGTGTTAGACCGGAAATAAGTTGACGTAAATTGTCCAAACGGTGAATTGCGACCGTTCTTGTTTTGGGGTCAGGGCAGCCAAAATAGTCACTGGACAACAAAACAGAAATCCATTTTAAGCAACGAAAGAAAAGTAAACTTGTTTCGTTTTACTGTGCCCGTAAATGTTGCTAATGCCTCACTTGTCTTCAGGCAATACGAAAATCCAGATGGCGCGTACGATAAGGAACTTACTAATACATTACAAATAACGAGATCAATTCAGCGACTAAAACCAGGTTATTATCTGTATATTGCTGGATTAGTCGTTCGCACAACACCCGGTGTTGACGTACGTAGTTTACGTTCGAGAACCGTGTCCGCGGTAGCCCAGAGTTGGAGCATGTGGCAGACAAGCGGAAGATCATTTTGATTTCGGCTCGTGGCCTCGACCTTTGGATGCATAATACGAAGTGGATGTTCCTGACTCGTCTGTGAAAGAATTTGAAGGAGCACTTCAAAATCTGATTGATCAACAGAATAATTTATCCATTGTAACCATTGTTAGTTATTGCGTTTCTTCTGAGTTTAAACAATAAATCGATTGCATTTCCCCAAAAATGTGCTTTTGGCACATTCGGCAATGAAAGTCTTGTACACGCATTGAGTAAAAATCAAAATAAATCGTGAAAACCAAGTACCCGATGGGCAGTCAGTGGAAAACCAGAACTGGAAATCAGTAACAAATTGATGCGATTTCATCTTGCGGTAGAACTCAGGAAACTATTGAAAAAGTGGCCTGCAGCTCAACTCTATTAGAATTTGAATCACAATCGTTCATCAGGGGTTTCGCATCCCAGTTCCCAGGGACGATGGACTTGCAGTGCTGTGGAATTTGAAGAAGAATGAAACAGATGTGCATTTGTTCACACTAAACGTTTATTTAGCCACATCCGTTTAGTTAAATTCCAAGCTCAGGGTTAATCGCCAAATAAAAACGAAAGAAATTTGACTGAATGAGGACACAAATCATTAGTTTTATTTCAATTCCATCGGCAAATATGAATTCAGCACTAGAGTCTCAGTAGACAGCGCACCGCAGGCGATATGCTTGATGTCCTGCGGTCTGAAATTCAGGATAACAACCAATTTTGTCGGTTGTTATGGTTCGGTTTCTATTTTCGATTCGTGGACAAAAAATAAGGTTTTCTGTGCAAGAATTAATTAACAGCAAGATTTCGTTTCGAAAAATCTGCGGATTCTATTCGCTGAAATCGGACGTCAGGTAATACGTTGATGTCTCCAGGGTTGTGAGCACATGCTATGCGCGCATAAGAGCTACATAAAGGACATAAGAAAACCTGCGTCTGAATCTGTGGTCTGCTCTTTCTCCTCGATTTGGGCATTTTTTACTTTATTCAGTTTGCAAACGAGTCAATAAACACGGCTGTAGGCTAGTGGAATTTTGATTTGGCTTATTAGTTACAGCGGTCAAACATCTCTACTACTGTGGTGGCATGACACCGATTACATCAATCGATAATTTGAGCGAAAATGACAGAAAAAATCAGTGAGTAACGATGAACCTAATTAGCCAGCCGAACAATCGAACGGTGAGTGATGATTATAAAGAACCAACGAAAGAACTTCCGTGTCCGTTCCGCTTGGATTTTCTCATTGGAGTTTTTGAGAACGGGAGATGACGGCCGAAAGTGATCGTCGCTCAGAGATTTACGGAAAAATTAGAACAGGCGTCTTCCTGGCTTTTCCGCTTTCTGAAACAATGTCAGTTCCCTGTTTTCACAACCGATATTTCATTACTCAGCTGGATTTCTAATCAGATGAGTTATTTGGTATGAGCATATTTAAGATTATTTGAAAGAAAGCAATCAGTGTTTCTAACCCATTGATATACGGGTGGGCAGAGGAGGTAGGCACTTGTTCCACATGGGAATTATGGTTGTCATGGCAGTTTTGAAGTGAATAAGTAACGAGCAATTTGTTCCTGTCCTAGAAGTAAACAAATCTTGTGTGATGCATGAAGTGGTGCATCACAATGACTAAAAAAGATTTTCTGAGAAATATTTTTGAGGTAACTCGCAAAAATAATTTTTTCGATTACTGTCACTAAATTCAAACTCGAGATCTGCATATGATTTCAGTTCAAAGCACAGAATTAAGCGAAAGCTGCGATTCCACTAGCAATAAAATGCACCAGTATCATGCAGTGCACCTATAAAAAAACTAATCAGACACCAAAATGTGGTTTGTCCAAAGGTGAGCATGTTTGAAGTCAACGTTTTCACATATTTGTTGTTTATTTGATGCTTGCTTCTAATCAGTCTGCACTCAAAGAAATAATACTTATTCGTCATTTTTTACAGCAAAACACTGAAGCCAAATATTTTGATCCGTAGACAGCAATAGTAAATCAACTCAGCCTGCAGTTTCGCATTTGTCAAAGAAATAGATTTGAACTGCTCATTGAAGCGTAACGCGGACTTCGTGAACTGAACTGGTGTTTTCCCGTGAATGCGCTCTGGGATAAACTTTCTTCCTAAGTGCAGTTTTCCCGTACTAGGATAAACATGTGTATTTGGAAAGAAAAACGGACTCGAAAGTTACGAAATTGTCCACTCATGGCAATCTAAAAACTGCATAAACTGAGAACTCCAGTTGCACATGATGCTTCCCGAGGTAGACGCCACGGGCCGGAATCGAAATGGTGATCTTCCGCTTGTCTGTCACATACTCCAACTCAGAGCTACCGCGGACACGCGGTTCTCGAACTTGAACTATGTACGTGAACACCCGGTGTTGTGCGAACCGCTAATCTAGTAATAAAACAGATACTAACTTGGTTTCAATCACTGGGTTAGGTTTATCGGTCAGTTCTCATCAGAGATGAACGGGACCTAATTCTATACAACATTTGGTTCCTCGTCTCCAATCAAAATTAATGTAGGTCAATCCGGAAAGTATGTAACCGTCAGCTAT
The DNA here is from genome assembly GCA_008360955.1 of Fasciolopsis buskii. NCBI lineage: Eukaryota > Metazoa > Platyhelminthes > Trematoda > Plagiorchiida > Fasciolidae > Fasciolopsis > Fasciolopsis buskii. The sequence continues at coordinate 230,874 of LUCM01008850.1, read as the reverse complement.
CGAATAGACTAAACAGGTATAGTGACTGCTTAGTCACGTATATTGTACTTGCATCCGGATTTAATGTACTTGCCTTATTTTCCATAACAGATAATCACATTTTCTATTTTCAGCAAATGATCGTTGGGGGTGAATTCGTTGGCATTGTTACGCAAGGAGTAAAAATTCGTGGGATCGAAACCCGCTGTCTCAGGCTGACTTCTAACTCTCATCTCAAAACTAATGTTTTTTGCTTCGGTGCAGTAAACATGCTGATACAGTTAGACTGAGTTCCGGAATCTTCAGAGCACTGTTCTAGTGGTACCTGATTTGGTAAACCACTTTCTTTTTGCCGGTTTAAATCAAGCAGAATACCACTGCTTTAGATAATAATTTACTAGTATTTATTGATGCTGATTTTGTAGTTTCCTCATTTCTGCGTTGTTTTTGTTTTATTTCCCAGTGCAGTGCATTTTGATGATTGAAGCAGTCTGACATTGACGGAAAATCCGAACAATATTGCACTGACTGTCAGCTTCCTAAGCCGCATGAAAGGTCAAGCTTACAATAACGTCACTTACCCAGTTTTGTCGTTTCAATTTGAAAAGATCAAACCAGACTGAAGGCGACCGACACAACTGACTTCCTCATCCCTTGTGGGTCAGATCAAAATGATTCAGCCGAAATTGCTAAGAAACCAAAAGAAACTTTAGCGTGTTTCCGTTTGCTAAATTTATTAAAATGTTGACCTACTAGGAGCACTCCTGAAAAACAAAAATATAGAGACGACCTTACTAGTGTTAAAGAAATGTACGGGTGTTTCTCACTACCGTTCGATAAACCGTGGACATTTCTGTGTATTGAAGGGCGATTTCCACAATCGAATAAGGCATATTCTATGTCAATGCTCCTTAAAGTGTCCCTGTTCTTTGGATCTCCGTGCCATTTTGGCCGCTTGCTGAAAAGCTAAACAATGATTTTTGAAGAACACAGACTGACTGACCATTTCGTTTCCAGTGAATAAATTTCATCCCAGTAAAATACCACAAATATCCAAATGTGAATGCTGTGGGGATGAGAAGAAAGGATGCGGTTTCACGCTTCTTTCTTTCATATTTTATTTTCTTCATTAATGAAATACCAGTGTACATCAATTTTCAGGAAGGGGGCCTTGACCAATAGAGGGCTGTCAAGTGCAGAGGTTGATCGTCGGTGAAGGTTCGAACCTGTGACCTTTACGTCCAAACGCCACGACCGTATTGGCTTGGCCACTACCGGCTGCGCTGTGAAAAGAATGTCAGTTTACGCGGTCTGATTTGTAAACTTTGTGGTAGAGATCATAATTGGTTGTAATCAAACTTTTTGGGGTGAGTGACCCAGGGTCTCGATGGACATAAATGTTTGCTGTGATTTGTGACGTCTGCTTGGTAATGTGCTATTCTTTGCAGTTGTTAATGTCCGGTTTAGAGGTTAACTGAACTTCTGGGTTAATTTATTGAGAATGATAATCTTGAAGGCCAGTCAAATTTAATCGACTTCATACGAATTGTTTTGTGTCCGGTTCGTAACATTTGTCTTTTCCAGTGGATGTTGATAAAGTTATCCGGTTGAACAGTGCGGCCGAACGCGTGCTCATTGAAGGTGTTCATTTTCTTTAGGAACGTCGAGTCCACGAAGGCCTTTGGGAAGATGATAAAGGAATGTCACTAATTTGATGTTACAATCCAATAATTCAAAGCCCGTAAAATTGCATACAATGAGCACAACCTGCCTCCTTGATGGGAAAGGAGACCAGTATTATTTCTATCGCTGACTTCCGTTCCGACTAATAATTCTCAACCTAACTAATCGGTCTTTATTTCCACCTTTTCAACTCCAACTGGGAACGGATATCGAAATATTGCTTAGTCAGGCAAATTGATCAGGTGTATCTTTCATTTAGTTCTTAGACGTCGGAGTCGGTTTGCAAAGGCTGCGATGGTGGGAGAACAAATATCGCCATCTGAGTCCCAAAAATTAAATCCTTTAGCTCTTGCTTGCTGGTAGGTACACCATGAGGGAACGAAGGCCACTTGTTGGGTGTCCCCAGCAGGAGCAATCTGGGGTACAATGACCGGAAAATGCATTACGAAATCTACATTTATTTTACAACCGCTGGAATGGAGTTTATTTAAAAAGCAATAAAAATCCAAATTGCTTCCTGTGTTGAATTGCTGTTTGTCAGTTTGCGTTGCAAAGCGAGAAGCTCTTTGAAACTTACCCAGTTGTTTTGTGACGGGACTATTAAAGGTTAGCAGTACTGCAGCAAATTTATTTGCTCATCTGACAAGTTGTTTTACACAGTTGTCCTGAATGACCAATGTTTTCCTACTTTGGTACTCTTTACAATTCCGTATGTCTACTTGGGTGTACCGCTGAATCTCGTGATTTTGGATATCATGTTAGAAATCAAGTCAAACGCTTGCCTCTAAAGGCTCATGGACTCCAAAGAATGCATCAAAAGTCCAAGAACTCAACCACCGGTCCTCCAAAAGCTCCGAGCATTGCTAACTTCCTTTCCATTTGTGTTTCAGTCAGGTTACAACTTATTCTGAAGACCAAGTTATAAGACCTTGATTAAAGTTAAAATGACTCAATTCACGTTCTCCCTTATTGCTCAAAGCATGTGCCCTTCATCTTGGTGCTGTGCTATCCACCATTGTCATCGTTTGCCCTGCAACCGCAACCACCTCTTGTTGTTGGAAATCAGTTATAGCAAGGCCAATTGTCAATAAAGGATCATGCATGCATCGACTCACTGCTTGTTGTTCATCTCTTTTAAAAGTGTTTGAGAACTTGCTTCTTAGGTGTAGCTTGATTGATGTCCAAATTCAGAATCCAATGCAGCTGACCTTTGAATCTGTTTCCAAAATTTGTGCGAAAATTCGTATTGTTCATTCGATTGCATCTCATCGTGGTGGTACATCTCATTTAGTAGGGCTTGCTCTTCTTGACTGTGCTAAACCTTTTGGCTTCCTCGATTGCGGCACTGTTCTTTAGATCCTCCATGAAAACAGCACTGACCCAAATGTCTTGAATGTTTTGCGTGTACAGTTTTACGACCCTACTCAGTTTATTTCTGTCGTTAAAAATAACTCTACTTAATTTAGCTGCATCAAACATTTCGCAAGGGGCCTCGTTATCCCTGCTCTTTTCCTCTTTTTACGTGAACGAACTGCTTATTTCCAGTCATATCAGTGACCGCAAATATGCTGGTGACAATATTCTTCACTGTCCTTACAATATTGGTGGCAATAGTAGTCATGCGCGAGATAGTTTGAATGAACTCGGCGAATGCTGTACTACAACTTACATCTTATCACGGAATATCCTTGAAGGTGTTTATAGCCCTTTCTGTATTCAGAGTGGTTACACCTACTCACTCATTTTCAGTAACCTTCCATCTCTAGCAATTGACAACGAATACATCCAAAAAGACTAATTCGTCTGATACTCGGGAATGGATTTTTCCTACCACTTTCTCTGGGCAAACCATGCTGTACATAGTTCCTCGAGGTTCTCAGTCTCCGATTCTTCTCATTCATCTGAGAAAACTCACGGTAACTTATATCCTTCTCAACTTGTTGCTCTGTTGCTCCTCCGCGTTATTTCTTGGCCTGAAAGAAGAGGATTGTACTGTTACTTTCAATTCCCTAAAACAATTTGCACGTCGTAGTTTCTTTGCTAATTTCTTGGTCCAAAAATATTTCTATTTTTGGACAGTGTTTTACCGAGCATCAACCACTAACTCGGCGTACCACTGCTAAACGGCCTCTTCTCATCATTCAACTCTTTCCAAAATCAAGGACCTTCCTACTCGTACCCCTTTATTAGGAACAGCCCAGTTGTTTACTTCCATCGGTTTTGCGCGAACTGACGATGGGTGATACCACCTCTGATTGTAAAGTTAAGGGACTCAGTTAATATACTTCTTTATCATTTTGCCAGACGTCTTAATTCATAAGAATGCTTCTTGATATATGTCTGTATTGAACCCATGCATTCTTCATGTTTTATTTGTACCAATCAAAACTTCACCCATGTGTAGATGCGCAAAAGCAGTAATCGCCTTGACTTAATCACAAACTAATCAGCGGGTATTCAGGATACTCCTCCTAGGGGGGGGGTGGCGATTCGAGGACAATAACTATCAATTTAAGCATTTGAATATAATTTAGACTTTCAGGTAAATTGCTAACAATAAATGATGTGCTCTTTAGATCCCGACGCTCCAAACAAGGTATATTTTACTGCATTGCCCTTTTACACATTGTAGCAATAAGTCGACGCAACGATTGTGGTTATCACACGTTAACAGACTGACATTCATAGTTTGAGCACACCGAATTGGTTACTGGGTTTTCGATCGGGCCAGATATGAGCCTGAATGCTAAATTGAATTCCATGTTATTTGCGATTAAACAAAATATTCAAATCTTGGGCACTTTATGGTCCTTTAAACAGTAGTTTTGTTTTCACTGTGACAACACAAATTCCTGGGCAAAAATGTTTACTGCGTACCCTCACATATATTGATATGAAATTCTTGTAGCACGAGTAATTAAAGCCTTCGCTCGAAGGGATGCTGGGCACGCGGCGAGTCATGAAATACTCGTGTAACTTGGAAAGAAAATCGGTCAATGACAACAGGGATGGGGTAAATATGTTCTTGCAACGGTAAAAACGAACGTCTTTAGCTTCTCTGTTCAAAACTGACAGTGAATTACGGGCTTATGTGCATCATAATAAATCATGCGTGTTTCCCGTAGTAACTCCTGTCATGGAGTACAAAAAATGGTGGTGAAAAGATTTCGTCATTATTCCAGTTAGCAGAGTAAAGAATCGGAAGGAAAACGCAATCAAACAATGTGAACGAAGAAGTTCAGTGCTCGGTTTGTGATAACATTTTTTGATATACAAGAAAACTTACAGTAACACAGGCGACCGAAATCATGAACACCTCTGTAATTCGTATTCAAGCATCAGGCACGTAAGTCGTTCAAAAAAATTAAGTGTGATTGTTCATTTCCACAAACTCGGTATGCCAACTCATAGGCAGTCGTCTGACAATTTTCCGTTTTTCCTAATAAAAAGTAAAACCACTGTCACAGAACTGACATATAGGTTCGTATTCTCTGTTAGATAAATGAGCGAATGCCTCGCCAATCAAATATCAGCTGGAACGGAAGATTTCATCAGAGGCTGCCAACATTGGATTCAGCCGGTTTGAAATACGACTCCATGCATGCCGAGGGACAAATCACATTAATTATGGCAATGAGTGAATAGTGATCATTTCTTACTGTTCACTGTGAGGACCGACTTATTTAGCAGACTAACATAATCGTCGGTATTAGATTTCCCCAGAAGAGAATGGAAAATATCATGACCTTGATTAAAGTAGAGAGCTCACGAGAATGTTTTGTGAATTGATAAAAATCAATGAAGGAGACTGAAAATCGCCTGTTAGCGACAAAGGTTTGTTGACTTCTACATGACTGCAGAGCAAAAATAATAAAAGCGAATTTGATTTCCAGGTTAAACGCGGACTTGATAAAACGGCGTTTTCTTGGTTTTCTGAACTCAGTAACAGTGTATTTAAATCATTTTATGCCCCAACTCCCGGAGTTCAAACTAATCTGACTACGGCATTATCCGAGCAGTCATAAAAATGAACGGATTCTTGCAAGTAGGTGAGTTTCATACAAAGTTTTGCAAAGTTAATCTGACACAAACATTTAACGTTTTCATTTTCCTCCGGCTGAGAACCCACGCTCGGATGCTTCTGGATGCGCAGATGCATGCAGCCGGTGTAAGCTTTTAGAAACTTAAAGCGTTCCGTCCAATAGGTCTCTTTTTGACCAACCAAATTCTGCTTTTTCGTAATTTATTTATGAGTAACAAATATTCTCGCTAAGAAAAATGACTGTGGTTATGCCCACGACCGTTGATATAGCTGAAATATCAATGGATACATTGCACGCATGCTAACAATGTGCTAGGATTTACCAACAGTGAGAGTTCTACCGGTGCGTGAACTCCCTGTGGTCTAGTGATAAGCTATCAAACGTGTCGCATGGGAGGGGAAGGCCGTTCTTTCAACATGACGAAGTGTTCTGAGAAATAGTTTGTTCCGCATCATGGAGCGCATTTGAGTTGCAAGAGTTGGTGACACACCGTGAGGAAAATTAAACATTTTGTCCTCACCCGTTGTGCTCTCTTTCACCGCATCGGCCAGCTATGCATACAAACATTACTCCAACTGGTGCCACACAGCTATCCAATGCTTGTGTATGATCCTTTGTGAAATAAATTGGCGCTCACCACATTCACTCCATCCGTCGGGGAATGCAAAGTGCGACTGTCAACCAAACATATGCTGCACAAGGGAATACAGACGACTCGAAATTAAGCGATATGCTTGAAACTCGATCTGTCTGGGAATGGGTGGATTGAGCAACTCGGCCAATAGCACTCCCTATACCATCTACTTCCACACAGAAATATCCTGTCAACCAAGATAACGCCAATAAGAATTTGCCCATTCTGGTTGTCTGACTCTTTAGTTCATCTGCGGGTTGTTTGTATTTTCGCCCTGCTACCCGGCTTTTAGCGGCATTGAGTGCACTTCCTCAAACCAAGATTGTGGTTGCCAGTTGCTACAGTGGACATTATTTATTCTGGTATTTTGGACGGAAAAATCACCTTCATTCGACCGATGAAATATATAACGAGACTAACAAACACTGAAGCTGGGTAGGAACTAGTAGCCCAAACAAATGGCCCAAAATCCTCGCTTAATGATTACATTCCTGGGGAACTTTACATATATATATATATACATATATAGTGAATGTTATAATGTTGCTGACAGATGTAATTCGCCAGTGTTTCGACTACCGTGGGTAGTCTTTCTCAAGTGTAACATTTGCATTGCGCAAGACTACCCACGATAGTCGAAACGATGGGGAATAGTATCTGCCAGTAACCCTGTATTATTAACATTATACAATTCACAATGAAAGCCAGTACTTGGCATATCGATTCTCCGATACGCTGCTTACCTCGTTGGTTTCCGATATTTACAAACGTTATATATACTTTTTAGCTAAAAGGGTTTCAAAAAATTAATGAGACAAATGGAAACCATAAAAATGGGGTTAGAATAAAGTCTGCTGAAGATAAGAACAGCATCTTGCTATCATTAATTAGTTTAAACTGGATACGGATTGCAATAACTTTTCCCCGATGATTTTCCACTGAGATGTCCTTGTCCTAGTTATTTGCGAGCTCAACCGCATTCTCGGAAGATTCTCATTTCTGTAGTTCATTCATGAGTGCTTTATGAAACTTCGCTGGGCCCTGAGGCTCATTCTGGTGAATCGTGACATCAGAAAATACTTCTGTGACAAAAACTGAATTAATTGCTATGATTGTTTCATGGTAATTTCCATGTGTGATGCACATCCTTTAACTGGACTGCGGGGGCGCAGACGGTAAACGTTCACAGGTTGGTTTCCCGCCCCCAGCAATTACACATGAGGGGAAATCGGTCAGAGTTTTCTCGCTGGTTACAATATCGCTTTTCGCACATTTCCAATCAAACTATAATGCGCTAATAATTTCACTGTTATCAGAATTACCGGTTGGAACTTTTGCTTATACCCGAGACTGTAAGATGACACTAGTTTCTGTACATTGCTATGGTTTCCTAATTCCCCATGTGAAGCACTCCGTTTTCTGAGGATGTTATTCTCAGTGGACTTAAGTTCAAGTAGCTGTGCACAGTTGGGGTGCACTTAATTCTGATGACTTTAATTTGTGTTGTTATAGTTTATGCGGACGTCACTGATAGTGATCAAATCATTACTCACTTTGTTAGACGTGCCGTACACGCCAGTTATTTTGGTCATAGGCAGTCAGCGGAAACAGATATCTACTTAATCTGAACCGGCCATTCCTTAGGCCAAATAGAGTTTAATTCAACAGCTTAACCGGCGGGTTATTGTAACTGGCTCTTAGCGAAGCAGTAAACTGTACAGATTGGGGTTACTAAATGGTTTACTCCCATTTGATGAGCAATGTTTGCGTGGAAAGCTTGGGCGTAACATCGTTTGATAATTCCGCAATTGTTGAGCATGGAATTCGGTTTGTCAACGTCTACATCAACCCAGGAAACACCATCAATGAGTAGGCAGCTGTACTTATGTCATAGCTATTCGAAATTTAACCTTGACCCTAAGAGTAAGTTAATTTTGAACATGTCACAATGGTCATGACATCGAACTAACAACATTGTACACTCATAAGCTCAAAATGTACGTGTCGGTTATGAACGATTTTGAATATTTGTGTGCTTTTTGGGTCATGTCAGAGCAACTTAAGCTGAGCTACGAAAGAGCTCATTGTTCAAAATAGTTCAGAATGAAAACATCTGCATTGATCTTTGATTAGGGCTTAATAATTGCGTCATACCAATCATTTCGTGCTCGTCACTCTCTGGCCATCAGGGCTCTACGTAGGCGGTCAATCACGAAATCATATCTATTTCCCTACAGTCCTATTTATACAGTTCGCATGGGGTTCGGCAGATACCTGTTGGCGGGGAATCGCTGCATTTTCTCCCAACAGTTTCTGTTCTCTAGCGGTAGTAAACAGATATTTCGAATTGTTTTTTTCGTCAAACTTTCAGGTGGTTGCAAATCCTGTTTTTTTCAGCCGAGAAATGGAGAACTATTTACAATTTGTCATAGGTGCACTTTCCGTTGATGGATTGATGAACAGTCACCGGATTCAGTCCTTGAAAATGGGACCAACGCGTCGAACTTCCAACTTCAAGAGAGGATTAGTAGACCGTTCGACATTTTTCAAAAGATACAATGTCCATACTGCCTTATTTCCTTTGCATAGACGTAACGCGAATCACTCTACCGGACTCGTAATTATACAATGAAACCAAAACACCCGGCAATACAAATTTTCGAGTACACCCAAAATCTGTTGCTCGACACAAAAGCGATAAAAATTGTACTTCGCCAATGGTTATCAATTCAGGTATGAGAAACATAACGACTGCAGCAGTGATCACCCGAGTAGCATTAGGAATTGGATGCTGGCACAGCGTATTTCACTTACCCAATCTGTTAGCCGAATTGTGACAGAATTCTGTACGTCACAAATCAGAGAGTCAGTGAATCTGTCACTGAGTATTAAGCCAACTGGTCACCAAATTGGGTAATCCAAGGAATTCATTCAGTCAGGTACCAAAATCTCTCGGTCACCCTGTCAGCGAATAAGTCGGTCGTCACTGCACTGTTTTTCTGTGACCATCGGGTTTCTTCCCATAGAATAACCTACTTCGTCTTCACATATCATTTTATGCTTCCGTCAATAAACGAAACTACGAACTGATCGAATTTAAACGAGTTTTTGTTGTCATTTGGCTCAAGTCATTGGTATAATTATTAACAAATTTTCCTAATGAATTTAGAAACTGGGTCTGCGAGGGCAAAGTTACTCGAAGCTCCAGTTTTTACTCTTAGCTTCAGTATTTCAGTTTTCAGACTTCATTTCGACACATGCCTAAACAAGTGATGGAACGTTATTTTGTAGTCCGTTTTTCACCCACAAAAATGTTTGCCACTCATAAGTTCACAATTGCACACCGAAGTCACTCGCAATGTTTTGAAGAGATACAAAAATGCAATTAAATAATTTATGGCTCCCATTTGCCGCTTTTTTCACGCCCGTCTCTTCCAGTCGAACCGGATCAATCAACAATAGAAACGGAGTCTAAATTTCATTATGCGCACATTTATTTCACGTGCAGAATATCAGTGATCTATTCATTTTGTGGTCCATCAGTTGAAGGAATCGGTAGCACTTGGTTTGAAAGCCCCTTTTCGAGGTCCGAATATCATTGGAAATATATGAACCATATTATCGTCAGATGGGATACGTCTCCTGCGAATGCCTTAGAGGTATTCGCACCATTTAAACGTCTTGTTGTTTACCAGCTAAGCCGTAAACAATTTATGAAGATCCTGTATCCCAGTACCTAGTCAGAAGATCAACATGCGCCAACATAAATTAGCCGCAGGTTATATCCCTGAAATGTTATACATACTAATGTACTCTTCCGTGAATACTAGTAGATTGAGCAACACATTCGTGCTTTGGAAAATGGAACAGACTGAGCAATTGCAAACAAATCATTTTGATGCAAATTTAAAACTGGTGAGTTTTTGCTCCAAAGCTTAAGTCTAGTAGAGTTTACAATTAGCTCAAAGAGTTCCTGTGGAAGTGCACATCCCATCTAACCTTCTACTCTTTTCATTCAATGTTTATAAATCCCATTCTTCTGGTTGAGTGACCTTTAAGCTCAGCCGAATCAGTACACGGTAACCGTGGGTGAACCACCACTGTTCGGAATCAGTGAAGCGAATGACAAATGCGGAGTGATAATATTTTTGACTCCATCCTTAGCTGAACAAGCACGTGGGAAATATAAGCTCGAAAAAATCTAATTCGTGGGTGGGGAAAATGGAGACTTGTTACACGACAATCCGTGAATGACATGCTGCTGAGTTTTTCAATACTAAAAACGTGTTCGCACAGATAATTTGTGTCCACGGAACCTTGTTTCAATTACACCGTCATGTCTAATGTTTCGGTGAACGTAGGTATCTACCGAAACACCGACCAGTAGTGAAATCAGCGGCCTGCCAATTAACAAACTGAGTGAGGTGAATCATTCAGAGAAAAACCTGAAGGGGTCTAGATGATTTTCCAAAATAATTAGTGGTGTACCAAACTTGTAATTAATTTGAAAACGACTTCATGAATAAGATCGGATCATCAGGTGTTGTAGTTTAACTGTGCCTACGTACGCATCGATATATCTAAGCACTTGCATGCCGAGTACCAGCAGAAGGAAGACTGATCCGTTCAAAGGGTATATATGAACTTTTGCCAATTAAGAAAAAATAATGCCTCCAAGGTATACCTAAGTAAATTTGAAATAATTTAACTGTCAAACCCAAAAGTACCTTTGAATGTCTGATGCAATCAACTGCTACTTGACTACTATGATAATGATTTACCACTCTCGTTGGTATCACATAGATGTTGCCTAGGTATTCATCTGCAATCGCCGTGAATGGATGGTGCAGAAAGTTTCCAAACAAAAAGGGTGTTGAAGTCGTTCAGTCCCTTTTGCCATACAAGGCATCCCCGGCAGATTGGATTATAAAAAAATTGTGGAACGCAAGATTTATGTAGTCTCGTGATATCCACATCAGTATTGACCCGAACAGATCAGCTTTCCGTGAACCCGCAACGACCGACAAGCATCAAATTGTGGTCCACACGCGGGAATATTTGCGACAAATTAGTTGTCACCTATTACAGCGGGTGACCTGAGCTCCTTATATTTACACAGTCGAATAAACATACTACACGTTCGTTACTCGACTCACTTTCAAGAACTCACCCGTTTCATCATCAACGGTATACGCCCATTGCCTCCTTACTTGATTGCGTACCCAGGATGAGCGATTGCGAGTTCAGTGCGTTAAGTAATGGTTAACTGGACGGGTGTTTCGTGATTTGTTAAGATTTACTACATGATGGAATGATGCCTATTTGTCGCCGACCTATACGACCACAATCTGATTCGTACAAGGTGGAAGCGACTACAACGGTCAACAAAGCGTCTGAATCCGCTTATTTTCAGTGCATTTTCTTGATTTCTAATACTGTAAGCGATTTAGTTGTTTTTTTTGTAAAGTGCTTCTTGTGGACAATGTTCCCTGTTCTGATTTTGTGTGCCAAATCGTGGACGTCTTTACTGGGGCACTTGCAGAAATCACGCTCTAACGGCTCCTAACGGCCTGCAGCATACAGAGGTATCTTGCAGTCGACCCCACCATTTCACAGTGCGATAAGCATAGAAACTGCCTCTCAATTACAGACTACATTGGTACCATTGTAACGGTTATTTTTCATCTTTATTAGCTAATTCCACTCAGCAAACTTAGAAAAGCTCGCTTCATTTTTGGCAACAATGAAAGTAGAGCCTATTGATGGGAAACAGGAAAACTCCAACCGTCAGACTGAATAATCTAGGAAACTGTTGAGCTCGCTGCGCGCTTATTTAATTACTGTGGCTTAAACAACTGGATCCCACCGAAGGCTCTGCAACGAACCTCAACCGAAATAAACATGAACGTATTTTCTGACTTCATGGAGGTACTACCAATATTACTTATCCTTGAAGCTGATACCTGGAACCAGAAGCGTATTTCGTTGTCACTTGGTAATTTGTTGGTTACGCTTATCTCCAGAAAGGAATGAACAACAACTGAAGGGGCTGTCGTGCTATCAGTTTGGTTCTGACGGTGGCCAATATATTAGCCTCAATAATGATGTGTTGTCCAACACCGGTTAGCTGACGTTTCTTTCACAGGCAGGATTTCACTCAGACCGATCAGAAATTTACCGCCACACACCGCCGCCACTTCACCTTCCTGGTTCTCTTGGACTTGGAATATGCCTTCAACTCACTTTACCATTCAGTGCCATTCAGTGCAATTCACTCCTAAACTTGCTGCGGCCATTTCCCTCGCATGTTCTTGGCTGCGCAACAGTAAACCGTAAACTACCAATCCCACTTGAAACTGCTAGCTGTATTCGCCAAAGATGTCGGGGGGACGGTGAAGTCAAACTGCCTTAATCAACCTTCTTACGGGAAATCACACTCAAATCTGTTTCAAGGTGATCCGATGTCACATGGTTTTGAATCGCTTTATCCATTCTCGCCCGTGGCTCTAAGAGCACGAGATTCTTTATCAAGCGGATCACCCAATGGCCGATTATGATTAAATGGTTTTGGGAACGCAAGCTATCTCTATTGGAAATGCGACCATTGCTACTACTCATTACCTACTGGTTTGCCAAAAGCAGATTTTCCTACACAAGACTAAATATTGTGTAGCTCTTGGACTAAAAAACACGAAAAATATGCTTTCGATAATTTTTGTGATTTGTATTTTTCGACATCTTTCAGTATTCGATAGACCCTTTTTAATGGTGAGTCTAAATTCCGTTGCAACCTATTACTCGAAATTACCATTTCTTACTTTTTACGTCCAAGCAATGACACCAGGGACATCACAAATCCTTACTTTAGCTCATAGCAAAATGAAATAATAAATCGTTCATGTGGATAAATATATACATTTGTATGCATACGAGGTGTAAACAACTAACTCGGTAGTAAGGAATCTTGGGAGTGGTGTACAACTGTTCCATCCAACCTGCTAGAACTTATTAGCAGTGCGTATAAGTCCAAGCAAAAGGATTGTAAGTGTATCACTTCTGCTAGTGGGCAATTGAAATTCAACTCACGATTTACTAATTATTCTTTGCTAAGTCACATGACCTCTGCAAATTAGGTCAAATGTAGTCGGGTTCCCCCGATAGATCAATTACTCCTACATAGCCGCAAAACCATTTATATCTTGGCTAAATGCACCTGGTTGCTAGACCCAACGAAAACCGTTCATACCTTGTTCATATTCCAGTTCTAGAGTGATAAACATGCCCAACTGCTGATTTTTAACAAGTTTGGGCACTTAAACGATACTTCGTTAATTTTACAATAGAGTTCAATCCTAATACCGCATAACAAACAGCTTCTCGTTGCATCTAGTCTCCCACTGAACTATTTAAGTTCCTTTTGGCTTTCCTATTGACAGCACCTCATGACTACGGAGTAATTGTTCGTTTTAGGCTTGGTAATTGTCTTCATACTGAATCAGAACAACGCTTTAGTTAGCTTTGCTAGCATTATTTGTCAACCTATTACTTTGACTGCTTCGGCTCCCTATTATGTTCACCATTCATCCTGAAAGACTCCATCATTAACTCGGTTGTAATCGAACAATGAACTTGTCATCTCAAGGTTTGCAATGCACCCACTCGTTCCTATTTATTGTATGAAACTAGCACAGGAATCAGGATGAAAAGTCATGCCGTTTCTGCCAAGGTCCCAAAAAAACTCAGCCGACGGCTGTACCATGAAAGCAACAGTAGACGTGCTTTCGATTTCATTCTGAAAAATCCAAAGTGCATTAACGCAAAGAATGACGTATGACAGTCAGCATTGCGATCATTGAACGGTAACAGATGGTGAATAAAGAAGACGTTTGACGTAAAGTTTTAATGGTTAACCATTACTGCCGTTGAAAACGTCCGTGTCATACTGCGTTAATTGTAAAACGCAATAGGAATGTTGATTCGCTGCTCACATTTATGGTTGGGTTTCCAAATGCTCCAAAACACGAAGATGAAAAGTCGCTAGGGAAGAGAATAACTCGTTGAATAGTGGCTTACGATTTCGGGTTTACATAAGGCTATATTATCTGTGCTCATTAATATCACCCAAGTTATGCTTGTTTTTCGCGGACCTGGAAAACTACGCATGGCATTTCATGATAGGTTTGTTTCCTTCCACTAAAACAATTGCTGGATATTTGAAGCTTTTTAAACTGTACCGCTTTATTGTAGAAGTCCCAGGGAATGAAAATTAACTTTGGCTCGTGCAAATGCATTTGGGTTTCTTGAGTCCGTGTGTTATCCACGTAATATTTAAGTAGACCGACTACCTTTCAGAGCGACTATTTTTGTTAATAGAACAGTTGAAAAAAGTATCATTGCTGCAGTTGCTCACATCCCTTATTAAACTTTTCAACGACCTGCTTAAAACACCCTAGAAGTTGCATATTAAGTTAGTGTCCATGGACGTTAAAATTTTGTTCTATGGAAAACATCGAAAAAAAGCTTAAGCTTCGGTCGTGATGGATGTCTTCGTGTTGGCTACTGGCCCTGAACTTCTCTCGAAAGCTTTTTAAATAAACTTTCATCCCAAGTGGCCACGTGTGAGGAAGTAGTACGGTCTCTCTTCGTTCCTCTTAGTCGTGTTCACCAAAATGGGAGGGATTATTCGATTACCCAGCTCTCTTCACCGCGTTGACTGGTTTTTGTTAATTATCCTAGAACTAATGGTTAAACCCAGATTCCAAACTATCTCCGGTGCGGCACCGGACACCAAGAATGTCCAATCCCATCCGAACCCCGTGTAAACTGAGGCATCAGCGACCGAAGATCGCTGCACGACGAGACCCCGCACAGTCTTGTTGCCGGATATACTAGACCATTTGATCAAAGGCTTGGACTAAGATCCCACAAATAAATCGCCTAGTTAGATTTGGACACAAGGGCATCAAGCAGTCCAGAGAGGTGTTATGGGCCTCGATAAACAGCCATTCATTACTTTTCTTTGTCGCAGTTTCAATGGCACTTGATCAGGACACAGACGTTTGCAAGATGCAGATATGTATTAAGTAGTATGCGTTCAGATGAACGATGAATCCCGAAAGCATACGACCAGCTTTGGAACTCTTTTCGCTTATCAGATATCCTCGCTTGGTTCTGATCCGTGAATCCACCCACCCATCAGAACAATCCGACAGTAAATGGTCTTCCGGATCTAAATATATGACAGGTGAGTGAGTGGATCACAGTTGTGCACGATGATTGTTTTACTTGGGTTGGGCATTGGCGTCATTTTTCAGTCAATCACTGGCCACGCCTTACCCACTCATACTGTTATATAAACAAGATTCTGTAAATAACATATATATGTATATATATCCTGGGGCATTCTGCCCTCGTTCCTAAGGTTGGCTCAGCCCAACTGACAAAGAATTATCAACGAATCACAGTTGTGATTCTTCTGTGGACTCTTCGACGAAGAGCTTCCATGCACACTCCTGTTGCTACAGATTCGATTCTGGTGAGAAATATCAATCAATTCGGAGTGTACAAGTATGTGAATGTTTAGACAAGAGAGCATCGGGTACGCATACCTGACGAGCGACAATAACCGCGAAACCGGTCGTGTGCTCCCGGGCTAATTTTGTTTACGCATCCAGATACTACTTCCTGCTTATATATATATCCTGGGGCATTCTGCCCTCGTTCCTAAGGTTGGCTCAGCCCAACTGACAAAGAATTATCAACGAATCACAGTTGTGATTCTTCTGTGGACTCTTCGACGAAGAGCTTCCATGCACACTCCTGTTGCTACAGATTCGATTCTGGTGAGAAATATCAATCAATTCGGAGTGTACAAGTATGTGAATGTTTAGACAAGAGAGCATCGGGTACGCATACCTGACGAGCGACAATAACCGCGAAACCGGTCGTGTGCTCCCGGGCTAATTTTGTTTACGCATCCAGATACTACTTCCTGCTTATATATGTATATATGTATATATGTACTGTTCGGTCATTTTCGTGCAACGAAAGGTTAGGTTAAATGTTCCAGCTGTTTGTCTGCGGATCATCAAATATCCCATAGTCGACAACCGTGGATCACGATAAAGGTAAGTGGTTGTCGTGTTTTGACTAACTCGTCAATAACACCTGATAGTCCTCGGTCTTACAGGACAGGATGAGAGGCTGTAGCCGACACTGTGGAGTTCGAGGCTGAACTGCGTTTATGATCTTGCCCAGTTGGTTTGCTCTATAAAAGTCAATCAGTGTTTTAATTTTTTTAGAGTGAACTTATTTTCGCTAATGTGGGTGATTGTATTGCTTTCTACCGATAGCTATTTTACAGTTTCCCAGAAATGTTGGTCACATGTCTGCTTGAGATGAATCCCTTTACCTCAGGGTTGCTGAGGTATTTGTTCTGTTACGTGGTAATTTGGAGGAAACGCAAGCAAAATGACCTGTTAAAGGTCAGCCTTTTATGTTAACGCAGCTGGACAGAGAACTTGGTGAATACATTTGAATGAAATATCCCTAGTTAATTGCTCGGTTAAACCTAAAAGTATAAAGCATGTATGCACCCATAAAGTGAGTCTTCAGTTTCAGAAATTGCAAAAGAGAGCAATCAGGTGAATTTGGCTTTCGGAAAATTAAAACGTAAGCTCTCCTGTGACCGAGGTGACAATTTAATTCCGTCTCCATGGTCTGTCCTGGATATCGCTGCAGAGTGATGGTGTTCACGCAATTTTTCTTCCGATGATGCAACTGAGTGGAGATTCTAAGCTTGCATGTCGGTTATCCTTTCTTCTATTGGCAAACCGCGGAAATCCAGGTCCTTAGCTAAACCACTTTGACTAGTTCTTCGACTGTCCCGTTTTAAGCTGGGTGAAGATCTCACTGGCATAAATTTTACTT
The DNA here is from genome assembly GCA_008360955.1 of Fasciolopsis buskii. Taxonomy (NCBI): domain Eukaryota; kingdom Metazoa; phylum Platyhelminthes; class Trematoda; order Plagiorchiida; family Fasciolidae; genus Fasciolopsis; species Fasciolopsis buskii. Next base: position 213,606 of record LUCM01008850.1, on the reverse strand, counting down.
CTTCTGTCAATTTTGCTAACAGCTTGACCTGTTTGGTTGCAAATGTACTGCGGAAGGTTAGAATTTTCTGTTTCGTTATTTTACCGGAAAGACAGATATCCGGAATGCAGACCATGCACTTTTAGACTTCATATTCACTTGTAACGCTGTTTTGCAGTTACCTTCTTCCGGAGATTTTTTCCGATTTTCCAACTCCTGTTAATGTCACCAAATGACAAATTTCTCAACAGACATTAGTGACAAATTCATCGCAAATCTTTCGGCAAATAACCTGGGCGCATCGCAAGAACCATAACCTGATACAATTCGCGTTTTATTGGTAAATTGATTTTGCAACAAACGTTCCGCAAAATCCAATCGAAATGCTGATTATGTTTCCCTTTGCCAGTTGACCTCGAGAACTACGAGGTCTCCCTAGGTAGCAGCAAGTCTTAAGAGGGCAACTTTCTTGTTTTGCAGAGGCAAATCTGGACAGATTCGTAGAAATAAAGTGTTTGTTGGCACCGTCTGGATCCGCTTGTCCACGTGTTCCCGAGGGGTTTTTAGAAAATAACCAATTATGAAGGCAAAATCTGTCTGACATTACAATATAATCTGGGATAAATTTCCAGGTGGTTTCAACCACATCTTCCTCGAAAAACAAACGTTCACTCCAAAGTTCGAGGATATGTACGATATCGATGCAAATACAAATATTTCCGATTGTATGGATTTTCATTTTATTCGATCTACTGCGAAAGTGACCTATTCATTAACGTCTACACCAAAACATTTGGTTGTCTTGTCTAGTGTGTGAAGTGTCCATTGATTTTTTTACTCGGGAATTCTACTCCGACCGTAATGACTCAATCAACATAGTGGTGAGTGAGTCCCATCGATTGCGTGGAAGTTCTTACCACAAGAGGCCATTTTCATGGTTGTCAACTTCCAGTTCACGGAAACAGTCATGCGAAACGTATCTGCCATTAGAGATTATTTATTTTGACAACGAGTATTTCGTATGTACAATTTTTCAGACTTACCTAGTTAACCTGAGTAAAGTGGCATGTGTAAATTATGAACAGATGAAGAAAGAAAATCCCATCTTTCAGTGTTGGGACAGAAAAACGTAAGGGGTGTATCAAAAAAACGATGCGCCATCTTTTCCTTCATCGAATCGTAGTCAATTATGATTGGCACTTAAACATATTCAAGCATGGTAATGTTTTGTTACTCATTCCTTCCATTTCCCGTTGCATTCACATTCTACGGAGTTCTAACGAGACTATTACCACTGAGTGTCACGCGTTCATCGGACTCGGTCGCAAACGATTTGGATATATATTTCGTCATGTTAGTCTCATTAAAATGGCGGGCAATTTCATTATTTGCACTTGGTGCACTCGTGAACTGGCAACAAATCGACGAAAGCACCGACACAAAACAGTTTAAAAAGTGTAGAATACAAAAATTCTCTATAGACAATAGACTAAACTGTTACGTTAAAAATTCAACGGAATGTCGGTAGTTGTTTGAAATTCCGTTACAAACTTCGTAACCTGGTATGTTTCAAGGGTCGACGTTCTAATTGAAAGCTTCAGATTAATGAATAACTACGAACAAAGTTCGTCAGTTCTTAGTCCTGAATCTCACTCTGCAGCGTTTTTGTGAGGGAACTTTTAGTTGGGATAAGCACGAACCGGAAACATGGAAGGCGCTATGTGCAGCTTATCTGTTGTTAAAGAAGTTGAGTTTAGTAAGCTATTCTCTCAGTCAGTCTCTCAGAGCTGACGAGGTGTTTGCATATAAACAGACGTCTCTGGTTATGTGACAGCTAACTGCCGTGTAGACCTATTGATCTTTGATCATCAAACAGATTTGAGTCGAGCTTTCCATGTAATTACGTAAAACTAAATCTTCCGTGAAACCACATAGACTGAAAGATTGAAGTCAGTGTTGTTGACTCTCACCGTGTACTAGTCACCAGTCACCAAACCAAATCCCAGTTCTTGTCGGCACCGCGTTTCCACCGTCTAACTCCTTGCCTTATTTCAGCCATCCCATCGTATTCCACATACACGACCGATAAGTTTAAAAGCAACAGTTTTGTCTACCACTCTGCATCCTCTTGCAATTCTTCCTGCCTCTAACAAGATAACTGTTTGCTTCACTCTTGCCGGTCTGGCCAGGTGTCATCTGAAAACCTGGAACCGTTTTATTAAAATTGGTGTGAAATGTGTCGCAATGAATTAAATGATTCTTGGGTTTAGTCAGCTGACACAAAGTTCCAGAAATTAGTCACATGAAAGTCGTTGGTTCTCATTCGACTGAAACTGCGAAGCAACTAGGGTGGGGGAAAATTAGGTGGAGAACAGTTGATTTTACGCTTTCGTTACTCTTGCATCAAAAGTACGATCAGAAGGCGTGTCAGATCCGATCAGAATTTGGTGAACAATATGGGCTAGTAGCTGCATTACGATGGAGGATAGCCTAAGGACAGAGGTAAATGAGGTCAGAGAGTCGAACTAGAGTGGACTGTGCTTAGGATCGCAAATGGGGACAAATTAACTGGAGCAACTGCCTGCCCACTCGTGGCCAGCTAACTCAACTAAACTTAGAGGTAAGCATAACTTCACTGCGGCAACCTCAAGAAGAAGCGTGCTGTCTGTATTCCTACTTGATGAGATCATTCAATAAGGGCTTTTGTTTCATTAGCAACGGCGCAAGTTGTCTCAGCTCTGGAAAGGCTAGTAGTTGTAGAAATTTGCGGTTTTCGAAGTCAAGATATATATAGTGATGTAATGGCATGAGTACGAATCACTGAAAACGAGCTTTTTCGCCAACTTGGGTTTTTACGTTTAGTTGAACATACAGCATTGAGGTGGTTTTCCAACTGGTGCGCCTATTCTTGTACGATAGCGAACTTCAACCCGGGCTTTCCCCAGACTGCTTTGTTACAATACTTTTATTACCTAAAAACGTGCTTACCAGGTAAAACTTGGACTAATTCACACACTACACTTGCCACCGTTCGAAGAGTTGCTGTGTTAATCACCATACTCCGCTGTAGCCCACAGATGGGAAACTTGGCTGCCGGCGAAGATTGGAATGAAAAATGCATGAAAAACCTTTCGTTTGAATGTGCCATACCAATCACGATTTTCCTCCATTCATGAATAGTCACTGAAGTGCTGTTATGGGCCACTTGTTATCTTCAAGTGTGCAGTCTGGCTTGGAGTGTTCGTATCCAGTGGCAGAACTACGCATTACCATTTCGATTACCAACGGTACACATGCTCTAGATAACCATAATCTGTGGCGTGGATAAACGAAAATTCCAGTTAGTTTACATACAAATGATTCAATCGAGTGGCAGTTATTTTGTGGCACGTTTAGTGGAGCTTTTGATTGCTTTAATAAACCGAGTTCGGTCGATAGCGTTGTCAAAATATTAAAATCTCAACAATTTGCCTAAAGCCGGGACAGAACGCATTCTCGAATCAAACTTCCGTAAGTCTGCTGGATCCATCGAGAATTTTTTTATTTGATATGTGCTGTGCGGTTTTTTAGGATTTCCTCTCACTAAAGAGTGTACCGGATGAATCGATTTTGTCTGCCAAATCTTTTGGGATACAGTCAGCCAAGTTTTCTGTTTAAGTCGTTCTTGCCTCCGAGAAGTGATTTTCGTCAAGACTAATCATCTCACCATTTCTTCTCGATTTTGTCATTCTGGTGATTGTGCAGATAGCTTTATCTTTAATGATATTTCCTTAAAAACAAGAAACCGTCCGATTTGGAATATGCAGCTGAAACTGTGGTACTGGGTGACCACCCAATTGCGCTGCAATTTCCTCCTCTTTCTTCTGACTCATACGGCATGTATGTTTGAGGTGCATTTTCTTCCTTTGAGGTGTTAAATGTTTTACAGGGTCGATTTGGCTCAAAGTCGAGCTTTATCCTTCCAAGGGCGAAATTGGGTGAGGTAGATAGATTTAGTTACTTGGATACTTGTATCCCAACTGCTGCTCTGATAGGGGGGAGTGTCTCCGAGCTTAAATAAACTTGGATTGGCATTCAGTAATTTCAAACACCTGTGGTGTTGGCGAAACATTTCGTAGCCGAGTATACCTGTCAGCATGGACGCCGATTCTACTGCAAGGCTCGGAATCGTGAGCGTCGTGATCAGAAGATATAGAGACCTACGGTGTTTGAACACCGTTGTTTTCGTAGTACTGGGAAAATAAAGTAAGAGAATTTCATGAGTAACTCAGAGGTGTTTTTAGACCTAGGTATCACCTTTTAGACCAGTTATTAAAAGAGAATAGGTTAAGGTGGTTGGAACATGCTTTGTACATGCCCACAGAACGACTGAGTTGTTGAACGCTCCTGTACTAGGTAAGCAATGGGTAGAAGACAGTTCGATATTGTAGTCGTTGGCAAGAAGAGGTGTGAAAACAAAATCCAGTGGACTGTCTAGTGTAGGCGCAGTTAAACCACCGGTTTGTGGTCCTCCAGATTCCTCGAAGAATGGTTAGAGGCAATAGGTCGTGTGGCTCTGAGCAGCTGTCCGTAGCTTTCACGCATTTGAAATTTATATACAGTCCTTCACTACTGGTCAGGCTACAAGGTCATTTAAGCTTCTGCAAGTGCAGCAAAGCGGCTGTCATTCTCATTTGTTAGCAAAGGCTACGGATCATATTCAGTCAGCTGCCCAGAATAGATGGTACACGACATGCCTACATAACTTTAAAATAAATAAATCTCATACTCTTCAAAAAGCTTCCCGTTCATCCTCTTCTTCGCATTTTTCACGTCAGTGGCCCACATACTGGGCACATTTAACCATTGTGAACAAAAAAGCAGACATGTGGAGCATTTTACCCATTTCCGACGACGACGAAGCCAAAAAGAACTTAATATCTTTAAGATATTGCAGACTGCGAATAGGACAGCAAACCTCTTACCCTTGCCTAGGTACTGATATGTGTCCGCCTCGTATCATACTGTGTTTCCTCTAAATATCCTCGTTCTGCCCGTGAAGCTTACCGTACCCATTACTAAAAGTGCCCAGTGCCACCCGGTGTGATCTCGTTTCTGACTTTACGGATCACCTCTTACTGTGCAGCGCTTATTGAAACGACGTCATGATTATTTTCGAATCACAATTACAATCATTTGCACTGCACATTTGTTGTTAATTTATTCTGCATTTTTCAGCGTGTCTGAGTTTTTCTTGCTTTCCTCTCCTAGTCCGCTTCAATTCTAAGCAATGGTCATTCGGTTACGCAAAGATATATGTTGCTTTTCTGGAGACGATAATTTGGTCTTATCAGAGAAAAGGCCTAATTCACCGGCAGTCTGCTTGTGATCAAGCGGAGCTTTGGATGAACCATTCAGAGATATCATAAATCTCTTCAGTCGGCATTTTGACAATTAGCAAACAGCTCACGTTGCAGTCCGTTTAATAAACCCGGTTACTGCGACAAATTTACTCCCGTCAGAGCATCAGTCAGCACACGAAGAACAATTTGATCAAGGAACAAGAAAACCAGTGCCAATCACACCCATCCGCTAATGCTACCAGAAATTAGGTCGGACCGGACTTTATCACGATTCCAAATAACCGGACGTTGTAAAAGCTTCACTAGCAAAATAGATACTCACAAGTTAAATATGCAGATCAGTGGCACTCGTCGAGACGAGGAAGCAAGATGCATGACAGGGATGGATTAATGCGAAATGTGCGTCACGGCAACTTAAACACTGGTGAATATGGCTTTCTAACTCCCAAACACGGAAGTGTGAGTCGCATGTCAAAAAAGGAAAGAGGTAGGCTAATCTTGAACTCCACGCGAGTGACCCATTTCAAAATCTGTAAGGCGATTTCTCGCAATCACATGTGATTTTATTGGTACATACTGTTGCGTGAACGCATGCCCATATTTCAACCCAAAATGGCACCAGTTATCACATCATAGAAACAGGAGAGAGTGGTTCCGTTAAATAAATTGCGTTTACTAATCAAAGATAACTCAGAAAGTCAGCCAAAACATTCCCAAGCGATTAGCATGTGGGTTGGGTGAAGAATATTCAGGCCAAAATTACGGAATATGCCGGAGCACGAAGAAGAACACTCCATGAAATATAAGAACTAGATAGTATTTCTGCAGTTTTTTTACAAACAGACAAATGAACATCACATAATCAGATAACTAGCTGTCTTGGCGTTGTGAGCAGGCACGCCTCTAATAACCACCACAACTCGATGAGGGATTCGGGAACTTTTCTTTCGAGAAATCAGTGAATCTGCTCAAAGAATATTGAAAAAGAGTGACAAGAACACAGCGATAGAGAAAAAGCAAATCGCGCTTTCTAAATCTGAAATGCAGCAGACATTTTAAATGGAAGAATAGCCTCACACCTTTTTCGACATTTAGATGTAATGAATGGCCATCTGAAGATATTCAGTAGTGATTACTCAGTCTGTCCAGTCGAGTGTGTTATTGTGTGCAGTTATGTTTTATGAAAAGGGATAGCACGAAAAGCAGGCCTAGGAGAGTTACATAAAAACAGAGAAGACAAATGAATAACGAATGTTGGATACGGTGCCGGAGAAGGTTGTGAAGACCTCAGTTGCAGATTTGGGTTAACTGACAGCAATATTCAAGTTCAAGCAAGTCAGGGTACTAGCTGCTCGCTCTTCCTAAAAGGACCAGATTTTCAGCGTTTACACCTTAACTGAGGGTTAAAATGAAAGTTCATACGCACAACTTAAATACAAGAGAACTATTAGAAGGAAACGGTGTCCGATACATAAGATGGTTCGTGGTTATCAGTTAGCTGTTTGCGTTGCAAGAAAAAGACGAGTAAGATATGATAATATAGAATTACGGTAGGTCAGAGTGGAAAAGCAAAGTTAGAAATTGAAGCATTTTCGAGATATTAGTAGAGAGTTTGCAGAAGATGGCAGGTATCAAATAGAAATTTTAAACCAAAATTGCCATGCGACACAATGTGCTTGTTTTTTTCTGTGGTCGACGAGCTCAGAGTATACTATGGATCTAGTGAACAAATTGGGACCCTTGTTCATGAAACCAGAAAAATATCATTTGGAAACAGCGGAGCCAAAGGCGGATGAATCAAATGGTTAAAAATATCAAAATTTATTTGTAAATTACGGGAATCATGCACAGCCTGGGAGGGAAATATGACAAAATTCTAACTTTGAAATTTGCTTTGTTCAAGTGCATAAACCTGGATAATTTCTCCAAAGGTATTTGTTTATAGACAGTTTGAGAGTGTGTTCATTTTTCACGGAAGGAAGAGCAAGATCGATGAATATATTTTGGTTCGATAGTATGCAAAATAAAAAAGGGAATTGCAACTGAATTCAGTAAAGACGACGGGAATGAGTTTGTTTGCAAATTACAAAAATTGCGCGAATCAACTCATTGAATGGTTGTTCATATATGTTGAAAACGAATAATGGGAAAGATAACTCTCTGGAATACTGTACTAACCATGTGATGAAATGACTATTTAGTCATACAAACAGAAGAGCGGGATACCCAAACAATGTTTAGCTGGAATGGAATCAATGGCAGATGAGAAAGTTAACGAAACAAACCGGAAAGAATTTGCACATGCATCCAACGGTTTGCAGCGGCATCCAAATTGAATTGGTCACTATCGAGAACGTCAACAGGGAAAGTGAGATGCATACACACTGCAAGTTCTCTCAGTCTTTGAATATAGTACGTTTGATCGTTTGAATACAAGAGTTCGATTAGAACACTGAAGTTGCCCCGTTTCTGGATCGGAACAAGCGTGATGGAATTCCGGATATATTTGATAGGATAAGGAAAAAGTGCACCCATAAAAATGTCAGTACATCCGTCAGAGACGCGCCGGATCGTCTGAACCCACATTTGGGATTATTTGGATAGGTCGCCAGGTTAAAACAAATCGGCCCCAGAAACTGGGAGTTAATAAGTATCTTCGTCCGGGGTTTATGAGACAGAGGAGCCATTAACTTTATATATATTAATGCAAGGTACTTAACATATTTGCATTTAATGCGCGACTCACTGTTTTATTTTGGCCAAATTCCTTGCTAAAAGCACTTTCAGTTTTGCGTAGATGGGCGTCGGCTGATGTAAAACTAATCGAAACGTTTGCTCTCCGTCGTTAACAACAAAGTGATACACGTGGCTTTTTGGGAATAGCGCAGTTTAAAAAAGTAGTCTTCTTGTTCGTTTAACACATTTCGTATTTTGAAAACAATGCCGTTGCTACAAAAAAAATAATCGCCTTTAGAATGCAACTTAATTGTTGAATAGCTTTTTAATGATTCAAGTGAAAACTATCAACGAGTAAATTAAAGGAAAATTTGGAATGATTGCCAACAAGTGATGAATTATACAGTTCCATTTTCAGTTGGCTATATTGGGTGAAAGTAGAAAAGCAGTCGGTTAGTAAACCTTGGGTAACAATGGCTCTGACTACAATCGTAGCGCAAATTTAGATACGGATTTCATCCAAAGTAGAATAGCATGCGGTTGAGTAGACATAAAGAACAAGTAGTCCAAACAGTGCTAAGCCAAACCCGACTAAACTTACCTACGGTGATATGGGAACGGAACCAGAAAACTTAGAGAGGATTCGAAAATAGATCTGATGGTGTTACGGGTTTATTATAATGTTACGCCTAAATAGAAGAATATTGGAGTAACATTAAATAGCTAAGCATCCGATGCATAAGTACCGTCGGATCTGCATGACTATGAGAATTTGACGAAGAAGATCATATCGTTGCTCACAATTGTGGCTCTGAGTAGTTCACCTTTACCGTATTACATGAGAATCTATAAAGAATATTAGCGAGTCAGTAAAATGGTGGTTTTGGCTGCAACTCTTGAACACAAACCACACAGGTATCAGCATTTGACTAAGAGAGCAGAATAAGACGAACCGGGGAATTTTCGTGAACAGGCAGCTTAAAATCCACACTTATTTACGAAATAGGGTGTACATTAACCAAACCGGTGCTTCTACAGGCAGCCTGTTAATCTGCACGAACTCGTCGCATGGGTGAAATAAGAAATCCATGACACATTAGAATCATGTTTGGGATTTAATTCAACCAATCAAAATTAGCCGGGACGTTTGAGCATAAGTAATTCACACCGCGCCTAATGACAAACAGCACTCGCGGCGAAAAATAAGCACTTGAAATTCACGAAGCAGTTGAACAAAAATATATTTCGGCATACTCATTCAAAGGGTACGTGATTTCGATTACGGCATTCTTTTTGGACAATCTCACTTGTTTTTTCTATTCAGTTTGTTGCGCTGATTAAAGGTTTGTGTCCCGGGACAAAATAACTGTGAAATTTACAACGCAAGTCCTCGACGGTCCATATCATACTTCCTCATGATCATTTTGCAGAACACTCATTCAACTGTAACGTTTGATTCATTTTTTCCACAATGCTTTCACTGATATTTTGGTGAAAAAACATCTGATCATGTCTAAGGAAAAAGCGCTGTTCCTAGCAGTGCTAGTAAGAACTTCATGACTGTTTTATACCAAACTATAAAATCCAATATTTAACCCTGGAACCATCCAGCTTCGCAAGCCTCTTGATTACTGTATCGTCAACGAGACATTAGTACGGAGCTGATAACTCACCATATTCTCAGATGTAATAGCTACTTTCGATTGAAGCACACATCTTTCTCTGACTTTTCTTTATGCTGAAACCAAGTAATTGATCAGTGAAATTTCTATTCGACTTAATTTATCCCACACTTATACGGTTATCTGAGCAGATTTGCATATCCACATTTTGTGGAATTCAGAAGCGAAATGAAACAAACTTTCGAGCCAAAAGAATTCACTGCCGCAAGTCTACTAATCACGTTCATCAAATGTGAACAGCTCACGATCGAACTATACTGACATTTAGAATTGTGCTGTGAAGTTGTTTGACCAAAAAGCAAATAAGCATTCACCCTCGATTTATATAGCAGACTACAAGGGATGCTTTACTGCTACCGGTCTCTTCGAAACCACACTGATCCCATCTGCTTAGCCCCTGAAATTCTCAGCCGTTGAATCCATTCTTCTCATTCGTACATACAAACATCTGCATTTGAATTTTTCGGCAGATGTGTGGCGGGTTCGACCCCTTCAACTGTTTGTCAATTTCTCCAATCGGAAGAACTCTTTTGGTTATTTGTCCTTTTCTACAAACACAACCATACCTTCTAGTTGTATTATACACAAAATGTACACTCTCAACATCAGTTTGTCTATGGTGGTTTAATGTTTAGTTATCTGGGCCTCAGTGACACGAACATTGGAATGTGCACACGGGATCGGTCACCATATCTCAAAGTCATCCATGATTTCTTAACAAAATCGTTCTTTTTAATATCCTCAGTTTATTTTCGTTGTCAACTTCTTATTGTTTGTGGATATAGTCAGTGGTATGATAGTGAGTATTCATGTTCTGACGCACAGGTCGACATGCTGACCGGAAATGGATACACGAAATAGTGATTTTGGAGCAGATCCCGAGGGAAATCACAAGGGATTCGCGTGAAATGGGAAGTGATATAAAATTATAATCTAAAAATGAAATTACACAACCGGAATTCCAGATGGGAAACACACAATCAGTGTCTGACTTTAGGACAAAAATAAAAATAACCGTTTGAAACCGAACCAACTGAACGAATTGCAACAACGCAGCCCATTTTTACATTGAATTGCGCAGTCTACAGCTCTATAAACAGTTCGGCAAACCATTGGTCCATATGTTCCAGGAATCCGTCAACACCTGGTGATGAGCTGTATAGGTCTGGTGGGGATAAGCCGGTGAGCAGGTGCGTTTTAGGGTTTGTCCGGGTTCGTGACCTTGGAGGTGCTTAGACCAGCTGCTATACTATCAGGTTTAGAAATGGAAATTGGCTAAAGTTTGTGCGATTGATTCTAACTGTGCGCACATTCTGTGTTTCACGCTCAGCTTTCAATGATGAGCATCAATAAAGGATAGTGAATTATTTTCCCTGTACTGCTGATATCCAACTGTCACTGGCTTTGGTTACCGGAGGTTGCATAGGAACGGTTCAGAAGTTGCAGTTTAATCTAGAATTTGTGAACGTAACATTTTAATTCGGAGTTGAATTCGGATGAGACAGCATACTCTTTGTGAAAGTACAGAATTTCAGTTCCATTGCTTAAAAAATGTTTGCAAAGTGTTCTTTAGAAGGCGATCGCACCAAACTGCTACGTAACCGGAAAAAAGTAAATAATTGGATTAAACAATCCGAATCGTGCTCGGAGAAACACTTTATGAAGTAATTCAAGTTAAATGTTTTCATAACTGGGGCCCTTGTGGCCTTCAGTAAACATGAACCGCTTATTGAACCACTGGATAAAACTTAACGTCCCAAATGGTCAAACGTGGAATGTTTCAAATCTGCCTCGTTCAAAACAGGACACGGTCCGCAGTATAGTTCCGGTAGAATGTTAAACAACTGAATAGTAGATTGGCAACAGGTTCCCAGGGAGACCTGTTAATTGACAAATTGACGCACACTAAAATTTTGTTTGTATTGAATTTGCCCATCCGAATATTGTTCACTTCCGTGGAAATCCCTCAAGTTTTTGTTTTGTACAAAAATACTGCCGCAAAAATTAGGTTCACTCTGGTGTGGAGATATCTGCCGCGCCTATTTTCCAAAATGGCATTTTTTGGCAATAGGCATTTCCTCTGCCGCTGTCGGTGAATTCAACCACATAACAATAGTGAATTCATAGTCGAAAAGTCGCATTAGAAGGTTAAATTCATCAAAGAGAACTGAGGCAGACGTCATTAGCTTGGTTACCCCGGAGGAACCAAATGATGGGATTCATTTCATGAAAATCTGAGGCACTTGGTCGTAGCCCGCCTAACATTTCTCCGTGAGTGGTAATACTCGGGTTCGAACTCTGTATGAGTCAGTAGTTTTACTCGTGTCGAAATCTACCAGACGTTGGAGATGCTTGAATGTAGAAATTTCGCAGCACTCAGACAGCCGCGCAGTTCACAATCACAGAACTTTGTTCCCAAGTTCAAGTGACGCATTCTGCAACATTGTTTCTCTGCTTGCCCACTTATTGCACATGAAGGCAACGAGTGGCTAATCACGTGGTTTACACTCCAGTATACTTTGAAATACAATTGCTTTTCTGCGTATCGGTAATGGTAACGAATTCTTATATGGAGTCACGCAATATTGCTTCACTATCTCAGTAAACCAGGTGGGTACATTTCGCTCACCTTGATGTTTTTTAACAGACCACCAAAGAAATATGAGACAAGAACTACGTTGTGCAGAAACTAGCAAATAACAAACATTTACATGGAAAAGATATACAACAAAACCTATATAATCCCAAAGTATTCTTACACTACAGAATAAATATGTATTAGGGATTTATTTGTTCGCTTCTTTTCCGTAATCATATGAACCTCCCGCCAATCGGGAAATGTCTACGTTTCGTCCGACTATCCTTATTCTCTCCTTGGGATTTCAACATCAAAACCTGCCTAATGCTCTCTCCTAGTATTTGTTTTTCTCAACCTATCAAGAATCGCGATAATTGCATGCATAATTAGGTTGGTATACACGTTGCCAGTTTGTCTAATATGTTGCACTTTGTCGATAATCTAAAGGGACATGTTTGTTTGTTGCGCACTCCAATCCTAATTGTAGCCCAAGTAAAAGAAGTTGGGACAACAACAAATCCTGGTTAAGAAGTGAACAACAATGTGCGCAGTATGTTTATCAAACCCTTTCAGGAAAACAAAGTGCTCGGGAATTACTCCAAATGGCTTGTTTTCATTCGCCGTAAGGGCTATTGCAGACATAAGGACTACATAATAGAAGATATCCAATCATACACAACCAACAATTCATGAAATTTCACGTGAAAACGTGTCCGCATACTTGTTATCTTGATTTTGGTAAGTAACGTCTACTTTCGCCGTGTTGAAATTCATACTACACGGCAAATCTTGATCACCTGTGGACAAGACCATGTATTCAGTAAGCTCCATCGGATGCAATCGCGAGGGTAAAGCACTTGTCACATGAAGAACCGAAGCTGATTACTAAGTGGTATCCATTTTTTTGCCTTTTCCAACAAAAACAGTTTCATTTGTTTTGCAATTCTGTAAAAGTTGAGAGCAAATATTTTTCTGAGCTGTTGAAAACTAAATTCCTTCATTGAAAGGATGATATTCCGGCAAGAAAAATACGAGGACAGCAAATAAGGTTAACGACAGAAATTAAGCGAAATTTTGGCGAAATTTCAACGCAGTTCGACAAAAATGTCTATGTTGTTTGCAAACCCGGAAGCATTTGAAAAATACTAGTAATTACGACCATTTGTTAGTAGTTTCCTATTTGTCCTCGTTAGTACAGAATGTGTACTGACTTTCCAGTGCTAACTCTATGACCCTTCTCATGTCTGAGGTCACAGCATTGGTCATTGATAGGTGATTCACTCGAACCCTTAACCAATCGGGTTCTATACTTCTAGAAAGTTTTAATTTTCAATGTTAGCAAAGCAAGGCGAAATACGCCGTCATCGATTGGTTTAGAAAATTCTGTGAACCGTTGACAAATTACCACCTTTTCAGGGTGCTAAATCATACAGATTTGAGTGCAGTTGTGAAGTCCACTCTCTCATTTCCAGCATTGATGAGAAAACAAAGTACATCATTTTCAGGCGGGAGGTAAAGGCCAACAGAGTCCCATGAATGGGGAAATCGATTGGTGGTGGGAGAATTCGAGCACGCGACGTTCACGCCCGAACACCACGACCTTACTCGCTTGACAATCGTCCATCTGTATGATAAAATTTGATTCCGAAAAAAAAACATTTTAGCTCCTTGAGCTATTTGTGACAAGGGTAAACAAATTACACATCCATTTTGCTATTGTCAGAGTTCATTCACGTTGATCCTAAGTTGTACTCTCATTTAAAATATATAACGCAGGATAAGCTACGTTCACTTACACCCCATTGCCACCGAAAATGTTCGTGGAAATCCAGTGATCATGTTTTGTAGTGATAGTGAAACTTCTCAGCTAGATTTATACGATATCCAGTACAGAGCTAAATTAAATCATTATGTACGCTGATTTAATTACTCATTCTGCACGTATTTTATAAATTCCTTATTTCATTCAAGTTTTCCACATACTGACAAGCAAGCACTGTTTCGTGGACCATGGAATCGACCGAGTACATGTAAGATATCGTACATATGCACATATATATATATATATATATAATCCATTACTATGTCAGTGTAATTACTGTACATTTATTTTATTCGTGTCATCCGAACCAGCTACAGTTAATCCAAGGAACCGGAAAATTGGTGAATCGCTTCTCAGTCGAGATGTAATGAAAGCGTGCTGGTACTGTTTCAGATGAGCAGAGAAACAGCCGCACAGTGATAGGCTGCGTGATTTCCACTAACATTAACAATAATGCAGGCACGATGAAAATGATAACTGACAGAACCAGCGGTTATAGTTGGATTCAATTGTAAGGTAAAAGATGGACCCGTTATAGCTGCTTCTCACTTAAACTGTCACCGAAAATGGGAACAATAACCTATGGAAATCAGAAGGACCGAGACAGTGATCAGTCGCGGTCTGGAAATGTGCACAAAAATGTTCAAGAATGTCTAGTCATGCAGAGTCAAGAGCGTCATGTTTCTTCCGTTACATGCTGAAAGCGTAAATGCAGCGTGTCACATTCTCCTTAGCGTACTCGGCTTAATGTGCCGGTGAAAAGAATCGATATCAATGGTCCGAGAATTACAGTGGTGTAGAACCGATCAAGGTAAGGCAGAGGCAACGAACTTTATACCCTTCTGCAAGACATAAGACCAAAGTGTTTAGCAAAGTGCCTTTTCATAGTAGAATTGAACCAAAATTTCTCATCTACCAAATCGTAAAATGTTCTAAAAATGATATCAGAAACCAAGGAAGACCCTTTGCTCCTAGATGTTTAGAAATAAATGGTTTTCAGTTAATAGGTCGATGCCACACCAAAAGTGCTGTCTGTAGCTATGCCAAAATTTATCACCAGAAACAAAACCGTCGAAGTGAAATTATTGGATGTACCTCAACTCTGACGCAAACAGCACTTGGGTCGGAGAGCAAGGCAGAGAAATCGCGGAAAAAAGAGAGAGCGAAAGAAAGAGATAGAAAAGCAAGCAATGAAAGATCAAGTTTTCACCTCGGATGGAAAACCCCAAGGCGAAAATTCTGCGCACACAAACGAAACTGCGTTTCCAGATTCTAACAATCTGAAAATTTAATCACCCAATACGGTTTGGTTGCACATAAAACAACAAACGTCGCGCAAAAATGGATCAGACATGCAAGAAAAACCAGAGCTTGAATTATTTGGGAAGGAACGCAAAAACCAGTCAACAGACATAGGATTCAACCTATTTCCAAGTAAATTGACAGATCTATGCAGCAACTTTGATAATTCGTTGGTCATAAAAACTAAATCCCGTTAAAACTCAATAATCTGGTACTGCAGAAATGCGTGATTTTATACTTAAAGATGCATAATTTACCCATTTGAACCGCTGTCCTTTCTCATTTATATCGTCATCTCCACTTCCTGTGAGGCTTATGATTTTAATTTATTTCTCAGGCATGATTAGTGCTAAAAAAATGGTACCTCTTAGAACAAATCAATAAAAGGGGGCAGTGTAATTGGCCAGTTGTGTCTCCTGTATTGTATTTATGGTTTCAGTCTTTCGATTGGCAACTGTGTTCGCATTGTGTGCGCAGTGAAAGACGGTCCGGAACACACATTAGAAGACTGTAATCTTGGTTAATTTGTGGTTTGAAATAAAAACCGAAGGAAGGGCTCCCATTTGAATCCACTGCTTACAATCACACGGATCGTTTCTTCTTGACGTGCGCAAATGGACAACACTTTTTTGCTCGTCCACATCTGGATGGGATTGGAAGGACCAGGTGGAACAAAGTCATACCAATATTAATGGGCAATAGACGATATGTGTTGTTCTTTCTTTCCCCCCTTCATTCTATCTGATTGTGTTATCCACATGCACTGCTGGGTAGCGGGTTCACTTATGCGCAGCGGGACCGGAAATAACGATGGCCTGTATGCAAGCGTGACCAAACAATTTATTCGGATAACGGTATTATACTACTTTTGACCATGGGACCATATCAATATCCCGGAGTCACACCAAGTTTGCCAACTTCTTCTGCTCAAGGCGACAGGATACATAGAACATGTCCAGATTTAGATCAGGTTGACCGGGTGAAAATGAAACGACTGTTTTATAATTACTGCATGCACATGAAGCAATTCAGAGCAATGAGCAACAACCATTTAACTACCTCACTATCCTGATGGAATGACTCAGACTTCTCACTTTTGTTTTTCGTTGTTTGGTCTAACGATACAGTTAAATAACTCGTTTTAGGTTCTACGCAGGCACACATTTATTATGCATCCCGGCTACACTGGTCCAAGCAACTGACAGATGAGGCTGCGGTTGGTTAATTGATTTGTTTGTTTGAAATCTGCCCTGAAACAGATCATACGAGATAGCCCAACATAGGCTTTTGCTTTGGACAGTGGAGAACCGGTTCCCGTTGGAAGCTTAAAACAAAACGTCAATGCAGAGAACATCAGCGAAATGCTGCTAAGCGTTCTTTCATCAGCCTCTACACCTGAAACCTAAAGGGGTCATCCTTGTTTCCAGTTTGCTACAAGATTATGAGCACATAAGGCTATTTCCTTGTCCCGTTGAGGCGTTTGCTGTTGACTTCTGTCGGTGCCCAGTCCTAGTACTAAACTTAGAGTTCGTCTACGCCGAGATAAATTGGGACACGATTAACAAATACCAAGCAGGTACGGGTATGTGTGATAAACTTTCTTCTTTTGAGGTAATTTTATAGTGTGCTCTCAATAGGTTCTATCCTCGGGACCCAAGTCTCTCTGTTACTGAACACTGACATTTGGCCTAGTTTCACATATTTTACCCTTGGACTGTAGCTGTTCTATTCCACATTTACGTGCATTTTGCGGGCAAAAGTACGAACTGACTGAATATGGTCATCAAAATTATGTTTTCCTTCTGCGTGAAATTTCATGTGTATTGTTCACTAAAGACCTAAGATTGGTTGTACGGAGACAATCGCATACGTGTTCAATCTCGATGTACTCCTCGATTTCATTTTCATTGTTCGCATTCCGAACTATGAGCCCATCATGTTCCTACTCTAGTTTGTTTGATAAATTGCAGATGCTGTGTAAAGTAAGGGTAAGAGTGATCCCTTGAATGAAAGTCCTCTCGTTGTGCGCCGGATTGCCGAAACGTTTGCCTATCTTCATAGCCTAGTGCGTTTATTGTCTGATTTCAGCCTTTACTCTGAAGATATTACGCTGCTCCAGGATATCGTTCACTTGCATCATCCCATTTCTGCGGCATTCATGTATAACTCTGATTCCGATGGGATTTGAACCAAATAATGGAACCTATTCACGTCTAATTTTTAGATGTGTTAAAAAGCCAAGCCTAGTGATGTTCAGTCAGTCCAAGCAAGTATCAGATTTATAGCTCGCTAAGTTGACGGGGCCACAGCATGCACGAGAGTAAACTTTTCCTAATTTGACCCATTTTGAACGGGAGTTACCGTGACCAGCGACCGTTTATCCGTTCGAAAAGCGCCGGCTATGAACATGATTTGCCAAACTTACCACGACTGCTTTGCTTAATGCTCGAAACTGCATTCTACTACGTTGTCTTTACTGTCTGTTGACAGACTGGGGCCAATACTGGGACGTGGGTGATATCCAAGCTGGGCTGAGCGCATTTACGGTGAACTTGTATGCCGCACTCTCCAAATCTGTGAGTTACTATTTCATAAAAACGTTCGCTGAAAACTTTCTACTAGCTTTAATTTTCCCAATAAATCACTTATTTAACCCCATTCGTTCCGATCTTAACATTATCAACGAACTTCTCTCCACAAATGGCAACAGGTCCCCGTTAAACAAATGCGTAGGCGATTCGTTCTGTTTGAAAACCTTAGCAAGCGAGTCGTTCGCCTACAACGGGCACCCTGATGCCGACAAAAACAAGCAAATTCTCCCCCTTAAAGACCTGGTTATCTTTGCAGCAACAGTTTATATCTTTAAAACAAACGCAACAAATCTCAAAGGGCGAAAAACCTAATGGCTTATGTTTTGTCCCATGCAAAACTGGGGAGATTCCTTTTCTTTTAATCCTCATACAAGCTGCTTTATTCATGTGACTGGGAGTTTTCGAAACAAAAGACTATGCTGGAGAACGTCTCCACTGTGTGCACATTTCCGTGCTTGACGACTGAGCCAATTAGAAATAAATCGAATTTCTGATGGCGACAAACGAATTATTTGTTACCTGTTCAGCCGAAGCACTGATTTAAAGAAGAAAAAAACAGAAATTTGTTATTCAATCCAATGGGTTCAGTTTACTCGACGGCACGTTTCCGATTGCCTCCTCAATCCACTCAGTCGTAAACGTGAAAAGCTAATCACAATTCGTAAACCTCATCCGTAAAAATAACAAAATAAAAGGTTAACTAAAGACGCTCATTCCACAACGCAAAATAGGAGATAATCACTTCTCTTACTAATTAAGCATAAGTTAACCTCCTATTTCCCGAAATCTCTGCTAGTTGAGCTTTCCCGGTAAAATCGAATATAATGCTCTTAGCGTTTGTTCAACGCTTAAAGAACAGCTACCGTTAGTAAGCGCAAATTCGTTTTTGATTAGCTGTAGTCTTGCGGTTGTAAGAATAAAAGACGAATGAGGCTTCGTTCTGGCAAAAATATTGGTCACATTTCCTGTTGTTAGTTAGAGGCAAACATTGGATATCTTTAAAAAACTAACAATAATATTGGCCATCCTATTGACGCAATCACGCTGTCGGGAACATGGAAGGAACTGGATATTTTTGTGAACCATAAACATTGCCTGACCGCCTCTAGTGTCTCATCGTCAGATCACTTGTATCCAAGCTACCCGTAAAATATCCTAACCTCACCTCTTTCTACCAAACGCTTCCAGACACTTCAAAGTAATTACGAGATTGAATGCGATCACATGGATTGAATTTGAACATTTTTATCTACGAGTTTCATAACCCACTAGTCTGGCTTAATCTGCCATCGGCGAAACGTGTTGTTAATTTAGTTTCTTCCATCGATTTCTCAAAATGAACCACTACAGTGCCGATTGTCGAGAGCAGCTCAGATTCCTAATTTTTCATTACCAGCCGAGGAGACCTCGTCAGTGAGCGTTATCTCGACTAGCGATGAAACGTTAGCGACCGAAGCGCCAAACGTGACGAGCTTAATCTCATGAAAATCAGCAATCACAGCTATGATCAACGTGAATATTTGGAGTTAAAGGGAACGTTTTTCAGTTTAAACGATCAGCTGATTTTCTGATTTCAACTTGACAAAACCAAACGCCAGGTGCGGCCGAGGCAAATGTTTGAACGTTTTCTTAGTTTTCTCAGTATTAAAAATCCGCAGGATTTATGCTCCCAGCTTCATTAAATTACCACCTTGGTGGACTTAAATTATCTTTGTTCACATCAGCCTCTAGTTGTATTAATTGGCACATTGTGTATATCCGTCCATTAGTTCTCAGGCCGCTGATTTTTGTGTATCACCATTCGTTCACTGAAATAACAATTGATTGCTTATTAGGTCTACGAATGGAGGCGTCACAAAAATAGGTTTACCTCCTCCCCATGGGTAATTGCATTAGCCGACGATTTTGCTTTTAACCTCGGTCTCAAGCAGTCCTACTTAGTATATTCGGCTTCAGGTTGTGGTTGTAGCTTTGTCTGCCCGCCACAGAGCAGAAGGATGGTTCGCCAATGGAAGGTCTGTCATTTTAACCGCGGCCGGTCTTGGGACCTTGGTTTAGGTAACCACAAAACTTCATAAAAAGCTGAACATTACAGGTCAACTTACGGACTCATTAGATCACACCTGCTATCACTTTGCTCATGGGATATGATGACAAGAAGCTCCATGATGGAATCAGAGCACGTGTCTGCAGGATGATTGAATTTTTCCCCATTTTCTCCAACATCTGTTGCAAATCTGTGCCTCAGAGATTTTTAACAAGTCAAAAACGGATCTCCTAATGCAAATCACAATTAAATAACTGACATTTTCACCTATTTATATGGAACTAAAGATGCCAAGCATTCAACTGTTTATGAAAACGTTGCTATCAGCCTGAGCTGAACACATTACAGTTAAATAATAGGGAAACGCTGAGCTGTAGTCATTCACTCACGTCGTGCACATAAGCATATGCAATCCACAAGAGAAAATTTCGATTGCGGAACATATTGAAGACGTTCGTAGAATTCGAAAAAGGCGAGCATCTACAGATCAAAATTCACTTTCATGGACCTCTCTTTCTTTACTTCCATCTATGCAACCACCTGTCATTTTGTCTGTTTTTCTGATTGTTTGCCTGATTCGGTGTCTCTCTAAGCGCGTGCCTGTCAGCCTGTTTAGTTAGGTAGCTATGGTAGCGCTTTTATTAATTTATATATATATATAACTTCTTGAACAAGTCGAATCCCCATATGTCATCAACGGCATGGCAATTAATGCGAGCAGTGAAAGTCAACTTTTGTCCGCGTAATTAATTGTGAAATTCATCTTCCAGTTCTTTGACTTTCTCGTTTCTGTTGTGTTTTGTACCAAACTGCGCATAGTTGAAAGCAAAAATAAAAGCGGAATGCAAACGGATATCAGATTTTAAAAGGAAGGTCCGGATGGATTGTAGTCTCTTTCTCAGTCAATGATCACTGTCACATTAGCACCTTATTTCATTCCATTGACTGGCGACAACGTAACCAACTGGTTCAACAAAATTCGGCATGCTATAATAAAAACCAACGCGGGGTATGATCGAAGTTCATATGCTTAACGGTGATTTATTTTTTTGAGAATTGTAGTTGCTGATAAACTGCGCCATTAGTCGGCGCCCGTCCCCGCTGGTTCCAGGGGACTGCTACAATTTTTCCAGTTTTTGGCATTACACATTTTGAGAAAAGCCACATTAATTTTTGATCAAGCAACACTGACTCCACAGAATTTCGCAACCCACTAGAAAAACAGATAAGCCTAGTGTTCATAATTGTTGTCCCATTGCCGATACGAAGGGCTGTTTACACGTTTCAGAGCAAGTGACGCTATGCGAGAATTCAGTCTGTGTCGGAGGAAGAAATCATTTTCATCAGAATTTTCGAAAGCTATCGTCCTGGATAAACACATGGCATTACTCAACCTCGTTACCAAGTGCTGTGTAAATGCTTTTATCTATCAGGACAAAATATGTCAATCGTCTTGCTCTCCTTACCTCAGCCATTTCTGTTGCGTTCATTGTTCGGAGCACGGTGATGAGCTAATTAGTGTGAATGTAAAATCCGTTACAGGTGTCATTCCATGAAAATTCAACTTCTAAACTCCACAGATGGCATGAAGTCTCTTATCCGCAGCAAAATGTACGACGAACAACTGATCTAGAGCTAATTCTAGCCGATACCGGTTATTTAGTCAAGATATCCGAGACGTACCGATGGAACGTTCGTTGACCTCTAGGTTACTACATTGACTTGTCTTCATTCCAGTAAGGTAACGTTTGAGTTCATCGACTATGGGATTCAAAGTAATAGAAGAAAATGTTGATCCCATTTGCATGCAAGAAGCCGATTGACAAATGTCTGCCGAATTGATTTTGATAACTGACGAAAAGATTGTGGTTCTTATTTTGAAAGTCAAACAAATACTACCTTTTCCGTTAGGTAATATTTGCTTGCACAGAAAATGTTCTGAACTTTGAACTCAAAGGTCCATCTGTCGTGGCCACGTTAGTTGACTCAGTCATCAGAAACAAGTAAATGTCAAATGGATGGATCATGTTCAGGAGTCAGTTAAGCGGCATTTAACTACCTCGGAGTGCGTATAAATTTAAATCACAGAACGTCTTCGTTAAGACCACCTTTGATTCAAACCCGCTGGGTAGATTATCCTGAAAAAACTGCAAAGAGAAAGTCTCAGTATAGTTGCGCGTCCACTATGTCCTTTCCATATTCCACGAACAATTTTTTAACTGCAAGGCTACGCCTATGTATTTATCCGGGATATTGACGTGTCACTAATAGCGGCCGACACATAGCCACCGTTCAAGAGCACGACAAATCCCCGACAATGACACTTACCCATCTTCACTTTAGGCCGGACGGTTCGTTTTATGCCCCTTGCAATACGTTTGGAAGAGAAAAGGGACTAATTGCTAGTAAGTCCTGAATGTCTGACGCCTTTTTGTTGCAAGTATTACGTTCACGTTCTTAGGATTACAAAAGGATGCTCTCTGCAACTTGCCTCTGTATAAAGGGATACTTTTCCAACAGTTAGCAGTCTCAATTTTTTAGTGAAAATTTTTACGGCTTGGATTAAATTTCTGCCATGGAATAAGTGAAAACTCCTTCACTTGGATATTTCGGCTAAGAATCAGAAACTCAGAAGAGAGCAACCGAAATATCATAAGTTGACATAAGCTTTCTTGGCTATTCCATCGGTACTAATCGTGATTCACTCTTCGAAGCATGTAGTAGACACAGAGTTTTAAGGGTGCAAAACATTCTTGTTGTTTTGAGTTCTTACTTGAAAACGAAATTTGCGTTTATTTTGAGCGTACAATCCGGATCTTTCGGCGATCTCAAATATCAAAAACCAGATCGAACGGGTTCACTCAATTACATTTTTCGTTGCCGACCAGCCAGTGAATGAAACCGCATTGTTCACGGTGCGCCAAAATAGGAATGACAATGACAGATCACTGATTTTGTTCATTAGTTTAATTCAGATGAACAGCTTTGAGCCAATCAATGACTTTTAATTTGCGACGTCAGGCAGTCGGCCAGCCAGTAGTTGGCAAGCCTAGTTGGTCTTTAAACGTCCAGTGTAAATTTTAGGTATGTCAGACAGTAACTCGCAGTCGCGGATTCCAGAGATGTTATGCGGTTCTACAACACCCAAATTTCAATACCAAGGTTCCGTCTTCCTCCGTGCAAGAATCTCTAGCTGTTATGTAACGCGCTTCTTCCACTTTACTACTTACAAAATGTGCACGCTTTGAAAAGAGCAGGGATCAACGATAATTTCACCTCGACCGAAGGCGGAGCATTTGCTGCCTCATCGCCAGACTTGGAAATCGGAAACTCACAGAAACCAACAATGTGCCTACGAGGAATACCGACAATCCAAACAAATCTGGATCCACTTTTTTAGAGTCGAGCAAATAGTGTCCCGTTCCTCTGTGGAAGAATGTAGCTGTACTTGTTACCCGCATAGACCTGAAAACCGAAAGTCCGTAGCGTTTTGCTAAACAGGCTACAAAAATATCCCCAAGAGACTTATAAGCATATCTTGCTCTACTTTTACTGAAGTCTGTACATCCACCGGATGATTTACAAAGCCCGTTTTTAGTACGGGGCCAATAAACTAGCTCAAGCTAATAGAATTTTTGTCTGATTTGATGCCGCATAAAAAGGCCCGCACCATGGTCTTGCAAACTACCCCACTGATCGGGGGCCAAATATGAGATCATCCGTAGCCAAATTCAGCTTCAGTCCAAAAAGAACTGCTGCGGCAGGTAAACGCTGGGGCGTAGAGTTTGAAGATGTCAGGATAGACTGACTGAGTTTATGACGGTTTTCCCCTCGCAGACTGCCAGTCAGATGATTGCGCAATCAGCCGACTGACTGATTATCGAGTCGTACATTTGCGACGAGTCATCACACCGCAAGCCATGTAGAGGTGCTCTTCCCACCCTAAACTGTTGATCACAGGTGATAAATCAACACTCCGCACAGAAAGCCAGCTAACAAGGAATGTGTGAAAATTAACTTTGGTGAACTTGAGCGCATGACAGCTTAGCTATAGATTATCCCTTCAAAATGACCCAGTACAGTGGTTCACAATAAATAATAACGTTTGTTAGATTCCCGAGGCCTAAAAGCCGAATTATCCTGGTTCCTGTTCTCCACAAACCATTTGGCTACTGTGTTCACGGGGAACCTTTTGGGTTTTGACTCACTACCGTAGCATCCCATTCCGATAACTGGCACGCACAAACTAGCATGTACATACATACACACACGCAAATAAGTATGAGTCTAGTGTGACCGTAAGTGAACACATGCATTCAGCTTGTCTCAAAACCCGCAGTACATTATCATGCGACTGTGTTTCGTAAGTCTGCAAGTTCCTTCAACGAATACATTTTCGGTAGCCACAATGTGTGCGTTCTGTTAAATGTGATGATCGACTCCCAGCCTGTGTTTTATTTTTTGGTCCCAGATCGTTGATCAACTTTGATCTGCCGTATTCCACTCTTGTTATCTGACCGGTGGGCTATTCTTTTGGAGACGACGATAAATAAAGGTTTGGCCAGAAGAACTCTCATCGTTTCCTTGATTTCATCAATCATCAGTACAGCAATAAGGTAAACGGCTGATGAACCCGCTCATTGCCAAATGCAACGTTCAGAGTAACTCTCAGTTTTATGAATCAATCTTTACCGAACAACTTTCACGCCAGATCCCGTTCTGGCTGAAGTCTTCGGATTTACTCTGACAGTGAGTTGAACGCTGTCCAGTTTGTTCTCCTGGGGTACTTTTCGGTCCCCTAGGCTGAAACTAAGCTGTAGTTCTCTGACGGAGGAGTTGTGCTGTCTAACTACAGTCATCCCATCCGCACTTTTAACGAGCATCTGTGCCGAAATGGTTAGCACCACGGTGCTGATCAACATTCCATCTGTCTTAGTTGCATTCCGCGGTACGACAGCTTGCGTTCAAGTGATTTTCAGATGACGTTCTAAACTTCAACCGGTTTTGTTTTCAGTAGAATGGTTCGCATATGGAACGACGGGCAAAATTCCCCGGAGGAACACACGACGATTACTGCAACTGGCTAGTTGTACGCACTCAGCCATCTAACAATCGTTCATTCTTCCGTTAAGTTGGCACTAGAACCTCATTTGGTACTTTAGGCGAGCGTAGATTGTGAATCTACTTGGCAATCACAGGGCGAATTATGGCACTTTTTACGTCCGTCAAACAATGTTAACCCTCAGAAAGAGGATACATAATCCGAACGTATGGGTTTTGCAGTCTATACTACTTTTCGGGCCTCGTGATTCGCACTAAATCAAGTAAAGCCTGACGTTCAAACAGCCGGTAGCCTGCGTTTGCACGAACTTCAACCAAGGTATGTGACCCGATCAGCTATTCGGCCGGGATGAATTCGCGTTCGAAGGTCAAATGTTGAAACTGAACGCGGAATGCACCACCTCCCTCAGATTAATAGTCGCATGTCTGTAGACGCTTTTGGGAATTTGAGAGCATGTAAAAATAATGGGTTTAACAGTCATTTTGCAAAAGCCGTAATGTTAATAAAGAGACGGCGGGCTAAGTTCGATCGCAAGTCCCTGTGGTTGCGCAAGTGTCCGAGGCAAACTCGTGCACAATCGTCAGTTTCCAGCGTCGAACAGAAGGGTGAATAGTCGCCCGTCATCGCATTTCCAACCATGTTATCATGTTTCCATAGAAAGAACAAATGCAGACGGTGGACAGAAACTGGACCGACTTAGATAGGAAAAGAAAAGATTTCCGGAGTAGCCAAAACACGGAATATATTTTAAATGTACAAATACAATTTTGCGATCATGATTCACTAGACAGTAGCAATACCATTCCCATTGTTCCTAGTTTAATGTCGTATCCTTTTCTGTATCCAGTGAACTGGTTAATAGATTTTTGCACCCAACTACGGGGTCGTGAAGCAGCCACTTTAACTTCGTCGCTGGCGTGCCATCTGTCGACGGCCTCATGGCTCCTTTCACTTCTCAGATTAGGGGACGTTAACAGTTAACTGCACGGTAGATGTGCCCGCCATACGCAACACGTGTCCCGATTTATGAAATCTGCTAATCCGGATACGATGTGATTCCTGACCCGAACAGTACTCACGTGGTCACTCCACCCAATTTTAGCTATACTAAGAAAAATGTGCAGTCAAAAACACCAAGTCATGAAAATCTTCAGAACACAGAGACCATGACTCGTGACCAAAATGAAGACCTTTCGGATTCAGATAAATTTCAGGTTGGTGCTGCAAGTATCCCGGGTAGACCGCTGGAACCTGATACACACGCGTGCTCACCATTAATAAACAGCTATCATCTTTATTCAAAGCTATTCATAGTGGTTTGTTGCTCCTTGTCGAGTAGCAACTTGGGAACTACTGAATTCCAGTTTTATAGCAATGTTTCGCATTTTGAACATACATAGC
This sequence comes from Fasciolopsis buskii, assembly GCA_008360955.1. Classification (NCBI taxonomy): domain Eukaryota; kingdom Metazoa; phylum Platyhelminthes; class Trematoda; order Plagiorchiida; family Fasciolidae; genus Fasciolopsis; species Fasciolopsis buskii. The sequence goes on along the minus strand of LUCM01008850.1, from coordinate 187,124 downwards.
GCATGACAGTCGAAGCTACAACTGTTTCCATTTGGCCTAGACCATGTTGCACATGTTCTATAATTTCGAACAGTTACACAAGGTCGTCTGCGTAGTCAGTGACGCATTTAGTAGTGTTTCTGAATTCAAAACTGTTTTTCTTCTGTATAATCCTCCAAGTTACTATATTGCAATAGACATTTGAATAATTCCCGTTCTTTCTTCTGTTTGAGCAGATCACGCTGTAGGATAGTAATCACAACTGGAGGTTGGTGGAAGGTTAATAGTTGTCTAAAATGAACTGAAGTGGACTGTGTGAGCCTGGTCACGTAATACTTCACCGTCGCCAGTTCGACTCCTGCATCCCGAGGACCCCCAAGTTATCCACCATTACCTCATTGACAACGAAATTAAAGACAATCATCCTTGTCGAACACAGCCGGCCTTTTTGAAGGAAGGCTTTTAGTTCTCCGTACAACGTCACGCTGGTAAAATAACGCGAGACAATGCAGGTAGTAAAATCACGGAATTCTTTTTCCGTGAAGACCACTGAATACTGAAGGTACCTTTCAGGCTAAGATCAACCAAGGTTCCGGAGTAAAGGTCTGTGTGTGTGTGACACACTTCAAGTGTGTGAAGAAGTGGACAAATCAGGTCAATGGAACTTTTAGCTAGACGAAATCCGGCCTGCTTCTCGTGTAAGTTCTTTTCATGAACCAGTGTTAGACAACAGAAACATCAAGGCTAATGTCTTGGTAACCATGGGAATTAGATCGATTCCACGGCGATAAAAGCAATCACTGAATATCTCTCGTGAATTTTGGTATAATCACTGACTCAGCCGTAAATAAAAGAACACGCAGATCGTTGCAAAGCTCACGGGGAATGGTAGTCATTACTCTTACCAACTAATATCCAAAAATTGTTAAAGGAACTTGGGAAGTATATTGGGACCTGCGCACTTTTTCTGCTTCGGTAACGGATCGGTAGACTCTATTTCGAAGTCCCTTGAACTTTCAAGTGAAACCTCCCAAGAGTTGACAGTTGTTGACGGTGGGTTAATTACATAAAAGCACAGCCAGATTAAATAGTAGCTGAAGTATTCAGCTCAATGATTGGGCGTTTACTGTCTATCATGAGTAAAATTACCACTTTTAGGGCATACAAGTCGTCTACCTACTGCCGGTCTCATGTATGAGCCTAAACAGTTTTTAATTGTTGTATGAAAAAGTTGCTGCTTCCACTTCTTCGGCTACTTCTGCGCGCCAGACCGTGAAACCCTTCTTAAAGCTTTTTGCAACTTGACGTTTGGGATGCCTTCGTACCTTAATTATTGCATTTCAGTCAAACAGCTGGGTTTATGACTAGCTAAAGTTCAGGATTCTTGTTAGTCCCATGTATTTGATCAATGTCGGATCTAGGAGGGAAGGAAAAGCATGCTTCCAAGTACACCGTCCGTTCGATGTGATCGTAACGTTCATGTACACTGATGTTCGTCTGGTGGTTTCTGCTCGTAACAGGTCCAACCATGCGAGTGTCTGTTGTGAAGATCTAGGCTAAATAATTTGAAACCAAACGAACGATAATTCCGTTGTCTGGGCCACAAAATCCATTCAAGGCAAAAATATTTTTAATTTACGGGAAAGAATAGAAAAAAGGCTTGATTATTTTGGGTGCAGTGGAACTTTAATAATATCGCGACGGAAAATATCGTGCATCAGCTGTTATAAAACCCGTGTTGGTTGTAGCGTAGATGTTTTTGGTTTTTGGCCTTTGGATCGGAAACAGTTTCGCCGCCCTCGAGAATCCATTGCCAGTGCTGTTGTAGTCAGGCCCATTTGTGACAGAAAGTTTTAGCGGTCTAAACACCGGTTAAGTCCGTCCGTCGGCAACCCACGCAATTAGTGGTCACCTGTATCGAGACGTTCATTGAGAGAAGTTACATAGTTTGAGCACCATCTCTGATCATTTGCAGTGGTACTCACAGTCAAGTTAAGAATTCACACTTATCATGCATTTTGGATCATGCAGTTGCCTGCCCAATGAGCCACAAATGGCAATTTATTCAATTTCATGCAACCTGTAAAGTGGGTGCATTCAACCAGTTTCGAAGCGCCAAAAATAAGCCCCTTATTTATATCTGCTCAAATAAACCTGTCACCGTGCGGCACGCGTGACATTTTTTAACTCTGTCGAATCGCTCCGACGGCATCTTGTCCACAGGACCTACTAAGTTGTACCTGGATCAGCATGCAAGCAATGCACTCGCAGGTTCGATCGGTACCTGAAGAACACAAATTCAGATAACCAATCTGGCGTGCTTCCCTTTTGATTTCTTTGTGACCCGATGTTCATTTTCGTCTTATTCTTTTGTGAAATCTGTATTCTTTATATATTAAAATCGATGAAAAAATCCACGAGAATGATCAGTTTCTGGTGTATTTTCCATCCGTACTTTCGAGCACGTTTGCCTTCAATATTCGGTGGCGAAGTGCATTAGTTAATTGTTTTCACATTGATTTTTCCAGTCACTTGCACAATTAGATTATCACGAAGCCCTATTGTTTGATATTCAGAGGCGTATCTTGTTCAGTGGCCATTTTTACACGTTCGAATGTTATACTCTTTCGTGTAGATATTTCGTTATCTTGTAATTTGATTAAGCCACTTGAAAGGAAGGTAAACTTGGGATGGGAGATTCGATTCCATCCATTTCAGTCGCCATATGTTGGTTGCACAGCAAATGAAAGTGATTTGTCATTTATAAAAGTCTCAGAGGCTATTGACAGCGACCCCTTCTAAAATGTTCAAAACTTTGTTTCAAAATATCCTGGTAATTATCCGGTTGTAGTGACATCGCCTATATACAATTTATTCTCCGATATTTCCGATATCGCAGTTGAATCGAATTAAGGGAAAGATGATAGCACATTCAATTCCAGTCAATTCTATTCAATCCAAGGGAGTGAAATCTGAATAGCCAGAACAGTGATAAATTTAGTAAACGATTTAAGCACTGTATCCCAACCGACCATTTTATTTTGAGCGAAAGAAAATGTTCATGAACCAGCACGTAGGCTTCATGTTCAGTCAATCAGGTGTACCAGCTGAGCAACATATGATGGTCCCATGACCCGAAACTTGCCACTAAGCAACGGGAGTAAAACTAGAAACAATGAATTTACTCCCCAATGGAGTCGTTTCAACCTTAGCTGATAACGATCGCACAGGATTTGAAATAACGCCGCATGGGGTCCAGTGTTGATCTGTTCAGGCATATCATCTGCGACCAGATCCCTTTTGTGCACTTAAATTCTGGCCCACTCATTGCTGACTGGCGAAATCAGCCGGTTCGGTACTACACTGAATTTATCCAAATCGGTCCATATCTAGGCTTTTGATAAAATCACACTGCGATAAGTGTGACTTTTGTGACCTTTGCACTGTGTCCCTTGATTGAGTTCATAACAAAGTCTCATTGACCTAGTAAATTGTAAAGAAAAGAATACAGAACTATTGGAACAACTTGGAAAGAAGTACAAAATGCTGAGACCTAAGTTGTTACTTTTGTCTGGAGGCCATTCTCAGCGGTGATCGACTGACGCCTCTTCTTGTTTTATCTGTTCACGCATGGTTAGTGTGGAACTAAGAACAGCCTGTCACCAGATCGCAAGATCTCGGGATTGGCTAACTTTCAAGCAGGTGCGCGAGTTGGGCGGTCGTTGTTAGGACTAGTTGCCATGTGAGGTGTGTCTTCAGCTGCGTGGCCCCGACTGAAACCAGAACCTTATAGATCACATACACTTTGGAATTTAGTATTTCAGTATTTGAAATGGTATGCCAATGAAAATAATGCCGCGTTCAGATAAACGTGCATTGTTGAAAATCAGGTTGTTTATTGAATCGCGTTCTTTAAATGCTTCTCTTATTAGTTTTCACATCGATGGCGATAATTAACTTCGGCTTAACATAAATAATGAATTCTTCTTTGGAAGTCCATTACAGGAATTCTGCCAGTTGACGGTCATCAAATATGCGTACCCGATGTTCTCCTGCGTGTTGATTCTCCGTACTTGCAAACCGAGTATAATAGAGAAAATAATAGATTAAAACTAGAATAACGAGAAGGAGGTCTGAAACCTGTTTTACTACTGTCCTCGTGTTGCGTATGGAACTGCCACTCCCATTTTGTAGTTGTCCATTTGACTGGCTATAATCAACATCGTTTATCCGTCTCGTTACTAGAGTTTATTGTTTGCCCTTGTTGAGCACTTCCATGGCTCGGTAGAGTCGCATTATGGATCCCATTATGTGAGCATCCTGCGTCTCTGTTGATAAAGGCCACTTTCTTGCCCGGTTCTCCTTGGCTTGGTCGCACCAATCGACAAAAGTGATTAACGTTGGGTTGGTTGGTTGTTTGTCAACTTTCCTGCGTTGGTGGGATTGACTTTAGGTTTATGTATCTTATAAGTTGTGAAGAGGATTCATTTTGACAGTGGACCAAAAATGAACTGATTATGCAATGCGCTGACTGCTGGAGTGAGTACCTTTGAGACTTGTTAAAGTTCATGTAATTTTCAAGGTCGACTTAATAAAAAAACTCTTGGGCCAGGTTAGGCTCTTGGAGCTATTGGGTTTGTCCTGAGTCTCGCTCACTAGCCATCTAAGTGTTCGTAACAATCCGCTTTTGTCCGGGTTCCTTAAATGAATTCAAATTTCGTAAAGAAACTTAAGGACTAAGATGAGCTTCTCGTGCCATAGGCGACAAAGTCCACATGTATAGGGGTGATTAATCTGGATAGTACTGGGTACAAACGCCCGAATAACAGTCATAGCCATGAAACTAAAAGTTTATTTTTAAAAACATTTGTTATTTTTATCTGTGTACGTTCTTCCAGGTAGAAACTACCCGTACTTTTTACGAATTGTGGCCTTGAGAAACCGACAAAATACTTAGGACGAAATATCGTTGAGGTATTCACATTTACTAATCGTCCATATACACGCGTCGAATTATTCTAGCTTTTTAAACAGAAAGTGAACTCGTACTATCTGAATGATTCAGAAAGGCAACGAAGCTGGAAAAAAATTGCAATATTCGTTCACGTCATTTCACCAATCGCACCAAATACCGGCCGAGATTTCAGTGCTTCATTTGAATATACGAAAGAGCCATTCGCATCGTTTATCGTTAGATAACGAGTGTAGTTCAAAACGTCACTTTGTGCCTCTGTCAGACGGGTAAAGTAATTAGTCTCCGCTTGTCACCAGCTCCTGTTCTCGGATTTGTTAGTAAGACAGGGAATTTGATCAACGAACCGACTGCCAATGTCCTAGTGTTTGCTTCGATCCCGTTTAAGCGTTATCTAGAAAGGTGTAACAATGACATGATAACTAACCTTAGAATTAACACTACTCTTTTTAACGTTGCTTCCGGGATGACCACTATCGATGACTTCAATCAATCACCATTTCATGAGTTCGAGATAAGGGCATTTTTTCATCCAGCAAATGACGATGATTGATGGTCATTGTAGGTTCACGTGTGAGCATAATGACTTCGGGATAGGTTTTGTGCTAAACTAGGAGGCGCTAACCATCTCCGAATCAAACTTAGTCGGAGCCTGAGTCCTAAGATTTTGGCAAAACCAGCCGAGTTTTGCTAATCCAGCAAAGCGTGCTTCGATCCTACCGTGATAAACGTGGGAAGGGAGGACAGAGATCTTTTACAAACAACCACCAGTAGTCGGATCAAGTCAAGTGGTTATCGCCAGTAGCTTGCCCAAAAGAAATGGGACTGCAAGTGAATTATTTGCAAAAGTTTTGAAAATTTGCTAAAAGGATAATATTTTTCATTAAACACGTCTTTTATCGCTTCTCTCTCTGGTTTATTGCATTTCCACACAATTTGGTTAAAGTAACAACTCTTTCCAACGTGGTCCGTCTATTTCTTTACATCTACATGATTAGGCTCAGTCGTAGCGATGAACTTTCGCTGAAAATATATCATCCGAGTCTCTACATTTTATGCGAGGAAGAATTACCGTTTATTCTTGCAAAGTGAACAGTCAACTCGGGAAACAAATACTCTTTTTTGCTATTTTTATCAAGTTTTTGCCTACCAGTTGATAAATTTTTTTCGAGGGAAAAAGAATAGATCGATTGTGTCGCTTAAATCAAGCTGAAAGGCTAACCTTGGCTTGAGTCATGTATAAAAGGAAAATATTACGCAACGCGCACCCCGTACGAATCCCAAAAGGAAGACAAACTGATTCCAGCATAGGTAACGGTCCTCTTTACCAGCACATGATTGTTTAACCAATGCATAACCTCAACCAGTATATGGCTAAGGTCAATACTGAATTGCCTCCAACAGATTTTACGCAAACCACAAAACGATGGTAGGAAATGGGAATGGAATAATACCAAGAAAAAATCAGAGAACTCTGCTCATTCGGTGTTCTGTGTCGTCATCCGGACAAATTATCTACGGGGGCAACCAAAAGCAGGTGTCCTTTCCAACTGCTATGAACGTGAACTTCCAATAGGGGTGTAAAATGTAAAACAAGGGTGGGAATAAGGCACGGTAGCAATTTGTGTATTTCTGGTGAAAATAGAACTTTGAGTGCCCATAGAAACTAATTCCTTACTTGAACATACATGGAATTCAATGTTTTTCTATGAAGAACCGCGCAACGGGTGGCAATATGTGAAAGATTTGTAAATTATGAGAAGTCAGCATGAGCGGGTAACTTAATAAGGAGCATCTCAAAACTGTTGTTCATTTTGCATCGACAATGAACTAGCAGCGTTTGCGTTTGAATATCCGACTTTTTGATTCAGTTTCTTACATTTATTTGAAGCCAATAAAAAATCGTTAAACATTGTTTAAAAATGCATAGATGCGCCGTGTCTACCTTTGAAGTCACTCTTAATCACGGCCGCCGGAGTTCAAATATAATCGCATTCTTTCTCGATCGACTGTCCGATTGCCTTGTTAGTGCGTGTGTCCTAAGACAATCGGTGGTGTCTCGGTCATAATTACTCACTCTCCAAAAACATACTTTACAGCTGGCAGTAAGGCAGCCTCTGCATTCAAACCTCGTTTACTGGTGTCGCTAATTCTAACATGTTCAGCCGAACGCCCCGACTGTAGTTCAATCCCGGCCCACTAATTAAAGAAGGAATGATCAAATGACCTCTGGCCGCTCAACTCGACAGGCATTCGTTCATTTATTCCAATTGGATTTATTTAGGCGCGTACAAGATAAAGCACATTAAGCCTCCAACAGGATTATTCTGTTTTCTTTGCTTTTCATATCGAATATGACCCCAGCCCACCTCTGAGTTTGTCACAGGCCAGACCACTCTCAGTCAGTTCGCTTTCTGGGGCGCTTGGCTGGCTCCATACTAGTCCTCGAGCTTTTAGTCGGTCCAGTTCCAAACTTGTGTTTTGCTCAACGGAAATCAGAGTAGTTTGCCCATCAGTCCTGTTCTTTTGGGTGTGATCACGCTTCACATTTGTGTGTCTCACCGTACCGAGATAAAGAGGCTTTGCACTCTTAGCATCCGTATATAGCCTTGTTTTCTAGTCCACTTTCTCCTATTCAATTCTTGAAAACAAAACTCCACCATGAATTTCTGTAAGGGTATTCTTACCCCCGAAACACGAACATTTATACTGCTTGGTTTTTACACCCCAAATAAACTACCACGTATGCCCATTGATAAAGACCGAACAGTGTTCAGTCTCCTGAACTCACTTTATGTCATATCATCTTATTCTACGCAAACTACGGTTTAGGCTTTGGAAAAGACACAACAAATAACAGCGAAGAGCAACATTTTACTAGTCAAAATCCTTCTACCACGCTTTCGTCACAGTATAAGGTATCAAATGTTCTCCACTCCTCATTGGGTTGCTACAGACTCATTTACCTTCGGTACTTCCAGCTCACCGGGTGCTTTGTCGTTTCGGTTTGCTTATTTCACTAATTACATAGGGAACACGACTTGGACCGGTAGCGGAACCCTAATGATTGCATTGAGGAATGCAAAGCAATGTCTAGTCTATATTGGTCTGCTATAATCCACTAGAAGACGCTCATCCACCAGCATTTATTTTACGTTCTCCAGCTTCGGTAATGTTCCATGATCTTACTTTCTAGCTTGTTGTGCCAGAGACTCTCACTGCAATTCACAAGACGTAAATGCCTTATGTGGTGTAAACAGTTGCTAAGCATCGTGTGCCCAAATACCTTCCGCGCCCTTTGTGTGGAAATTACTGCTATCATCTGAACTAATCTAGTGAGAACCACGAAATATTCCATCAAATATTTGTTAGTCAGTATATTAACCTATGATATTATTGGTGGAATTGCAGGGCATAAATCTGTCTATCTTAGGTTTTCAGCTTCTTTGGGTATCTGCTACATTATGCAGTATACCGGATACGGTAACATTCCGACCCCGTCCTTCGCCGCTAGTCTCGCAACAAACTTGAAAAAATAGACTTAGACGTGAACTTCAACTACAATTTCAACTGCAAAACACTTAAAACAACATGATAAGTTGGTGAAATATGCCAGGCCTTGAGCTACAAAACAAATGCAGCACTGCGAGTCAGGCGCGCCTCACAAACAACGGAGATTTCCGAAGTCGGTTGCTCTGTTAGACGTTCACGTATAGGTTCTTTTAGAGGATATACACGAAAAGCGACGACTTCAGAAGACCAAGACTCAAAGAAAATATCGTGAGCAGTGGCCGCGATTGTGGTCCGCAAAAACGGGTGTGATCAGGGAATTGGATGGCTCCACCCTTGGCTGAGTCTTCTGCACCATTGAGCAGAAAAATTCACAATAATATCATTCTAGCTGTGGATCAATAAATGGAGGACGATATGAGTCACTCGTCAAAAACAAAAGTTGTTACGGGTGTGGGTACATTTCTGGGAAGTTTGCACGCTGCTGCACCAGTTAGTTTGTCCCTGGTTTACTTCTAAGTTAGTGGAGTTTTTACTTCACAATTGTAAATTCTTCTCCTGTCAGTATGAGAAGTCGGGAAGATTGCGGAATATTTTCCAATCGACTGGCAAAAAAAACGAGTAGGCCACCTGTGGGAACCATAGCTGCACTTCCAAAAAGCTAGCAAATTTATGCTCTTCGGATTATTGCGTAATTGCGAAAGGTGTACGCGAAACAACCAAACCGGTTTCCGATCCCTTCAAGGTTGCATCGATCATTTAACCGCAAGTTTAAGGTTTTTGATACATCTAACAGGCCCGCTACCCTGTTGACCATGCCTTTTGTTTAAACCTGTGCCAGGAAAAATTCATTTCTGCTTCTTCATCTATTTTACTGAACTACCGTTAGGTAGGTCCAGGTTTATGGTGATTCACCACGTGACATTGGGTTCGTCGCAATTTGAAAGACAATGGGAAAATACTGACGTTGGCAGGTTTTATTCAAAACGTCTTGCAGCTTTTCTGATTGAGAACGCAAGTAATTTGCACTTATCCCTCAGACGCGTGATAGAAAGTGCAATCTTGCTGTAATTCCAATTCGTACCTTCGAATTGTAATACGGGAGTCTCAACGAATACGTTAGCTCAGCATCAAAGTTAGGGAATTGTTGGATGAAACAGATATGTCCAATTACTTGGGCAGGTCCTTTTATCAATTGCTCGTGTGTCAGATGAAGTGAGATTTTACATATCAAACCCCGAATGCTGTTCAGTAATCTCAGGCGGCTTTGGAGTCAGCGTGACATCCATCTGTAGAGGAGAGTCCGAGTATGTATTGCAACACTTAGAGCAGTACACATGTACAGCCCATAGTCACCGCGTTCCTGATTGATGATATGCGAAACGTGTTAACAATGATTGTGTATGGTTGAATTTATCCGAAACGCTGAGATTGGTCCTCGATTCAGAGATTTTCAATTCGGTCGTCTGAAGGGACATTGAATCTGCATCGGTTATAGGATTCTGACGCGTTCTTCATGCCAGTAGATAAACTGCCGCGATACCTGTTGTCTTCCGAGGGCTAACCAAGTTGGACGATTGGTAGAGGGGGACAGTCTCTTGACACGATCAAAAGCATAAAACCGTAAATCAGAGGATCATTCCCAATTAATTGTTTCGGATTGCTTGTTTCGAGTTCGCGAAATCCTTCCACTGATTAGTGATGAACCTAGTACCAACAAAGATGGTGCACTTGCTTCTAAAAATGGTTCCTCATTTACGTAGTCCCACTTACCGATTTAAAGTTTCTATATACCGTTCTTTGTGTGCTCGGATTATGAATAGCTGTGAATGCGAACTAGCAACTGGAATCTTAGGATCAATGCACGATTGCCGATTGCCAAACCTGAATCAAGGGCGCTGGGAAAGAATGAAGGCCACATAAACCACAAATAATCAGTATGAGTATTTTTTTAAACTATAGTCAAACAGATATATCGCACACCACGTGCCGTGTTCAAAAGTTCAAAATGCAACTGCAGTCCTATTGGTTTGCCAATTTTTCAAGAGGTTACAATTTGAACATCTTGTGCAAAAGATTGCTATATTCAAGTTATCGATTTGTAATATCCCCTTAATTATGACCATATCCGTACCCATTTTAATAATCAAAAACATAAGCCAATTAGGAAAGTCGGTCACGAATTTGCATCCAAGAAGGTTTTATTTCGGCGAACTTGCCCTACAAAAAGAGTTTTACTTCGACAAAATTATTTTACATATTAAACTGTGCTAGCTGAGACTGGTCTATTACAGGAAAAGTTGGCAATCGTCTTTTACTCAACCGCGACTTGACAGCTGAACAGTAGCCAGCTGAACAGCGTGACCCAATATCGTGGGGGGGGGATAGTGAAAACAATCACGTGTTCAGGCCGTTAGTACTGACCTGGAAGAAGGTAGGTCGAGTACAAAGGTTCAGCTTCACTGAGATTAGTAGGGCATGCTTGACGTGGATTGGTAAGACAGATAATTTTACGGTCTCCCTGCTCTATAAGACGTGACAAACTGAGTTAGCATAGCAAATCGAGGTCTATGGCAATGCAGTATTTAAAGAGATAAAAAAGAAAGGAACAAAGTTAAAGAATAGTGAGCGGTAAAAAAAATCATTATTGGACAGTTGAAGTCGTTTGACATAAGAAAGACTAGAATTTTCTTGTGCGTGTATGTGTGTGTGGAGAGAGAGAGAGAGCGAGTATTCAGATGCGCCTCTGCATCTCACTCCAGAAAAAAATGTATAGAAAATATGTTGATGTCCGTGAAGAGCAGGAACTTGGATATTTTCCAAGATCTTATGGTCATGTTTGACACTCGACAAACGTTTTCTTGAATCCACTTTGTTGCAGCCTTGAGAAGATAAGTCGTACATTTTTAACCAATGTTTGCTGCCCAGACAACGAAACACTATCGAAACTAGCAAATTATTTGCTTGCTAAAACCAAAACGTTTCTCCAGAACTGAAACTAATTCGCATTTGTCTCACACAGGTCTGACGACTGGAGCCCCTCAATTCCGCTTCCAACAAATCACAAATAAACAAATGAACAGCAAATCGGAACTCATCAGCCTGTACAGTTCATGTAATGGTTCCACATTTGGAAGCTCAAAACACTCTCAGAGTGTTGATGCATGTCCTTTCTAGTACATCTACGGCAGGACAAAGTGACGAAATACGTAACACGTCAGATTATAACATTTGTGTCTAACGGTATTCATTAATCTCAGAACATCTTGTTTAACCAGTACCCAAATATATCTCATCCTCCCTCATGCAGCATACTTATAATCGCTACACAAGGCAGAGGTGCTCTGTCTCACACGACATCGAAAATGTGATCCCCAAATTTGTCTGCCATGTTTAGCAATTATCTAATGGCTTAATTGAAACTTAGGCGAAGGAAATCTATAGTTATAATTCGTGATTTCAGAATAACACGTTTAGGGTTTAAACATGCCGAAGTGTTGAAGAGACGGAAATGCAAGCAGCAGAACAGTGATCTTTTGCGGTTCTATTTCGGAAAACAGAATAGCACTTTATAAGGTTGGCAAATGGTCGGATGTCAACCTGACTGGCAGAGAAAAGCCTGGAAGAAGAATAAATTTCAACTGGGTGAATTCAGTGTTTGTATGCACATTGGTGTCGTGATATACCCATTAGTTTCCTGTAGGTACTGCTCAGGCGGACGAGCTTTTGTATCTGTGCAATAGTCATTCAGGCGGCAAGGAAGAATGAGGTTATGACCGAAAACAGCCAGTCGTTTTTCTAATTTCGGATTGAAAAAATAACATTTTCAATCTCTTTGTGTTCGTTTTGGACAGAAGTACAAACCGGTGGCTTATCCTGGTCAGTCTAGGGGAGACTTCCAGACTATCTAAATTCTATCATAAAATGTCAATTTTTCTGCAGTTTTCCATCTGCTGGGGAAGGATATTTTGTTTAAATAAGACATGCAAATTAAAAAGTTCATATTTATTTCCAGCCCATTTATTTGAAACGATCACAGTCTGCGGGAGATTATATGCATAACAATTGCTGGGAATTTTTTCCCCCAGATGATGGATAGGAAGTTGTATACGGTGTTACGAACAATAACAATCCCGGCAGACAATCGGGAACCTCCCATTTCAGCTATACTACCGGCAAACAGGAAAATAGAAGAGTTTCGCCGCATAGACAAGCGCGGGTCTCCAACTGTAAGGATTACATCTGATGCTATAGATGCACTTGTGCAAAAGTTGCCGTTTATTTGCTAGTCTGTTGTAAATCTTAGTCAAACCAAAATCTGGTTACCCATCAAAGTTAGTCGTGAATTTTCTCTGGAAGAGTTTTTAGCGAAAACCCTACTGTGGTTGACGTTGATGTCAAAAAGCGCACAGCGTAGGCTTAGAGGAAAGCGCCTTTCTTGAAAATACCGTTCCAAGAAAACTACTTTTCATAGGCCAGATCCAAAGGGTTTCTGACCGAGTACCCCCAAACCCATTCGATTACTTAGTTATCAGAGACAATAGATGGATTTTTGTGACTACCCGTGGATCTCTTTTGGTGCCTGAAAAGATTGCATACCGACTTGAACTTCACATTACATGGCCTCATGTGCAGTTCTTCTGCCTTAGCAAGGCACGATAGATACGGGGATATGTTATACGAAGAACAGTCCGATTACTAAAATAAACTTATGGAAAGTGAAAATCCACCCTACTTTTAGTCGAAACGAGTATTTCTAATTAGTTGGGTTCCAGTAAACGAAGATGAATTCAGCTGCACAAAATATCAGTTAAATTCCCCTAGGGTAGACTCGATATCAAATTAAACACGAGAGGAACTCCGATTAGGCAAAAAATGACAAAAACAATGGGACAAGGATGTATTTTTCATCTCGAAACCGTGAAGCGCAGTCTGGAAGACAAGCAAGACAACCAATCATCTTGGAGCAACGAGACATAATTTTATCTGAGATTAACGGAATCTCCTTGCGACTTCCCGATCTGTGTTAGGAATACCGATCGCACCCAAATTGGGTCGCTAATTAGGGACCTAACACTGAGAATCGAGTAGAGGGGATAAGGGTTTTGGCATTGAAAAATCCAGTTACCTCTAAGGGAGTAAGTCAGATGAAGTTCACATCTGATAAACTGCTAAAGATCAACACGGATAGCCCAGAAATTGTGACATTTTACTGATTTTGTCCTTCATCACTTCACGTCTCAGTTTGGGTTTGATGGATACGTACTAATGGGGGAGAATGGTACTGGTATACTTTACGATCTAAACAACGAGCCCGGCTTTCCGATGCCTGTTGGATAGTTTGAAAGTCGAATGCTACTTTAATTTGCCAACAATGAAATATCACACTGATAAATTACTGAACTGTAACCCATATGTAAACTTTGTATTTTGTTGAGGCTGATTTACTTGGATGCATTGTGTGAATGCATTGTTTACAAATTGTTAGCGGTGCTTTATGATCACAACTTGCAAAGTGCGAGCTATTTGCGTCGAATTTTGCCTGTAACGCTGATTAGCATTTACACGGAAGAATTATACGTTACGGGCCCACGAAATGTTTGGCACAAACACAGTTCTAGGGTAGAAGTTACCGCTCCGCAGCAATTTCTTGTTTTTACTTTGGTGTATTTAACTGAGAATGGTCAAATGAGCGCATTTCTTCTCCCTTGGGTTTGAATTCAATTGGGTGCACTCGGTAGAAACGAAGGTTGTCCAAATTACAAGTTTTTCCGAGCTGCTTCTGGTCCACTTTGAGCAGGATACCTTCAAGTTTGACCGTACAGAACCCCACAGAACAGTAGTGTCAACGGTGTTCTAGCACGAAAATTCCGAATGAAAAACTATGCAAAGCTACTGAAATGATTGTAATATATGAACTTCAGATCCTCGATTACAAACGTGGCCTAATTTGTTGACATTACAAAGGACTTAGACAAGCTATGACAAAGGAACAGGTAGACTGGGAACTAGTAAGAGAATAAAATCTTCGACTGTATGTGTGCAAACTGATGCAGGAAAGTAGATCGCGTGCCACTGGGTAGACGAGTAGGTCATCCAAACCGTTAGGATTTACATTTTGTTCCCCGTTTAAAGGCGAAGACGTAAACAATCAACTGAGACCGTTCCTCATGAAAATGACATTTGCACATAAGTACCAGATTTAACTTGATTCACGTCTTCTGATTTGAATAAAGGTTATTAAGGCAAAATAAACAGAGATGGAGATATCTTCATTTTTATTCTTTCGTATTAAGATTTTGGGCAGGTCAAATGCAAGTGGATACAACTAAAAGTCTTGAAGTCTCATTACCAGTAGTCATGTGGTAATCCCCGGTGCCAAAATCCAGCTGCCGGATACAACGGGTTTCGCGCACTGCACATAATAATAAAAAATTATTGCGGATGTTTTCTAAGGTTATCGCCACACGTCCTTAGGGATCCAGATTATGTCTGCCGGAAAGAACTATCCGTGAACTTGTCACACAAGTGATAGGTCATAAAAACAAGTTCACGTAATGTTTTGTTCTAATAGTTTCACACACTCACTTCCCGCGCAGACGTATTTGAAGGACCAAGTGTTCTATGCAACTTCCAGCGCATTCAGTCGAACAGAAGTGGTGTAGTACAGATACGTCTTATTTGATTGGTGTCACGTTACCAAGGTTTGGCCTGAAATTCGAAGATCCCCGACTCGATTCACTTTGATTCATATGGTTAATTTTGTGTCATCGAATTTCAGTAGAGTTTGAGATTTCGGAACCCGGATTACTGCATTCCTTTTATTTTAACCAGTCCCATTAATGTGGACTGCTTCTCTTTAACCCTAACTAGAATGGATCAACGGAAAAACCTCGATCCAATTGGGCCTCAAGAATTTGGTAAAATGAAGTCAACGTAAAGTAAGTATCGTTAATCAGCACGGCTCACAACAATTCCCCTACGATCCACTGGTCCCGTATTTTACCAGGACTATGGAATGCCTGGCTACCAGGATAAAATTGTTCGTAAGCATGCTAGAACACATTTACGCTTCATACGCACAACTGATATTCCTCCCTAGGGTACGCTGTTTTCTAGATGAACGGACGCTCGGCAGCCACAGATATGATGAAGTCATGAGCACATTTAACGTTCGCCTAGGTTAACGTGCGCTCGACGCATCCTTTAAGCTTGCCTTTTGCAGCATGAATGCTTATACGCTATAGCGAAGCGCGAAACTTTCATCACTGCAATTTCTACAAGGTCACTGGTTGGATTTGCGAGTAATGTGCTTAAACGATACATATACAGTGCTAATTCAGGTGGTTCGTGGGAAAATGACCGTATTGATTTTACCGAATTTAAGGACTACTGAATATACGTCTTCATTCAGTGTTAATGTATAAGTGTGCATCCAATAATCGTGTGACCATTGCCGAGTTTTGTATTAGAGTTCACTATTACCAAAAAAACCACCTCGAAGATTTGGGAAATATTGTGATTAGTCAAATAGTGTTCGGAAACTCGCGCTCTTAATGGCTGAGCGACAAACGGAACCTCGTTAAAAAAAATAAACCATTATGAATTTCATACAACATTAGACGTTGCCGTTTTGTTTTCTATTGAAATGAGCTTCCCATGACACAGAAGAGCCGACATCCACCAAAAACTATAGTTTCCTAAGTCCATTTATCCTCGTTTTCCACGTATGTGAAAACTATAGTCTCTGTTTCGCTTGCATCCTGATGGGTGTGGTTTGTGCGCATGTTTTTAAGTTGCTGCTGGTTGTTCTTCGCTACTGAGAGCCTATTGAAAAGAATTTATCCATTTGCACAAAATGTGTCGCAAAGTCTTCAAAAAACCATGCTGTTCACCAACAGTCAGGCTACCTTTGTTGCCAGTTTCAATGATGACCCTTAATTTTATCTACGAGCGAGCTGTGGGCACAAGATAAAATTCTGTCTCTGTGTAGGTTCAAACAGAATCGAGCGTTTGCGTTTGTGCCTAGGTGTCCACTTCGTGAATGACGGAACGGGTGCTTGGAGTTTTGCTCAATCACTCAGAGCCAGCAGAGATAAACAAGCGGAGACATTGGCTTGGCCAGTTTTTGTTTGCAGGAAATAGCTCATGTCTTGGCTGAAATTTGGTTTGGATAGCAATACTCAATTTACTTTTGTTCTCCATATATGTTTTGAAATGCCATCTTTGATTTTTATCCCAAAGTCAGCGAAGACGTTTTGTATTCTGATCTCGAATGTTCTCATTCGTTTATGGGCACACTTTCCTGACTTAAATTGTCTATACTACCTGCAGATGATGAAATGAACGCTGGAACTTTAGTCTACTGTGCGATTTTATTAGTGCATTATGACAAGTGTAACATGGACGCAAAATGGTGTACACAACACAAAGAAGGTTAAAAATTATTCTGATTGGATGTTATTTACTGTTTTTTCGCCTAGGAATTACTTTCTGTTAGTCCGTACAAATAATGGCTGCCAGTGAAATGAAAGGCGAACTAACCTCCACGACATCCAAGACTTAAGTATTATTTATGAAACTGACTAACGGTAAATAAAACCTTTTACTTATTCAGATAATGACACCTACCAGCCTTGACATGTTTTCAGGTTTTGCCTTCAGCTGTAGTCACCTTGAAAGTTGATGACCCATAATCCCAGGTACAATCAAGAGCCTTTTCAATGAGAGGTCTGCCATTAATTTGCTGGCATTAACTGATTCTTTAATTTAAACTTTATACGTTTGGTGAACTGTTGTGAATCAGCCCAGCCACCGTAACGGCTATGCCATTCGACTCACGATAGTCCATCCCGGGTTTGCATCACAGTTCCGGCGTGATTGGTATGCACTGTTGATGATTCCTAATAAGAATGAAATAACTGCACAGTGCTTCCACGGTTTTGAATGACAAACTGGATGTTGATACTGCATGACGAATCGTTTGGAAATCCACGTCAAATCTTCTCCTAGGGCAAACTAAAAACTCCTTGCCCTAAAGAATGCGTTTCTCGAGTGGCTACAGTTCTGTATAATCAAAGTATACAATACAGTTTTCTCAACTCAAGTTTACAAATAAGGTTTGATTAGAGCACTTTAAATTTCATCTTTGTTATACACCTTCTAGTATGTCAACTTACGAACAGTAGAAGTAATTCAAAAAACATAGGAGAATAGTATTCTTATTGTCATCGCTATCTACAGCGAGAAATTCTCTGTTATTTGCTCCTGGATATGTTCATGAGGTTCTTTAGGAGAATGCATGTGTGTAATTAGAACATAAGAATGCCCTCGGACCATTTACCTGTCACAAAGTGCAATGGAGAACACTGGGAACAACTGTTCGCTCCCAAACAGTAGTTCTTCGACGACCAACGTGTGCGTGCATCCTGAGAACCTTTAGGTCATACGATCAATTGAAAACATGGCATGGCTAAATGAAGTATAGCATCTTTATTTGGTTCACATCCGAAGAGAGTCTGTACACGGATTAAATAACAGTTCGCCAATAATATGCCGGTAAATTGTTCTTCGACAGACACAGGGGAGCAAGGATATTGGCTACCGAGATCTGCGGTTGGAGCGAAATGTGTGTGAAGCATACATCGACAGCAGGTGCAATGGCAAGCTAACCACGTAGTCCGCTATTGCCGATTCTACGTAAACCTGAAGAAAATTTTCACGAAGACATCAAATATGTCAAGAATCACTGGTAAACGATCTGCCAATTCATGATCTATTAGTTAAGCTCGGTATACGATTCATAATTTTGGTATTCTACGTCCTCGTTGAACTCGCGAGTATTGGCTGCGGTATTATGGCTGCTTTGTTTAGCTGAGATAGGCGAATGCACTTTTGTTCCGAGGAGGGATATTCACCATACTTCATTTACACCGAAAAAATTGGTTTCTTTTTCATGACAAAAGACAAATGATAGGTTGGATAATACAGTTTCAGTCACTTTTTCGAAGGAAAATAACCCTTAGTCTAGTTTCCCATGTCAGGCAGACAAATAAACTACTGTGATAAACAGTATTTTCCATAGTTGAGTAACCTTTGCCAATGAATTTCGTCACATTTTTTGCGGTCATGACTCCTGCTTTGTTGGGACAACAAAAACGAGATCACGTATGTCCTGGAAAATCGAGATACTTGTTTAAATGCAGCTGTCACCTATTCAGATTCAAATCCATAAGCACCGTTCATGCTTCTTCATTTTCTGTTTGATGTTGTATAAAATCCCGAAGGTTGGACGTTGGTCGAGTTTTCTTTATTTTGCACCGGACTAATAGTTTTCTCTCGCAAGTTTCATATCGTTACATGAACAGTTTTGGTCGAGTGTAACCACATTTTTCTACCACGACATCGACACTTCACCGAAAAACCAAGTTCTAGTAATTTTCGTGATTAATTTCCGCAACAAGCATGCAAATTGATCTGGATTGGTACAGTGAGATGCCAAAAACCGAAGCCTCGAATTGATACACTTGATGAAAACCCCAACGGCTTCTGAGCATGGTTGATTAATAACTGTTCACTTTGATTCTTTGTGAACAAAAAAACGGGTCGTTATTTTTTGATTTGTTCAAGATCTTGTGCACAGAACGTACCGTACTGCTTTTAACATTTTCACAAAGAAAATCAGCCGGCGTAGGTATACATTATTGCCCCAGCCCAAGCAGCCATTGTAACTATCTGTCATGGTAACCATGCAAACTTGTCAATAAGGGAAACACCAGCACAAAACGCAGCCCTATTCCAATAGATGAATTCATTGAACAGGTCTTGTTGAGACTCATCCATCAAGCGTCATGCCAGGAACTTCCTTTCCAGTAAGCAGAATTGTACTGGAACAAATGCTTCATTTTGTATTCCTTTTATTCAGCAAGAACTGGCGATTCTTTTTGATAATACGCCGCATGATTTGGGGGTATCTACTGAGCGAATATGCTAGAAATTTAACAGATATCCCATAAGTATATCGCAACCATAGCGCATCACGAGCAGGTGAGAAAAAACAGTGAAATTGATTCGCCACAATCTGGGGTGTATTTTGCTAGGAATTCAGCATCAATAAACAGTAGTAATTGATGGGCCCGCCATTATCCTTCAAAATTCGTTGTTCTTTTGGACGTGGCGCCCAGCACACCCAAAGTAGAACCGTTTTTACTTCGTACTCCAAGAAGCTTCAGAATTTGGAACTCAGTATCCACTGGTTATGAAACCTTTAATTACCAACCAACAACACGAAACATATTTTGGAAAAAATCAAGATTCAGATAGGAGTGTGATTTTACTCGATTTTCGTCAGAATGAACCCTGGACAACTTCATTAATAGATTTTGGTAGAGCTAAACAATGGACTTCTTTTGAAGACATCTCCTTCCTTTTGTACTGGAAACTTCTTTAGAATAAAAAGAAAATCTCCATTACCACAAAAACAAAATTCCCCTTACCCGGAGTGTAGTTTCTTTTTAATTCGCTGGTAAGGATTTTCTAGCTGTATTCGTGTTAGAGTGAACCATTTGGGCGGGATTAAGAAATCCGGGAAAACTTCATCGGATAATTTCCTACTAGAACTGTCTGCTTTGTAAGTGTATTTCAGGTCCTCAGATGCCAAGCGTGCAACACCAAGCCCATCTGGACGATAGTGCATAAAATATCGATGATAATCTGAGACGAAATTAGAGAAAGGAACTTCCGTTGTGAAAATTTAACATGAATATAAGGAAGTTCGCGGTTACTTTCGGATATGATTGACTTCGTCTATGAAAACTAGGTCCTCGGCCTAGTTTATTTGTCTAATATTATATAAATGGTGGCCAGCATTTTAAATGCTGGGAAATCTGAAACAGGAAATTTTAAATCTACCAATGATTTGAAGTCAGTTTCTTATCCGCTGCATTGTGATACAAAAGATCACACTATTTCGTAATTACCGCTTCACTGTCACGGTAACAATGTAAGCGATTAAGTTAAAGCTCCAAAATGTCCTTGACGTATGGTCAATCTTGGTGTAAACCGACATCTTCCCTAAAGGAAAATTTTTCTGTTCCTGGTCAGTCATGATTATTGGATCTCAGTCAACGCCAAATACCCCTATGCGACAGATAATCTTTAAACCATAAATATATGCGCAACCCTGAGTAGAATACTCGTTAGTCCAGGACCAGCGAGTACGCTATGATGTATGAATTCAGACTAGAGTAAATTCTAAATCCCTTATAAAAACGTTTATAACAATTGCATGCCACATTAGGGTTTTATTCCCCATGTTCAAACGCATTAATGTCCGCCATGTCTGATCGGCCTTATTACAGTCTGCGGCCAGATCTAATAATGTCATGGTATTTTCTAATGCTACTTTACATCTAGCAAGTACTAGAGCCTTTAGGATACCAACCATAGAAATTTTCTGAACGCATCACAGTCGGCAGCATCTGCATTTTGTCAGCGAAAGGTTATTTGTCATGGAAAATGTTTTGATTTAAGCGACTGACTAAAACCACAAAGGAATATATCGCTGTTAGCGAATATCATCGTTTGTACGTTTCAAGTGACCACATATATTGGAACAGGTTCACAAAGTAGCAATTTGACTTAGACAAATCAGTTTCCAGAAGAAACATGATCATCTTGGAAGCCACACAAAAACATTTACAGGATTGCTAAACAGTGTTAATCATTGAAGCAAACCAGGATTCTTTTCGCTAGGGTCCTCTACCCAAACCTTCCTCCCTTGATAGGTAATTCATATAACCATGCATTTCACTGGAGACGCGAAGACAAGAAGACATGTTGAGCCAGTCATAGGCTTTTTGTTGGCTAACAACCACAGGTGTTTGTTGTGCACAATCTGACAAAAGCTTGTGAAATAGGCGGGATATCTGGGTCAGTTCCTGAGGAAACATTTTTGCAGAATGACTAGAGAATGGTGAGGAAATGGCAGCTTGCTGAGTACTTTTTAGGTCGCATGTTCACAGTTTAGCCGCTACACGAATTCGTTTGTCTGTGAGAAATTCCCGTCCCGCTGCACCAGTGGCAATCCTTCACGGAGTACCGCTCTTCATGAGGTTGGAATAATTAAACTGTCCATCCTGATGCTCGCCTGCATGTGACAGCATGTGACGGAAACAAATGTTGCTCTGCCATTGCTCGTATCGTTGTTTTTTGTTGTTGTAATTTCATCTGAATCGAAATACCAATTCTTTGGCGTCAGTTCATCTTGTTTACCAATCAGCCTGCATCGAATGGAAAGTATCGAATCCCAAGTCTTTAGGTGGAAACAGAATAGACTGGAATGTGTTTTCGCTCGGCTGTTTGCGCTAAACAAACAGGATATGAGGTTGAACACACAAACCTACTTGAATCAATACCAACTTTTTCAGTGTAACAGTCTTTCGAAGTGGTTCTCAACCGCCAGCAATCGTGAGGAGAATACAAACGTAGGCCATGATTTGTGAAACATGAATCCGTTGTAAATCACTATCAGATCGGCTGTGTGCGCAAATATTTTCCTGTTTAATATGTTGCATACGTCTGAAGGTCCAATTTTCCCGGAGTCAAATTTATCAAAAATCTTAGGTAACTTAATGATGTTGCAGTAGACTTTTGGCTTAGATCCGATGGTTGCGCGCATTTTTAATCGTTTCAATGTCCAATGGTACATCCGAAATTTGATGATCTTCATATAACGGTACGATGTAAATGACCGCTATTAACTAGCCAGTGAGCAATCCCCTGGATGGAAACTCCAAAAGATAATTGCCGACGATTTGTGTTCATATATGACCATTCGCATAAACTCGCTGGTGAATTTAATCAATTTAACCAATCGTTGGATAACGCTTCGATGGTCACACTGATGGGAAAGAATCCTGCCAATGAACTCACGGCCAAACATTCGGAATTACATATTTCCAATAGGCGACAGGTCGGATCTGGTAAGAAAAAGATAGATCACGCGGCCATTTAGTAGTGTCAACACACATGCGTTTCTTGTCTAAGCCAAAAGTGACTAGATTTGTTAAAATTCGAGTTTAATTTGGTCACTACATTTCTTTTTTGGGGTAAATGTTGTCTCTGGAATTGAGTGACGTGCCCAGTGGGTTCCCGATCACAGGCGAGAGGTTGTGAAATCGTGGAGCAAGTCTCCTTTGTTCGACTGACTGATTCTCTCGATGTGTTCTCAACGGATAGTTGTATAACCTGACCGGAACTAACCGGAAACGAACTTATCCACCAGAGGAGCATACAAACGTGCATTTGATTGCACCATTTTACTTCATACATCAACTTTATTCCAAAAACAAAAGTAGCGGTTAAATGTGCTTTTCAACATTGAATGTTTTAGTTTAGAAAAATCATTTTGTTTTCAAAGTAAATCAAGGCGATAGCAAGAATTATTCAAATATGTTTTTTGTGCGACTTTTGTTTCCTCTGACATTTACATAGCCAAACCAAGAATACATTTTCACATCCATCAATTGCTAAAAACATTGATTCTTTTGCATGATACTAATTGCCAAAGTCTACCATCGGAGCTGATAAATACATGATGGCCTGTCTGTTTCTAATGGGCTCAAATGTTGATGAGCAGTTTTCAGATTAATTTTTAGCGATCTTGTTTTCATCTGATTTTCGAATGACCTTGCATGCCTTACCGTAAGAATTTGGGATCAGCCAATCAGATATTGTGCGATTGAAAAGCACGTAGCCTATCCAGATAAGTCAGTCCCCAATGAACCCAGTCCGTGCTGAACTGCCTATGCATCTTTGTTCAACAAGGCGATATCATCAGCCTGGTATAAGTTACAAATCCTGTTCTGCGAGAGGGGTTTAACTCCAGATGCAGCCTTCTCAGAGATGCTACTGTGCCAACGTCGAAAGAAATGGGATGTAGGGCAACAAGAAGTATTGAATCAACCACCAGTTTCTCAGTTATCCTTGTGGCAGTGAAAACAATGACCGGTCACTTTAATCTTTACTGCTCACTTTACTAGTTGTATGCGCGGTAATACGTGTGTAGATGAGACAAAACAGCCAAAGGTAAATCGGGCGAGTTCATGTTTCTTATTGTGTTTATGGTAGTGAACAATTTTTTCTGGAAACTAATATCTTAATAGTGAGGATAATTTGTTGTTAGCCCTATTAATAAAGTGAAGCTTAAATACAATTTGCATAACACTGTCACCGTTTACGTGCCTTCAGAGGTGAATAAGAGAAGCAGTGAAGCATACCAAAAGTAGGAATCACCGGAAACTTCATCTAATCATCTTATGGATCACAGTGGAACATTACAAAGACTTTTTATCAAAATGCGCTTATGTTTGACCGAACACTAATCAATATCCAGTAGTGCTATCCAAGTCATTTCTCTTTCCAAACTCCTCTTCTCCAACGGGGTCCCCCTTGTGTTTCACCTCCCCCCCCCCAACGAACCGCTGATTCTAGGCTTACAACGTGGTGAAGAACGTGCGAATGCAACGTTGATAATGGATTCATTGCTTGACTCAGGTGGTGTAATTCCTATGGCGCGATGTCATTTCCGTGGGTTGATAAATAAGAACAACAAAAATGATAACATGAAACAGCATAGTTTCCTCGTTATTAAATACAACAATCTTCTGTCGCGATCCCGTAACAGAATTCTATCAAGTGACTCAAGCAAAATCGGTATGGGTTTTTCATGCTTGTCCGCAGGATGTACATAATACTCTTATTCTGGTGCGCCTAGTCAGCGTATTTTGATGCGCATGATGGTTTTCCAAAAGCGTCCAGCTAAATAGGCCACACAAGCACAGGATCAATAAAACCTTGCAAATTGTTCCAAATGCACAACAACGTTTTGATTGTCGATCTGAGAGTTGTTCACGATGATCAGTTTCAAGGGCAAATGCGATTGTCTGTCACATGAGCGGGCTCCTTATCACTGCATGCCCAAACAGTTCCATGAGAAGTGTGCTTCAAGAAATGTAAATATCATGTGACTCTACTCTGTTCCATTACTAGCCGGAAAAGATTGACGATTTTCAGCTTCCCGTATGCACAAGGACCCGGCAGTCATTAAATTGCCGGATTTTCGAGTGCATTCTGTTGTGTGCTGGAATTCTGAAAACCTTTTGATCGATGATTTGTAAGCACTTGCTGTGTGCCATGCGCATCACCGCTCTCAGTATGGGGAACTGGAGCATGTGAATCAGCTGAAGCGCAGTTGTTTGATTCCGCGATCACGTGATCGTTCGAATTTTGATTCAGTAAGAATCCTGAATCAAGTGTTTTGCATTCTCGTGTAGAATACGAGCCGTTAACTGAGGTGGGCTGAGATGTGCACCGATTTCCCCCAAGAGTTTCCACCGTGCTGTCCGCGGTCGCTTGTGACGGGTGAATGGACGGACTACGAGGTACATTGGTGATGCGTCGTTGTGTGCGACGGGTGGCTGAAGTGAATTCCAGATCCTCGCTTGCACGGGGTTTGGTCAAGCTCTCGCGACAGCACCCGCAACGGACAAAAACCATACGGAAAAGTTGATGTACACGTTCGCGGAAACTGTGCCCGGTTGCATAGTAAATGATGAATCCAAATGCGTAGTACGACATGGCAATTTCATCTCCAAATGTTTTGATGGTCAAAATCCGTATTGTAAGCAACCAGTGACGATCTTTCAGAGCCTGTTTGAAAAACAAATCGTATGGATTATGTCGATTAGAAATGTGGACAGTTGTGAAGTGCTTGAATCGAAAGGACAGACTGCCAGTCGCGAGTGTTTATAAATAACGAATAGCTGCAGTCCATTTTCTAAACTAGCTTGTGCATGTTTGTTTATTGTGGCACAAGACATCGGAAGAATACTTCACGACGAGGTTATTGCAAATTATGGTCAGATAACTCAAACGTGACTGACGGTGGAAGAAACACTATTGTGATTCGTTCACGTCCGAACGCCACGCTGATGATTTTGAGACAAAAATTTGGTTTGCTGTTGTTACGACCATTTGATTATACAAAGCTCAGGCTCCAGCCCTTTTAGGGAAAGGGGCAGCGAAGTATTTGAGCAAAAGGTGTCTTTTACAATATTAGTTTCCACCAACAGCCAAACATTTCCTATGAGACAAACATAGTAAACGGCCGAGAAGACTCTCAGTTTAGAACGTACGAAGCAAGCTTATTTGCATCTACTAATCTGTACTGAAATTTTATTCCCATTAATTGCTTGTTGCAGTTATTTTGGTGACAACATTTAGCCATCAGCTCCCAACATACAACCGGTTGCATGCAGAATGTAAAAGCAATGTAAACACACCTGACAGTTTAATCCAGTCACTGGTTGCATGAAGATTTAACACAAGAAGAAAAGCTAACGAGAATGAGCTTACCTCTTCTTCAGTCAGCGTCAGATCCGGCTCGTCGAAAATGTGGTTGAATAAGTACATCAGTCCGGCAAGTAATGTTGCAATAATCATGTAAAAACTGACACAGAGTAACATGAAGGTCGTAGACCGAAAGCTAGGACTGTGCCGTTCTTCCGGATTTGAATGACTTGTGGCACAACTGTTCCGTGTTCCATTCGTGCCTCGTCTGCCCCGGATTGCTACCCCTGACTGACTGGCTCTTTCCGATGGCTTCATGAATTCCGATTGCATGCTCTCGCGGACCAGAGGGACACGAGCAATACCCGAAATACTTCCTCTTGATTGTCGTCTCCAGGGCGGGCACCAGGAACGCTCGGTAAACCGTTGCCAAGCTGACTTTTTTTCAGCTTTCATTTTCATTGTTTTATCGATTTCAGATACGGCGGCACTCCCCATGTTGGCAGATATTCGATGAGATGTGCTTTCTAAACTCTTATTATTTCGATGCACACGGGCTAGCTCACGAATTACAAGACAGTTAAACATGAGAACCATCAAGGGTACAATCCCGGAAAACAGGGCTTCCAGGAAAGCTAGATAGAAGTTGATGGCAAATCCATCAATTTTCTTGTAGCAGTGGGTTGGCTCGGTCCCAAACCGAACAGCATTGCCCAGGGAAATAAGAATTGTCCCAGCACAAATCAAACCACAAATAAACATGGCTCGTTTTGCATTGCAGATTCGATCTATGAGAAACGGACGGCACACGGCCAACCATCGTTCCACAGTGAATCCTAGCACATACAACGGCGACGCGTACTGAACAGCTGAGAAAACCGTGAATAGCACTTCGCACGCACCCGGCGTGTTTCGGGAAAACACGCCCCAAATACGACCGAGGTCACGATGTAGAGCAAAAATCAGAATGACGATATCATTCACCGACAGGGCGGCTAGGTAGACCGCAGCGGAATTTCCTTTGTACACGCGGCGACTTGTCCACACAATAGTGGAGATCAGATTCCCAGGAAAACCGATAATATAGTAGATGAGTGTCACATATCGGTCAGCCCACAGAGCCCATGGGACAAAGCGTTCGGCAAATTCGAGCCAATTATTGTACTTGTGTATTATCGCGGTCCTGTTCGGATCCGGAGCCATTGAACCGTCTGTTTCTCCCCGTGTCGTGTTTTGTGCCAGAAGTACGCCAACCGAAACGATGGCCATGGTCAGGATTGAATGCGTAACGTGAGCCATGTGGGTTGCTAGCCAAAGTATTTGGGAATTGAAACAAAATTATCCATCAGGTGAAGGGCAGAGTCATTTTCTAGTTGCTGATTAAAATAAATCATAAAAGATGGGTATGTAATTTTCCCGTTTTATAATTTTCTGTCTTTTCTAGATATGCTAAATTAGTCGGTGGGATTTAGTTTTCATGCTCTCTGGATTCTTTCGTTCAGCCTCGAGGAACGTTTACCGTAACTAATTGACAGAACTTTGAAAGACCAATTTCAGCGAGCAGCAGGCTTGAAATTGCCGAAATTTCAACAAACTCGGAGGAAACCTGGATCGAAACTAAATATGCGACAAATCGATGTTCGAAAGTCAACGCGAATTTCTACGAGAGGTGCGTGGACTGTTTTCGACCTACGAGCGAGACCTGTCTAGATGTACCATAAACGAAGCCAATTAGTTCTTCAAAATCGTGAGTGCTAATATAAAGGCCAATCGTGAATAGTTAGTGCAGACACTCATTAGTCACAAATGTGGACATGCAACTACTTCACGTTTGCGAGGCCTAGCCCATCCGCGTTGAGGATGCCTGGCGACTTTCCATTTTTGACCACCGATGTCTCCGATGAATTTCTGTGTGTGTGTGTGTGTAGTGAACATTCGTTGAGCGACGGCGACGTGGATCGTCGTTCGTTGGGTGCACGCAGTCGTCCTTTGACTGAGATGCTCCCTTTAAGTCGCCTTCGGTCGTTTGGGAATTTATTGTGTTTCCCTCTCCGTCGTCTACACGTTCGGGCTCATTTTGCACGTGCTGGGCAAAAATGGACGAAGCCAGCCTGACGCAGCGGTCAGGCTATGAACTGGCGTTGAGGTATAAAGCAATTACCTTCGGTTTGGGCGCAAGTGATGTTTGTTATTTTTGGAAGGTGCCGAGAGGTATGGCTCAGAGCCAAAGTGGTGGGTGGTCTGTTTGTAAAATTTATCCTGATCAAAAATGACTGGAAAATAGCCAAAAAATCACAGAATGTGTATGCCAAAAACACAAAAACAGTTGGCTTGGTAATTTTTTTTATTCATTTATTATCATTATTTATCTCTTTTGTTTGTCCTCCTTCTATAGTTCCATTTGCATGTTGTTATGTTGGCACCATGTTTTGGTTTCAAGCTGGTTATATATATGCCTACATATATATAAATATATAATGAACCTGCGACTCAAACATTATCTGTATCCGAAGACCAACCACGTAATAGGCGTTTTGGTCGTTAATAACACTAAATGAAACCCTTTTCTTTTAGGTGGTAATGCGGTCTGTTTAGCCGTTTTGGTCATTTTATTCGTACACATTGTAATCTGACAAGAGCCGGTGGGTACAGCCATCACTCTGACTAGTTGAGGGTTAATCAGGATCTAGAAAGTTTATACAGTCCATTTCAATTCACGCATCTCCTCTTGCTTTCTATCTTGCACGTTACCATTCCCCTGAAGCTTAGGTTCATTGAGAACATCGTACTGAAAGTGGTATATGTTCGGAGAAAGGAGACAATTTCACGTCCCATGTTGGTACCTCGTACTCTGTCGACTGCTCCCCATTACGAATCAGTTGGATTCAAGATGGGGAGACCTGCAGACTACTCCTTGTTGAACAGGCAAGACATTAAATTTTGGAGGAAAGCTAACATTTTTTCTTGTTCTGACGGGTTAAACAATTTTCAGGAGTGTTCCGGTGTTTTAGGAAATATTGGGCATTTCCACCCCTCTCGGCGCAACGAATTATGCACATTTTCTTTAATCCAGCTCCCTGCTTTTGAAACACCTTCAAGGCATCAAAAATGCCAAGCAAATTATCCCTGGCTGATTCTGTCCCAGGCAAACGGCTAATTACAGATCAGGTTGCTTCCCCTAACAAATGTAAACCGTTTGGGAATTTTACTACCGGATCACATCTTTTCCATACCAACGTCCTCTGCCCATCGAAAGAGCATGGTCAAGGTAATGCCTTTCGGTGATAAATTAATCATAACGAGAAACAAAACTGCTATGTGCCCATACATATTCACAGTCAGCTTTTGGCAATACTCACAAATCAGAACGTTGAAAATTGTAATCCGAGACTGTCTTCAGTTTCGATGATCAAAGTAGATGTAATCAGGTTCAGGTAGACAAGTATTTGTTTGGATCTCTGGGCTAGAACAACCAGGGTTGCGTAATGCTTAATCTCATGCGTTGTAACCTAGTTCTGTTCTAGCTATGCAAATGAACATATAGTCTGTCTGGGTGCACAACTTCCGATATATGATGTCTACAAAGGCAAATCAGGAAACATTGGGAAACACTTGTACAACTGCTCATAATAAGGCAAATATAAAGCAGCAGTTTGTTTTGTTGATCCTTCTACCCTGCGGTGAAATCCGGTTCCACTTCGCAACTGCACTCAAATTTACTCAATATCTGGGGAATTTCTTGGCAGGTTGATTAAGCTAATACAACAGCAGCAGCACTACTCTCCTGCCAACCTCTTTTTCCCACACGGTTCCACCGTGAGGGTTTAAGATATTCATGTACTAAATTGACAAAAAATGTCGCCCAGATGTGCATTATGTTCGATTTTCTCAACCGGAGGAAAGCCCAAGAATTGTCGTTGGCAGAGACAAGCTAAACATTATTCGACAAAATGTGATTGGCAAATGTTTGTCTTACTGATGGGTCGAAAAAGAACTTCATTGCGTTATTCAGTGAGCAATTGATCCCTCTTGTTTCGTCTTAGCAATTTCATTTGGATGCGACGGAGGAAAAAGCATCACGTTATCCACTATCAGCAACAGATGTAGGAGTAAATTTGGCTTATGCATTTCACAGGCGATTTTGGCGTCAGAGCCTCAAATTGGCCCCGGTCGCAATCTGTGAACGTCGCTGTAGATTTCATCCGTTTTGCCGTAAATTTGAAGATAAAATATGATTGGCATTTTTCCAGCTCTTCTCTTCGGATCGTATGAACTAGGTTAGCTTTCATCAAGTTTCAACCACAATGCATCGTGTGATCCGGCAACCTGATTTGCTAATGCCGGTGCATTCTAAAACTGTTCCAGGTCATCTGTATTAAGTTGACACGAACTGGTGTACACTGGTTCAAGCGCGAACATTCGCAGAATTTCACCATTTTGATAGTGTTTAACCCTGTATTATCTGGCACATGTGTTGTTTCTATATATATATATATATATATAACCAGTTGAGTTCACCTTGGACAACCGTTGATTTTACATCAACATGCCTAGTTTTTGGCTGTTTCTCTAAACTACTACCTGCTCAAATAAAAAAAGAATTATTTATGCTAAAGAACAACGACAAAATAGTAAGTCGAGGAATTGTACAGAAGAATAAAGTCCTGATATCTTACATGCGTTTTCAGCGCCACTGGATACATGTATTTTAAAACTTTTAAGATATCTGGCTAGAGCAGCTTGCTGCTCTGTTTGGTTGAGTGGGGACATAGAAGATAGCTAAATGAAGTGAACACTTGGATTGCCTATTAGCTTGCATATTATTTCTTCCTCCTCCACTAATGACGTCATCAGGTAAATCCATCGTGACGTCTTGCATGGTCCGCATATCGGAAAAAGTGGATTTAGAAAGATTCACGTGTTGTAAGGATGCTAGAGGTATTCTGAAGATCAATACGTCGAGGCCGTCCATATTGCAATATACATATATATATATATATATATGTATATATGAATATATGCGCATATATGGTTTTTCTTAACAAAACTGTGCCGCAATCAAAGTCACGACATGTCGGGTTACCGATTGCGATTCAGCTTTTTACTGGAAGAAAGTACAGATTTCGGCCAATTTTGTAGAAGCGTCTTGCACATTCAAAGTGAAATCCGTGTACATTATCTGGAGGTCACAATTGCCAAACGATCCAAAACGTCTTGAACTGGCTGTATGTTGTCGTTACACAAAGAGACAACATCCCGGTAGTATTGGCCCTTCTGTTACAAGACTGAAAACCAGGAAAATCATCACAATCCCAGATTGGAAACAATCATATCACAATTTCAGGACAAAAGGTTTGTAACAAATCGTATCATTCAAAATTATTCCCAGTGGGAAACGGAAACCGCGATACTAAAATAAGGTTTTCACGACAGATAAGTCCAGTACTTGTGTATATGCATTTCAAGATTGGAATGGACAAGAATAATCGTTTTATCCCCGTCTGATTCGTGTACTGCATGTGTGAATGAGAGTTAAGTTTACTCAAAAATTCAGTTTTACAACTGAAATGTGTGTGCCGTATTTTTTCAGACCACTTTTTTGACATATCTGTCTACTAACTGTATGTGAAGTGTGTGAATCTAATTAACGTATCACAAGGCGTAACTATTGAGGTTTTTTCGCATCCACCCTCTCCCAAGTTCGTTGACCAGGCGGAGGATTTGCAACCGAGTTTAGCATTTATTTACAGTTCACTTGAAATGAGAAAAGACAACGCTAATCCATTTTTTTAAAAATGAATTTCTAGGAAAAATGCTTGTTGCCATTGTCCAGTATTATTGAAATTCGCCTGTGATTAGAATGATCACATGTAACCAGCAGTGAACCGATAAGACTTCGCCGAAATGATCACGTGATTGAGTTGCTTCAAATGAACTCCGCCCATGTTGTGCGAACGGCGTGCTCTGTTATCGATTGTGTTTGGATTCTTCTACAGAGCTTTCTAATTGTCATATGCAATCGAGAATCCCAAAGGCGATTCATCATGAACATACAAAACCAGTTCAGGGAACTAAAAGCTTTGACAGAGATCATCGTAATAATCTTGATCAAGAATATCATCATAGCAGAGATTTATTTAATGCAAGCAGTAACGATGACCAGGTTTAGAGATCACACATTCGTCTTGAAATAATTTGGCCTGCAGTGATAAATAAAATTTTGGCTGAAACACTGGGACTCACGGATGATTTCACATCGTTGAGCGATACAACATTAGCAATCCAGACACCAAGAGTGGCGTTCAGACCCTGAGGTGAACCATTACCTTATTCCTGTCTCAGCGGCTAGATGGGTAATAATCCTCCAGGGGGGAAAACCTTCTATCTGTCACATGTCTCCACATGTCTCCCTGTATTCCTATTGTCTTTCTCAAAATCATCTGATTGAAATAGTTACTTGGTGTTAAAGTCTAACCATATGTAGCATGGTTAGATGGCAGTGCTGTTTTGTTCTGGCTTTCTGCCCATCCTTGATGACCTGATTTCCGGGTTCATGGTCCACAGTAAACAGGCATTTTACACGTTCTCGAGGAAGATAGTAATAACATTGCGACAAACTATCCCAACTGAAATAGTATCATGGATGTATACAATGTCTCCGGTGAAAATGTTTCTTCCTCTTCAATATATCCACCGCGTCACAGAATCACACACCATATTGGGTGAATATTCCAAGCGTCTATGATTTGCTTTCCGCACCGTTTATTTCCAAAACTCTTCAGCCCCAAACCCGACCAACCTTCTCACCGTAATCTACGTTGCCCAGAGCGTTGATATCACGGTTAAATGTTCACATCTTTCAAGTCGGAAATCTACTTGTGCATCAAATTTTACGAGTAATTTGTCCCGCGTGGAGTGTATCACCTCGGTACGCGTGCGCGTGCTGAAAACACGTCCGTAAAGGTTCCAACCCGGTAGGGCTTAAAAACAATCTCATTTTCTGGAATCATTGGAGTCAAGATAATGTAACTGAGCTTCATTTTTGAGGCTGTAAGGGGTCTTGCCACAGTCGTCCTGTCGTATCCGTATTAGTCACGTACACTTGTTGATCTCGTCCCCATTCTCGAGCAATCTGTGTGGTCTTTTATTTTGCAATGAATACGTCATTAGAGGAAACAAACACGGTGTAATTTAGTGTGCTTGATTTTTGCTAAGGAATTTGACTTTCCTATTTGCTAAACAGCCCAGCCTTTCAAATATATGGTCTCTGGTAACCGTAATCGGGATTATTAATTCGGCAAATTCTGCGTTATAAGCTGCTCGAAAGCAAATTCGATTCTCGAGGCTGACTATTCTTAGAAATGCCGGTGGAGATGTAATTTTTTATAGAAAATCAGTAGTGAAAAACAAGAATAAAAAAGGAACCGCATCCGCGTAAAATTGTGAACAATCATTTCCGATTAACCGAACAGGTTCAACTGTTTTCTTGCTGCAACATAGACAAACTTTGTATGACACGATGAGGAAGTTATCAAAGACGGAGAAGTAAATTCACCTTCAAGCAGACCCCTGTCTGTTCGGTTCATCCCAAACACTAAGTAGTAGACAAAGCTGTACCTATTACGAACAAACGTGGTCGTCAGCTAAACGTCTCAGATTCGTCTTCGGACGCTGTTCACGAGTGGTTTGAGGTTCTTGCATTGGGATTTCGCCGAGGGTTACGGGCACATTGTTGCACACAGCTTCCGAGTAACGGCAAACTATTCACGTAGAAAAGGGATTTTCACTGGGAGAGGTTTTATCCTATTAACTAAGCGTCGATCAAACGAATTCCAGGTGGTTCCGGATGGAAAAACCCGAATATTTATTTTAGATTTTTATACCCTCTCTCGTATACGCACTAACTGAATTGTCTCATTGCTCTTCATTTACCGCGATAGCTCAGGGAAGTCTGAAAACTCATTCCCAACCCATTCATAATATTACTTTGTTCGGCTGCAGCCACGACAGGTTTTGCACTAACGCGGAGACTCGGTGCAAGTTCATCTACCAGAGTACCGCTAAACCTCAGTTTCTTCAGCTTTGGAAGGCAAAATTCTTATCTGGTTATTGGGAACGCCGTGGTAGCAAAGCATTCAAAATTTGATGTTATATGGGGGTCGAGTAATTAAACCGGACATGAGACTTTTAAGAAAGATAAAGCTATAGCTGGCATGCACTCGAAAACCTAGTGGTTATTCTGCCAATGCTGATGACACAAATAATCTGTATTGGTTCTATTAATTTATTACCGCGTTGACCGTTAACTTAAATACCACATAAGACTTTCTTCACCGTCGAAAACCCTTTTTCATTGAAACGTATGAATTTTCTCTGGTACAAACAAGCAATAAATAAAACCTAAAACGATTGACCAAAGATAAATGGTGGGTCAACGAGGGTGGTTTGATTATTGCTCCCATTGGGGCCGTTTTTGGTCTTCATCATTATTTGAACGACTTTTTCTTCAGACATTCCCTCTGTGCACAGTGCATAGGTACACTTTACTGTTCCAGTTAGACCATCAATTAGTGCTCTCAACTTGCCCGACTGTGAGGACATTATGCATCAAGCAAGGGGGATCGATGACCTTTTATACTTGATAACTGAATTCAGAATTGGGTTTCAAAGTGCAAACATTTTACCTAGATAAGTATATGGTTTTTTATTCCTCTCTCGTTCCCTTTTATTCTGCAAACGTATATCGATTTGATTTTCATGTTGTACAAACCGTGATTGTCACCGATATGTTTAAAACCGAGCTTTCTACACGAATTTCGTATGGTCATCATGATGTTGTCGAGCAAACAGCACGGCTGGCTGGATCGTAAAAATACATAAGCAAAATACGTGCTTCAAGTGGTCACCATGCTTTGTTTGAGTGTGCTAAGTAATAAACAATCACAAACGTGTACACTATAACGAACTGCTTCAGATGAAATTCGGCTCAAAGCGACTCACGTGTGATCATATAAAACATAGATCGGTCCCAAACTGGGGATAATTTCATTCAGTGGGTCTGAACTTTCATCTCACCACCAGACTGCTTCCAGTAACACATGGGGTTGATCGAATTACGAAGCGCTTTTCGTCGAAGTTAGAAATTCACTCTATTCGGTCTTGCACGTGATTGTGTGTGGTCGAAGAGATAAATACGAGGGCGTCGTAGATCGATCACATTTAATCTAGCCGATCAGTTTGAACAAGTAATTCGGCAGACTCGACATATATGCGTTGTGGCGAAGCAAAGTGGCAACAGTGATTGAAGACAAGTGAGCAAATAACTGGAATATGCCACTTGGTCCACGCACACACACACACACAGGCACACAATGTGTCAAGGCTTTGTCCTGTGTTCAAGGATCAAGGCTTTTACAGGAAATGTTTTGTTGCCGCAATTTCGATTGGCTGGAGCAGTTAGCCAATCACAGCCTTGTTATATTCTGATTGACCTAAATAGTCAATGCATTGTTACATCATTTACACGCCGCTGAACATGATGATAGCATGCTTTCTTCTACATATAGTGCTAATAGAGGAGTTCTTTTCTCACCATTGTAAGGTAATAGAAAATCTCGAAAACTATCCTTTTTCCGTACCAGTGATACAACCAAAGCGTCTACACGTGCACTGATAAGCAGATCGATTCCATTACTACTACTATTAAATACAGCAACGACTTACGAAATGAGCCCTTTTCTAATATAGAACGCAGATGTTTTTGTGACCTCATTCTCAGGCTAAAAATGTCAACAGAAATGAAACACCGGAAAATGGTTGATGGAGACCTTTGGTGTGCCTCATAGAATTCGCTAGAAGGCGTGTTATGGTATCATGACGGGTAGATCGACCTTGGAAATTAAGGTTCAGCGAACTTCGCGAAAACAAAATCACGCCCAGCGTTGTTGCATTTTGTTGCAAAAGTTGTAATTCTGAACGTTATTGTAGTGGCGCACATAACATTGGCCTCAGAACTGCCTTCGACGCTTGTGTATGTCTGGCAGTACTGCAGCTATATTGAGTCACTTCTTCCTATGTGGTCGAAACCGGTCACTCAGGCGACGTTCAGCTCCACTGGAGTCCTGAATGCAGCTGACATTATTGTCATTGATTCCTTTATCCAAGTGATATGCGCGAGGTAAAATGTAATTTTGCATTCACCTTCCGCATTTTAGGTCCGGCAACATCATGGATGATTGTGATAGTAATACAGACTATCAACAGCGCTTTGTGAAATCTCACCATTCATGGTGACCAGCATTGGTTGTTTGGGCTAGAGTCCTCCGCAAGTCTCTCAACAAAATGAATGAGACGTACCTAAGTTTTCTGAGTGCTCTTCCCGTTGTATTTTTGCTAATTTAACTGTATTACCCTACTGCTATCAGCTCATCCTGACTGACAAGATTTTGCAGGTAGGCAACAAAACAGGGTGGTTTATTGAAAAAATAAGCACACGGGTTCTCGTATCTCATGCAAGCAACAAAAGCAGATACTTTAACATCGACACGATCCACTGGGGTCAGAAATAATGTGTTTGCGAAACCGAAAACTTATATGCGCGCATTCTGAGATCTATTTTCGTGATCATATCACCACTGAGCTGATTAAATTACAAATTTGACTAATTGGGAGCTGCACCTCTATGCAGATGATCTGTCTAGTGAATTCTGAGGCACTGAGTGTAAAGAATCTGTGAACGACTAAACGACTGTCCATGACACAGTGACCGACCAACTTCCGCTGTTCCATCCACCCATCGAAAGCACCCAGGAACAGCACATGAAAAGTCCCCTTTCTAGGCAGGAAACATTGTTTTAATGAAATTTAAGTACCGACCCTCTGCCATGCTCATGAATCACGTACTACATGGAGAATAACGGCAGCCACCCCTTGGCAAATAATCAATGGCCGAGAAAGATTTTATGGCATAATCTGCCATTCGATAGGCGACTGCGTTTTCCCAGTTTCTGTTTTGTTAAAATCATAGGGCAAATGAAGGACAAATTGACTAATTTGTTTTATTACATGCGTCAAGCGTGAGTGCAGTGGGAGAGGCATGGGTCATATCCACTGGGATCCACTACACGGGGTAGGCGAAAGGGATCAGCAACCGTGACCCCGAAACTTGGACTGGCATGGAACTACGTGTGGTTTCGTTAGGTGAGTTGGGGTGACGAACCGCGCTGCAACGGTTTGCCGTCAGACTTTCACAAGTTTGGTTTCGAGCAACATTTTTAGCGATTAATTGGTAGCAGAGTTCTTACCGCCAGCAAACGAATTACAGCTAAGCATGTTCGAATTTAACTAGAAATCACGCAATGCCAGTCGAGTATGGTATCCTATGTTTATTACCGGATTAACTCGGCGTGGTTGCTTGCCACTGTCGTGTTAATAAAATCGTTTTTATCGACGACGATCCGTTGTGGAGTCCTTCTGAAATATGACAAAATTTATGACAATACTTCATTGGTTCATCTCCGGCTGAAACAATATCTTCAACCAGCTGGGAAAAGTTTGCTGAAACCGGCGATCGTATCCAATAAACCAAGATTAACAGGACCGGCGTTGGTCACACAGTCAATATTATGGCATTTCAACCTAAAGTCTCGAAGCCTCTCACGACCGGTCGGCTTATTCACGTGGCATTCCTCGCCTGACTGCCATCCGGTTCCCCGAAAATGTGTTCTCTTTTCAATGACAAACAAATTTAAATGACAGAAGCGATCTTTTGTTAGCGTGGCCATGAAATTATATATTGCCAGAATCATAAAAAGGACTTGGTACGAGAAACTTTCATGAAAGTGTATGAATTTGCGATTTCGCTTGCACGAAAAGCATCTCCAGAAAATAAGAATTTAAAGAGGCTGCGTGCACAATAGCGTGGCCTCGTCCGATCCAAATGGAATATCACTTGAATGCAAGTGACTCCGATACCAGTGTAGCGTAATCAACTCATGAAATGATTTGCCATTATTCACCCAATCGAGGAATCTACAAGCACATAAAACTCCGTGAGCCAGTTGTGGACATAATTTTGTTGACAGTTACGTTTGTATTTATGAGAATAATGGTAAACAGCCAGGCACATGGGCCCTATCTGGGCTGTTGCTTGTTTCCTGACAGTCGAAGCCATGCACCTCAACGAGAGAAGGTACATGTGCATTCCTTAACTGAGCACATGTGTCCGTTTCGGCTTCCTCTCACCAGTTACGTCCGAGCGGGAAAAGCCACTAGCTCATCAGAGCGAGCAAAATCAAATCCATTTACAACTATTTGGGGAACAAAATTAAACTCAACTACTTGTAACTAGAACTGCATATTTTATTTCACTTTTGACTTCACCTATGTTCCTTTGTTGGTGACCTTGCAACTAATTGGCTTTTTGAGGATAACCCAATAAAGTCTTAAAAGCAGGAGGTAGACAGGTGGGCAGATCACGTATACAATTTGGATGTTACTGCGCCCATTTCGCTAAAACATCGTGACCTACACTGTGCAAATCATCTCACCTTGTCAACGAAGGTGAACCGAGTTAAATATTAACCGTGTTGGAATAAACCGCCCGCATGTTCTGGCGCAATGGCTCGCTCCTTCGTTGTCTCGCAGTAGAACTAATTTAACCGTTTGGAATTTTACACGGCCTTTGCTGACATCACTGGTGCGCGCATTGCAAAGGCCAGCTAATCGGGTGCTACAATCCAGTATTCATTCACAACGCCGTCTAAACACGGAACAAACATTCGTCAGCACAGCACTTTGTCTCCTACTCTAAAAGGCACCTGTATTCTAGTGAAATATGGAAACTAGCAAGTGATGGGTAATGAGTACTTCTTATATTCTAGGAATGGCTAACACGAAAGTACCATGTACAGCATCGGGGAGGTCATACACAATAGAGTAGTA
Source organism: Fasciolopsis buskii (assembly GCA_008360955.1). NCBI lineage: Eukaryota > Metazoa > Platyhelminthes > Trematoda > Plagiorchiida > Fasciolidae > Fasciolopsis > Fasciolopsis buskii. Next base: position 148,372 of record LUCM01008850.1, on the reverse strand, counting down.
AAATAGTCCACCAGTTATTATTTGTTTTCCAACACCAAGGTCAACAAGATCAAATGGAACAATAAACCAACCTACCTTTGATCATTAGAGCTGATTAGCTTTTCCGAACACCGTGAAATTTTATCTAAAGTAAATTAAGTTGAGGTGACATCGAGTGAACAGTGAGCAGAGTTAGGCAGTTGGCCGACAAGTATCCCAAACAACGCACATATGAGAGGAAAATTGGTTTTTCAACAAACCGGATAATCTGGACCTGAATCGAACACACTAAGGGGGAAACACAACTGCAATGACGTTTTCAGTCTGGAAACAGTTAAGACGAAGCGAATATTTGCTTCTGCACCAAGTCGAACTAATGGTTTACCAGTTACCATGGATCAGCAAAAATGAAGCTTACATTCAATAACTGCTTGTCTCAGAAGAGGACTTGCTAAACGATTCAGTTGTTGGTCAGTTTTAAATCCTTTATCTTAACACATCATACAGACTTATTTGGCGAGAAAAAAATAATGGTACGAGTGATCGTGATTTGGTCGCCTAAAAGTCTCGCCCAGGTTGATGGGACTAGTGTAGTAGTTGGCAAATGCTTGGAAGTATGTCTTTCTGAACTTGAAGTGTGAGATGTCGCATCCCGGTTGCGTAATCCCATATGAGGTGACTTGGCCGGGTCAAATCGGTAAAATGTCGAAACGGGCCGTTTCGTTACGACCCAGATGAATCATCGAGCACAAATGTCACTTTGGTAATACTCACGAAATATGGCTTTCCAACTGCAAGCGAATCATTCAGTAATATATGAGGCATTGCGATCGATAAATCTACGTTTGGAATCTCAGGCTATGAATCTTTTGCACATAAGCGAGCTGAGGAATCCGATCTCTGTTATATATTAGAACTAAAGTTATGACAAATTCAGTTAAAACTTTCTAACTCTGTTTGCACTAACAAATCAAACGACTTCTTTCCAGTCCAGCAGCTATTTGCAAGTCATTTTCATCTTACCGCAGTTCAGTTTAATCTATATTGAAATTGTCAAGGTTGCCGACGGCCAAAATGCTTCTGTAACTAATGATCATGTGATGTGAACTGGAAACGCTTGGGGCTTCAAAATCATTACAAGTTAACTCAAAAAGCACTAAGCTGGATTAAACTCATCCAAATTGATGAGCAGGCTTAAAAAAATGCCAGAAACTCGCTTCTCTTTACAGTACACCAAAATCTGACTAAGAGATCAGACAGAGTCTTTTTCTTACTAGTGAGTGGCAATTTGTAATGTCAGTCTTACTGGTGATTGGGGATGAATGGTGGTTTCAGATACGCAACTACTGGAACCTATTCCTTTACGTAGGCAACAGAATAAAAGCTGTGGAGTAGTATATTTTGACAGCAGAAATTTTACAGCTTCACTCAAGGAAATTATCTAGGAATTTTTAAAGGTTACCCAGTCACTGCCGTTAAGACGCGGGTCAGATTTTGGTCCTTGTATGAAAGTAGACCGCGTTGTTATATCCGGAAAGTAAAAAGGCACCGTCAGTTCCGTATTGCGCATCTTATCTGCACAGAGCTTTTCGTCAGTTTATGTCCGCACTTCAGCAGATTAAACTATCCTTTTCAACTCATCATCATAATACACGGAGGAAAAGTTGTTAAACGAAACCCAATTAATCGCAAATGGTTGCTGACAAAACGAACTAGGACACTGTCCCGACTGAATGGAATTTAGACCGAGTTATGATCTCTCTAGTCTTCGTTGATATTTTTGCGATAGAGTATGAAATGGAAGGTCGGTGGAAGTGTCAAGGCGACCGGAAACTGAGACTATTTAAATGCGAACTTAAAACTTCAAGCGACCATAACCCCAAATCACTCCAAATGCTCGCAAGCAGTTTGGAACAATCATTTCTTCTGGAATCTGAACATAAATTTTCCAAGTGTCCAGTGTAGTTTGGCGTCGAGATGTTTGTCAGTAAAAACAGTACTCTATGGATTATCAACCGTTTATCAAAACGATGTTTTAGCAGAAGTCGACCGACCATGCCTCGTGTCGACCAGTAGCGGTTAGGGGGCACCATTATAAGATTACGACTGGAATGCGAAAAGTTCCAGTCCCCTCATCACTGACCTTTCCCCAATGTGGCATTTTTTCAACATCTGCTCTTCCCTCCCATAAATAACTTTTCTTTGTAAATTAACAAATAAAATACTTAGGTCATTATCATTCAGTTATATTATTTGCCACAGTCGGTCCCTGAATTTGCACTAAATGCAAACAGTTGACGAATTAAAATGATCTCCAAATAAACCATCCTGTATATTCACGAAAACAACTGAAAAAGTGCTTGGCATGAAACAAGTGACCAGTTGCGAGATGTTCTGTTTAACTATATATATGTGTGTATGTGTATATATATATATATATATATATGACTTTCGTCATTCGAAGCATCTGCCTACTGATTGGTTTAAACGTTCCGCATAATCTGTTCTCCATGAAAGTGAGCAACAAACTGGGGAAAATCATATGCAGATTTGGTCGAGTGAAAGTATCCAGTACGTCATTCAGGCGAATCATCCCTCGTCACAAAAAACAACTGCAGTAGTTTTATCAATAAACACTAGCGACATTATAAGTATTGAACAAGGTCATCAATTTTCGTTGTCCTATTTGCTAATGAGAATTTACGGATCGATTGTCAGTGAGGATATTTTGGACTTGCATGTTCCGGTTTTTTACCAATGATCTGGATTGGGATATCGAAACCTTTAACAACACTCAACGGTCGCTTATTACTCTTTCCCAAACTCGAATGAACACAGGAATCTGGACAGTGCTGTCATAGGTCGCATTTTATGAGATCATCGGTCTCTTTTTAAAAGTCGAAGTTGCAAATTTACAAATCGGAATCCCTGTGCAACCAGTGTGATACAAATCAGAGACGAGATCTTGAAAATTCTCTGAACTGGTGCCTCCTACAACAATCCACAGCACAACTCCGAAATTTGTATACAGTAACTGAGAAAGTAGTGAAAATTGTGAGCTGCAAATGGACCATTAGGTTAGTTAAATACTAGGTTACGTATACAACTATAGCCCACTGATTCCTCTCAAAACGAGCACGATCGATTGATCACCCCACCGACTGAAATTATTCAAACTGGAAATGCGTGAAACGTTGCTGTGTTTAGAAAAAAATATGAGTAAAATTAGATGACAGATGAAGCAAGGGCAGATAGCTAAAAGCGTATCACCTAACGGACAATGCAATGCAGGATTCTTTAGACCGGAATGGGCACTCATTGTCGAATCATTTGGCGTCCTGTTCAACAGGTCATCCAATTGACCTGCGTCGACCATTCACAAAGAATGCGAAGCCACAGACATTTAATAAAATCAAAATGAACCGTTGAAAACATTTTATTCAGTTGACCCCACGTGACACATTGGTGAAACTCAGTTTCACTTCGTGCCGACGAGAAGCGAAAGAGTTTGTATATCTAAGACTGGAAAATTCATAAGTGAAACTAATCGATAAAGTTGGTAAACACATTCCATTAATCGTTAAAATTATCGAGACGCATATCTCTCCAACAATGACAAATTTCCCCAGTATGTGCAGACGACATCATTATTATAGACAGGATAGGTGTGATGAAATAATTGTTGATGGGCGTTTTCTGATCCATACCTGAGGCGGGAATGTTGAACAAGCAGTCTAATGGGGGTTATCCACTGGAAGTCCACGTCTGGTAAGGAATAAATTAAACGAATGATTATCACTCGGACATAATGAGGTCCTAACTAGATCCTCACAGATGACTGGCATCTATTGTGGGCTCGCTAATAACTGACGGCGCAACAAAATGCACTGGTTACATCTGGAACTTTCAGTGGTCTAGTGATCACTTTGGACACGAAATGCTACGCAAACAGTAGAAGAGGGGAAAGTTATTGTACGATGCCTACAATACAGGGCGTTCTCCGAGCATATAGGAGAAAACATGATTCGTAACTGGCAACTATCTGTTACGTCTAAACCTACTGGTAGGGGGGTCTGGAGAAGACTTTTAATGGCCCATTTGGATATGACAGGACAAAATCCAACGAAATTGGACTAGGACAAAATATCTCGATAAACGTCCCAATATGTGTATAATTCAGAGAGGGAAGAAGGATTGGCTGTTTATCCACTTCTAACACAACATATCACCTAGCTGTAGATAATACGGGAAAGATTTAAGGCCAGTGAATTTGGGTATCCAGAATGACATTCCTCCCTTAAAGTCGGCGGCCACTAGAACATGTAAAATTTCGTGTTATAACAACATGTGCAAACCACTTGACTGAGACGGAAACTCGTGGGCCCAGTTCGCTCTTTGGTATCCAGTTTGCTCAGCCTAAGCCCTCATGTGAGGCGGAAATTTGTTCTGGCATTTCTTAGAAGGGCCCTTGATTAGCCGTCAAAGAATACGCGAGTGCGTTGTTGTTGCCTCGGTGAAAGTGTTTGCAATTTGATAGTCACTGGCAGGACTCCTTTGTAGACAGAACACACATCATGCAAACGCGTGTGTTGCGTTCATGCTTACGTTCGAATTCCGCTGGAGTCGGTGGCTTTCCTCATTGCGATGGAATTGTCGGACCAGCCAAACGTATTTCGCCAACAAATGCCCATCTGCCTCTCATTTTTTCACAGGCTAATAAGAACTGTAAATAAAGCCAAGAACCTTCGATCCATTGGGATTTATTACGGCCCCAATCTGCACAGACACGAAAAAGTGAAATTTTCCTCCAGTCTTTGGAGACGGAATAGTGTTGATAAGAAGATAATCGACTGAATACCCTTTGCTTTCTTAAACCAACCACGGATGGTTCCTCCCGGTTTGTCATATCTCTCAAGCCAGCCGCCTTTCGTAGAAGTAAGCATTGTAGCTTGCGGGGTAGTGAAAATCGCGGAAGCTCGTTGACTGTAGGCTTGCAGGGCTTTTGACTCGATAAATCCTTACCTGCTGATGATATCGCTCCGATTTATACGGAACTAAGGAAAAACAATGGAATATTTTCAAGCCGTTAATGAAAACGTTTTTTTCTAAAAAGGAAATACGGGGTTCCTTGAGAAGTCAGTGGATGGACCACGGTTAGTACCTCGGAAAGCGAACAATGTAGCCATGGCATTATCAATGAGTGTTTCACTTTTTCTGGCTACTTGTCGTACCAAGTCAGTAAGGAGTCGTAAAATGATGCGTTCATTTGGGTCTCCGGTTAGGGACATTCCTTTGAATGAGGTTTTATCCACTTATCAACGCATCAATGTGACCGACTGCAGCAAAGGGCAATGTAATGTTCACAGTGGCTTCGATTATAGCTTTAATATTATGTTTTACCTCTTTACTTCCCATATTAGGGAAATGAGAATATGCAACATTTTTCAGGAAGGCGGCCGCGAGTCAAAGAGCTGCCAAGTGAGTAGGTTGACCGACGATGGAAGGATTCGGACCTGCGACCTCAACTAAATGCCAGTATCTTGTCCTCAATACATTGAGGAACGTTTCCGGCTGAGTTTGACAGCGCTTTGTAGAAAGTCAAGTTTTGTTTTCCCCGTGTGCAAAACTATAATTAAACCAAACGGGAACTTAAGTTTTCAATCTTCGGTACCAACCCTTTAGAAAATTTTGCGTGCTCCCAATATGTCCGAATTCCTGAACTAGATTAGTTGGTGGTCAAAGTAAAAATCATGCCTACCACGACTAGTGGACTTGGATCTGTGCTGCGTGAAAAAACGTAAGATCAATTACGTTATTGTCAGAATATTCGAGATTTTAGACATTTTGTTGGATGCAAACTTTAATGTGGCATGCGAAAAAGTGGTCCGATACGATGGAAGACAAAACGCGGGATAAATAAGTTGTGCAAGTCTCCTTGTGCAAAGCAACCAAGGGGTATGTGACAAAGCGAGGGAATAACTAGCAGACACATGATTCGGATGCTGGTCAGAAAACGTATGATGAGAATCAAATTATATTATTTCCTCCCGTTGAATGCAACTTCCGCGGCATCTCATGACAGGATAGAGAAATAGGAGACACATGTCGTGTATGCATGTTTCCTTAGGTACAAATAATAAAACGGTGCCACTAGTGGCTATTCTTGGTACGCGAACTTAAAACCGACACTGGCTATGCTCTCTTTTAGGGGAAAAGGTGCTTACGAGTAAGTTAAAAAAAAGCAGAAGTGACCGGTTGCAACTGTAGGCTCCGGATTCCATGCATACTATGGAAATTAATAGAACGCAAGAATAAATTCTGCCACTTCTGTTCAAAGTCTGGTTCAGATCAGCTCAGCCCAAATTCCGTGACTTCAGACTGATATAATGTCTACATTCTGACACTGGTGGATTTCAATGTTATTTCTTCTGGACAGTCCGAATTATCTACGAAATTTTGGATGAAAATTACATTTACTCCAGGAAAACATCATTCGTAAAACGAACCCAAAATTAATTCTTAATATAATAATAATACTAACATTGGTAAAATTGCCACTTCCGTACGAGAAAAAAAGTATGAATGCAAGTAGCACAACAGCTAGGATGAATGCTAGTAAGGCTGACTTAAGAGTAACTGCGGAGTAGAATACCGTATCTCGTTAGAAACCGACACTAAGTAATCTGAAGCATGGACAAATTTCCTCTGATGTTCATTTTGTATTCATTTCTTTGCTGGTACTCCAGTAGCTGAGTTCTGCGGAAGCAAGCTGTGTTGTGACAATCAACATATATCAAGTAAACCATGGAGACGCCTCTTTTGGTCGTCTATTCTGTTGGGAGAAAAGGCCCAGTAGTTAGAGCCCACTTGAAGTGAGTTCGTTAGTCTTCTTCTCCAGGGGCAGAACAGTTCTCGGAACTGCTTCCTATATTGTCTTGCAGCGCATAAGGCCCGGGACCCCGGTTTAGAAATAACAAACAGAGTGAGATCTCACGAATTCAACCTTTTTGGAATCGATCTTGCTGTTCCGCTCCGTTTCTACACCCGTTAACTTTGTTTGTTACCTAATGGCACCACGTAGTCCAAAAAGGATACAAAGATATGGGTAATGACCGAGAGTAATTTAATTTTTTTCGAAAGGGAGAGATTCATAATGACTTTGGCATCGAGTCACACCAACTGTACATCTGTCGCTTGAAGGAACGGTGTAAATCCCAACCGGGCAGTCTGACTACACGTAAACGAGGCAGTTCACTGGTTTTCATACATTTCTGACATATGATCAACCAACCACCTCGACCCATCATACAACTATTACCTATCTCGGAGGCCAATGATCGATAAGACCATCGTTTTGTAGGCATGAGAAAAACATAAAAACCATCTAGTTCTACTCGCATTTAGTGCCTATTCTGAAGATTAAACGCTATGGCTCAGTAACTTACGCCCAGATTACGAGTTACAGGTAAGTATTCTCTACCTTATTCTATCAATACCACAAAGGCATTGGCGTTCAAACACCAGAACTTCTTTCACATCTTTTGCTATTATGGACCATGATTCGGGGTCATATTGCATCACCAGCGGCTCTCCTCCTGAGTATGCCAGACCAGTGATCAATGACTCCAAAGCTACAGAGGCTTAAAGTTGGTGAATGCCAGCGGAAAACACTACCTGGTAAAGGAATGCCAGCTGAGGCAAAACATACCAAAGTAATTAAACTCACCTACTTCGCTCAGTTGTTCCTCTGCAAGAAGAATGTTCAGACTCAATCCAATCCAGTAATAAGACAAAATTTGCACTTAGGGACAAAGCTTATCCCAGACAATAACTAAACCAACCTTCGGACGATCGAAAAAATCTGCAACTTATCTGGGTCCTCACTCAGTAGTACAATACTGTCCGTACATTCGAAATGTCCCCTAAGCAGTGCGTGGCTGGTTTTGATGAGTCGTGGATGAGTGCTTATGGGATTTGGTGGCCTACATTTCCCGCAGACTCCGTGGGATTTATCAGGCTGGTCCCAAGTAAACCTCGCCTTCTGCTGAATTTAACTCCAAGTACAAATTTACAGTCCTCTATTGATGCTATATCGGCCAAACTGTGCATCCTCATTCGGTTGGCATCACAAGGTCTTAAGATCGTCAACAAACGGAAATCTTAGAGAACTTGATTTCTTTCCAAGATAATTGACGTACTTAAGGAACACAACCTGCCCAAGTATAAATCCCTGAAACAAAGCACGCGGTAACTTAACCCTGTTTGACATACCTCTCTCTGCTCGGTGACGCAAACTGTGATTCTTTAAGTAGGTAGCCATGTGGCTTGTCACTCCTGAAGCCATCGGTCCAGCTTCCAGAGGAGCGGATGGTGGCCTATTTAATATATGATAGTCAGTCGATCATCTTTTTCTGTATGAGTCTTCCGAGTAACCTCGGGCTTACCAATTATAAATTGTCTGACCTATAGTTGACGGTTTCTTGCCTGGTTCCAGTGCTGCATACATGAAAAAAACAGGTAATGCTGCTGCTGCCAAGGTTTTCTTTGAAGATTCTTGTCGAGAGATCTAACACCGATGTGATCAGATTCTTCCATATAGGTAAATAGACCTCATAAGCTCCCGCTATCTTCTGAATGTTAAGCTCGCAGTCCCAAGTCAAGTTTCCAGCCTTCATTGCCGCAGTCTCTTAACTCCAGATCTTTGCCTGAATCTGCTATATACCCGGTCTCAGACTACTATCTAATCGCTTCTGTTTCTCTACTATCTTCCAATTCCTGGCTTAAAGTATTTTTCCTTGCAAACCCAAATGCTGCTTCTATGAACGAACTAGAATGTACAAAGCGTTCCTGTACTTTACGGAATTTCCTCACTTGCCCTTCAAGACAAAGTCAATGAAATCTAAAGCAAATTCTCTGCTTTAGTGCAGCTTTGGTCCCGTAGTTTCTGAGCAAATGAAACGTTTTGTTCATGCACGTTCTCATGTTTCCACTTGTGACTTTTTATTTAATCGGATTCTACACATGGACAAGTGCAGTCGTTGGACTTGCAAATGCTATCTCCAAATCGACACTAGTAATGTTCCGGTTCGTTCTTTGGTAGACGCGTCGCAGTTTGGTTTGGGCTAGTTTAAAGTGATATTCTCACAATATTTGGGTTTCTCTGATCCGATCTTCGTTGGATTTTAGCATCCGTTTAGTCGTTTCCTGGAAGTAGCAGTACCTAGCAGTAATTGACCCCATGCCAACTCCATATTAGTTCAGAAATACCCACAATTGTGAAATAGATTTGGGAAAAGAAAGTTCACCGAGATAAAACAGAATTGGTTAAAACCGTAGGTAACATGCCTAGCATTGCAACTGGTGCCAATGCTCATTGTCTGACGTTAGTTTGGAATGGGCTTGTCCCAATTTCATATCACGTCGCTGCCTGATCACTAATGACGAATTGCATGTTGGCTGAACAGGTTGTGGCGGTTCTCCCTGACATTGGAATTGGTACGTCAGTTTGGTTTATTCGGAGGCCAATACAAGAGATTTGTATTTCGGCCTAGTCCCCAGCACATCGATTGCAAAATTTGAGGCGCAAGGGTTTTATTTAGTGCAAAATTCAAAGTTTCCCATAGCGAATTTCTCTCCGAGCACCCACAATTCTGCCCATCCCATCTACGGCACATTCATGTCCTAATGAGTTCCTCCTCAGATCTTCATATGGTAAGGTGCTTAAGATATCCACTAACCTCTGTAGTATGCCAAAGACTGTTCTAACTACTCAAGTTTATTAGCTGGTTACGTCCAAGTGGTCGTATTCATCAGGGTATTTGTAAGTTTTACGCTAGCAGGATCTCGTGCTCCAAGCGACTGTATCCATTTGAGACTAGGAGTTAAAATCTTCATCCGAACTACACTTCAGGCGGTTCATTCAATCAGGTGCATTTTACGTGCGACTGCCTTGTTCCGGCCTTTAAGGGATTTTTCTTCTGCGGCTATGCGGTCCGCTTCATTTAACTCCGTATGGTATTCTTCCAATCTCTTTTTTCACGTTATTTGTGTTGATAATTATTGCAGTGAGTTCTACTGGGCCACCTTGCTCAGTCTCATTGCACCGAGAGTTCAGCCTTCAATTAATGCGGTAGGGAAACAGACACTCTGGATTCATCGCTTCCAAACGACCCTAATGCGTATCTGTATTTAGGCATTCGGTCAATAGGTGGAAAACAATGTACCGAATCTCAAGGCGTACTTTTGATTTATGCATTAGTTTTGGACCTACTAGTCAGGGTCACTGAATCTAACGTGAGCTCCCGACCGAAAGTTCTAGTGCATCCATTTATCACAAGAAACATAATTGGGTTTTCCATCCCACTAAACACCTCGCTCTTGGAACCACCTCAAAACGACCGATGATGAGTAATAGTCACTTGAACATCCAAAACATAGTTGGTGGCAAACTAATATGAACATGGAACAAGATTTTCTTGCAACCACTCATAAGGAAGAAACATCTAAATCTGCTGTCTTAAATATGCCCAAGATTTTATTTTCATTCAGTATATATATATATACATACATAAATGGTTATGCATCATTTCATCGATCCCGCAAGTAATTACCCTGCTCTTTCAAACCGCATACTCTTGCTAACTGCGTTCCTAATTATATAATAAAACCCATCTATACTCGAAAGCGCTCCCATTGTAAAAGCAGTTTAATTCAATCAGTTCATGGCTTAAACTGAGCGACGTAAACAGCTGAAAACTTCAGTAGAAGTCCAATCGGGGTCACTGACTTCATCCAGTCGTCATAGGTCTTGATGCTAGCCTGTCAGTTGCCTTCGTGCCAGGACCTAAATCAGCGTCTAATCGTCAGCCTAATTAGACCTAACTCCAAGGTTGTCAGTGCATACATTTTATGGTGCTTCCTTTAGTTCGTCTTTGCGGTGTCAGTCAGGTGACAGCATATATAACACCAAAGCGCCCCAATGGTGGTAGGCCTTCTGTTTTTTCCGCATTGCTGCAGAGGAAAGCGTGCACATAGCATCTAAGCCCGTCAGTGTTGTTCAGCCGTAATCTGCGATTATACGGGCGCATAAAGTTGGTGCGTTCGTTCCGTTGACTATGAAATCCAAAATGGTGAAACACTTTCAGTTTGCAAATATGCAGATTGAATGAACGCGCACTGCACCAGTAGCGTTGATGTTAAATACTGTGATTCACTAACTACCCTGAGGGCAACCATTTGTAAGGTACATTACCAATCAGATAGCCCCGAGGGAACGTTCACAAGTCAACGGATACTTACCTGCCATGGGCATGAGTAGTTTGAATTCTGTATGTGAATGGTTAGTTTTCTTTCCTACTTTCACACTACAGTCATCGACAGTGACGCGGTCAATTGGGATTGTCTTTTACAAAGCTGACTCCTCAGTGAGCCTGTCCAAGTCTCGAAAATTTCCGTCCCATCACTGTGCCTGGTGGCGTTCACTGTCACAGCGAAAATTACGTTCAGTGTAAATTTTAGATGTCACATGGAGCATTCCATTGTTTTTCAATGCACACTATCCCCTGTGCTACGGTACAAAGACAGACCGTGCTCGAAATTTAATGTGGTTATCTTTTTACGAGGTTTCCCCCCTCCTTTCACCGATGGCCTACTAATTGCTGTGTGCTGGCTTGTCCAAACTATTCCGCCAGTCATTCCATTATTTTGATTTTACAAATTGACTGAATCTTTTAGTCTCGTAAAGTGGTCCTCTTGAGTATTGTTTGTGCGGACGAGTGTACGAATGCAGATATCTACCAGAAAGAAAACGGACTGCTATAAAATGCCACTAATTAAAACTATTTGAGCACGATTCCGGGTTATTCAGGAAGTCGGCTGAAGCGAAGTTCAGATTTGTCAGCATGCTTACAAGACCGGTAATCCTACTGGAATCTACCATCATCGTTGCAAATCTAATGGAACTGCGTCCTTGGTTAGGGTGTTGAAGAAAGCCATTTCTAATTTTGATTAGATGACCTCAAAGGTCACGTTAAAATCAAGTCTAGGTCTCAATTACTTCATGCAATGCGTATTACTCACCATACTATTCCCCACGGTGTACTTCTACTAATTAGATGACACGCGGAGGATCGACTGGCGGCGAAATAATTAGAATTTGGGTCACTCAGGTTGGAAAGTTACGAATTAGACCATTTAGCCATTGACGTTCTAACTCAATGCCACCATATCAGTTAAAAGTACAAGCACCAATTAGTCGGGTGAAGATATGCTCAGGATTACGTGAGCAAGTGTTTTCCAGGATAATCTTTGTTTTTCTTGTGCTTTTAACATTCGTCATGTGATAAAGTTCATCAAACCGTTCAGAGCCTACCAGGTAGTATAATGCCTGGGGCGTTCTACTCAAAATCGTCCGTCCCGGGTTCGCTTCCCAGTTCGGGCGCGGTGGATATGCACTGCTCATGATTCCTAACGAGGATGAAACAGCTGGACAGTGCTTCCATGGTTTCTTACTAGGGAGTTGAGCGATGATATCACATGATGAATTATTTCGTACCTTTAAAGACACAAATAGTTCCGCAGAATTTTCCGTAATAGTCTTTGGTGACGGTAATTTTTAGTAGTGAACTTCTCCGCTTAATCCTCTTTACTTGTCTCTCGACGAGTTTTTTACACTCGACTGTAAGGTGCAATACAGTTCTCACTTTCATTGGTTTATTCAGATAGTTAGGGAAGAAAATATCAGCACTCTTATTAGTAGTTCATGTACAACTCGTTTCACCAGTCTATGGTTTTCTTCGGGCGACCGGGACGCTGTAGCATGAACTGCTTTCTTTCCTGTGGGGACAGACTGGTATCGACGATTGGGTTTTAATTGCCTCCAGTTTCTTACGGGGGTTTCAAGTGGTTTTTAGTCGGTGGAAAAGCCGACATAAAGATGATGCAAGTTAGAACCCAGTGCGTTGAGAACCCGATTTGCTCTTCAGTTGATCTGAAATAGCTGAAGGCCTTGAGTTTTGCTGCTGCCCTTTTCTGTTGACAGATTTCATAGTTTTATGCAACATATTATTCTGCTTGCAGACAATCATGATTGTTGGCGTCATAGAAATCACGGGTTGAACAGCAAATTTCTATCTCCCGGTTCACTTCACGCATCCAGCAACTCCGAGTGACAGATGTTCTCTTTCGATTCGGTACATTCTGACTAGCCCATTATTTCATTGGTCCATATATGACGTTAGCTGCATAACGGTGTGTTAAAATTTACCTGATGCTGGGCCGGTGGACCCAGTCGTTGATGGCATAATTCAGAGCTTATGAACGGAGACCGTCTAGATTTTGATTCCCAAAATTACTCGCCAACACCACTGCATTTTCAGCGCATTTCTGTTTCTGCGTAAGGTTGTTAAAGTGTGGATCGCATTATTTGCTATTCAGGTCAAAAGGTCAGTACCAATGAGAACTGACCTCAGAAGACTAATTTAAACATGTTTTTGATTAGTAATTTGGTGTCTGATTCACATGATGCTTCTTAGAGTTAGCGACAGAGGGTCATAGAGAACTGCAGATAGGATTAAATGAGCATTCGACGAAACAGAGCCAGGAGCGACGTCTTTACGTTTTCTGATTTATGCACCGTGGTGGCAAAGGAGCCAAGCGAGTCCTGAATCAGCCCATAGATTACCTCTTCCAGCATGCCTCTCGATGTAGCCACGAGGCCGTTGAACTTGAAAAACCGGGTTAGCTTGACAGAGGAATAGAAACTATGGACATGGAGGTGTGGAAATACAGCTACACTCACTCATTTAATTAGGGAAACCAATGCTTAGTAACTCTGTTGGAGATGAAGGGCTGCTGATCTTGACTATCCTTTTCGTGTCGCTGGCTGGAACCGAGAAGGTTTCACGTAACATCACGATTGTTTGAGTATTCTTTCTTCTTTACTTCTGTTCCTTCTTTATCCGATATCAGATTACTATCGCCGAACCCGTTGGTGATGACGGCGATTTTGGCCGCCGTTCACTTTCAGCTCTATGCATCTTCCTTTCCTCTTTTGTTCTTCAGCCCTCTGGCTGAGATTACTTTACGGGCATATGGTGAGGCCATGGGTAACTATGACTTAAAGTGGTATGTTTTGTTACACTCCAGTTTCGTTTTATCGCCAACTTGGGCCGATTTTTGTATTCACTTTGTTTTCATTGACTTTGGGTTGTCATAACCAGAATAGTGTTTACTCGGTCTCATCAAGCATGCGGAAACTCTTGTATTTCCTTGAATCACAGGGCAAATATATTATATTCATTCCTTTTGATCATCCGTTAACCTAACAGCTTTTTTTGTCTATTTGTTGATCTCTTTTTGAACGCGGAGTGACTGAGGCTCATTGTCAAGTTTATCCTCTCTGTGTCCATACTTTAAACTCACGAATACTACCGTAGAATTTGTGGTTCAACCTTGTTCTCTATCGCTATCCAGAACGTGTAAAGTTTATTACTGAGCGAATCGAGCTTTGAATCGACTTCACCTAGACGGGTACTAGTGTGTTGTTTGGTGACTCACAAAAATGCTCACTGTTCTGTCAGAAAATGCGGCGAAATATGTGGACGTTCCCAGTCGCTATCAGAGGAACAAACAGAGAATGCAAACGTCAACAACTTTGTTTTTGGACAGAAAACTCCCGGAGATATCATACTGTTTTCGTAACTGTGTGAGAGCTTAATGCAGAAGCGATGGTGCTCTAGAGTTGGCAGTTTGCACGACAAATTATCGTACCCTCGTCAACAAGTTGCAGAGATCGGTTAATTTTTTACTAATACCCATGGGTTTTCACATCAGCAGGTTGTTGATGAGTACTTTGGTGGACTGCTTGCTGTTATTTTGAACGAAATTCTGGGCAACTCATATAACCGGGTCGAACAACTGAATAATTAATGTCAACCCACATGTTCTGCAATCATCTTAATCTGCGTTGTATTTTGTAATGGCCTACCGTGATGGAAGCCATATGCAAAGAGCAAGAGACTCCCAAGACATCTAAGGTCTTAATTAGATATAAACTGACCGAGAAATAAGCGACCATATGCCATCGTCCAGTCACGTACGGGCTTTCCAGTGTAGGGGCTGGTTGCCACGTCACGATGCAGAGCAATTCCCGTTGGAGCTGTGAAAACACAGTCAACAAGAAACGGAAAACCAACTGGAAATTGACTTTGTCAACCGTGGTTGCCTTATTTAAAAGATGTTTTGTTTGCAAAATCCGGCTGGTGAAGTTTGATAATATTCGCTCAAAATGATGTTTCTACTCAAGTACGAAAACCTGACCTGGGAGCTATAAACAACCATGGGAAACCCATGGGAGTTTGCTGGATGCTTGTATTCACAAGCTGTTCCACAATTCTGAAATGTCTTGATCACCCTTTAATTAAGCTACAAAGCATTGTCTTCCTTTTTCAGTTCTTCATTTACCAAACAGTGCGATTGATTTGTCCACCTCCTCAGGAGAAACGGATTGATGCATAACAACAGAATGTTTGGCTGTGGAGGTTGATTTCAGATTAACTACCCTCATCAAAAGTCAGCGTATTCGAATTTCTTGTCAGATGTGCGCCAGAAATTATAAGTCAACTTTGGGTAGGCAAAGCGCCCATCCCTCTAGGCTTATGAAAATGTTAGTCTCACTAAATGGACGTTGTCTCAGATTCAGTTTGAGGTCTACAGCTGCTACGATCTCTCATAGTCAACATCCACGCAAATTAAACGGATCTAGTCGGTCTTGTTGATGTTCAGCTTGAGAGGAATCACTGAACTTACGTCATTTTAAGTTGCACTGTAATTCAAAACCTATTTACCTATTACCACGATTTCCGGTCCGGATTATACATCAAGTCTACTTTTAATGTCACAAAACATGCTGCACTATAGCAATCCGTGATTGTTTTTGATAGAACACCGATTTGCAGATACCGATATAGAAAATGCCATAGTGCATCACTGACTAGGTTAGTACTGCGCAGTTTACGTGCACTCCATTGTCCACGTGAATGGAAACAATATACCCATTTGTTCGTCCTATGGTTGTTTCTATCCGTTTAATGTTCGTGTCCCACACAGTGGTCCGATTATATTTCAACTGATAAGACAGCAATTATTGTATTGTGTGTACGGAGTATGCGCGTCGGTATTTTTGCTGAGCTCTTTTTAGCTTGGGTTTGTCATTCACCAGGATTGCCAGTGCATGTGGATAATTCATTAAAATTAAGACAAAACAACCAAGAGATCCAGTAAAACAATGCATTCTTTCAATGAAGTCTTGTTTGTCAGTCGATTTCAGTACAATTTACTTTCTAGGCACCTATATTCTGGTGCCCCTCTGGCATAAGTAGTCATGCCATTATTTCACTACGATTACAGGATCATCCCATTTAGTTGATCAGTAATACAACCCAGCCCACTTGACCCCCATCGGTGGTGTGCGCAAGAGACCACGTGACGGTGACAATGGAACTTCGTGATTTCTCCCTCACTGTGCACATTATTGGTCCTATTCAGAAATGATCTAATTCTTCCTTTCTGATTATAAGCTTGTCAGACCTTCAATGAGACACGTGATCCGAGGAGAAATCTATGCTGCCCAGCTGTCACCTGAGCTGTCTATGGCATGTTGGACTGCTCACTTTGGTAGGTCATTATTTCGACTTTGACCTTTATGGCATTACATTTTTAGCCCCATGATGGACTACGTTTATCCGCTTCCCTTGAAACTGGTTAAGTTTTATTCCCTCACAGATCGGACTTGGTAGCGTTGACATTCACACTGTTGACATTTACAGGCAAGCTTCGGCCGGACTCGCACTTGTCGTCTGTTCAGTTAACCCATTACGTACGAGGACACAAACATACACACATACACACACAGATATGCACTCTTATGTTTGGTTCGGCTCATCTTGAGTAGAATAGTGTTGGCTGTATGCGTGCCAGCGTCCATGACTGTTTGGGTATATGATTGAATTTGTATGTCTGACCCCGTTTTGTAGATCTGAAATTCCTTTGGACTGTTCCTTAGTGAACAGCCGCAGTCCGTCGCTATTACTTGGTAGTAGTATAAATTCCCAATGGTTCGAAATCGGGACTCTACATGTCATCCATTTGTGCGAGTGTTGACCAGGACAAGCAGTTGTTGGTCTGAGTTTTCGTGGTTGATCCTTACGGCTTTATTTGGGATTGTTTTCGTCAAACAACATAATTGCCTCATTTTAATACTGAAGACAAATCCAAACTCACGAGTAGATCATTCTTCGTAGACATTTGAACCCGGGAGAACGCCTCCTCCACTCCACGAACACCCCAATGTCCATTGCGCGGTGATATTTTGCGTGCACAGTCAAGTGCTACTGCTAGTCAGCTAGCAAAGTTGAAAAAAATGAAAAGTGCGGAAAGTGCCTTAGAATTACTCCAACTTAATATAGACAGGTTGGGAAAAAATGCAAAGTAACAATTGCGGAATTCTCGAAGCTGCTACTGATAAACGGGAAGGGAAAAGATGCGCCTAAATACCAGATTCCGAAATTTCAATGTCTTATACCAGTTAATTTAGATGAAGAATTCCTCTCTATAAACACCCACATCATTGGAAATTAACGTATAATCAGTGTTCTCTTTAAAAATTATTATGCATGCAATATAATGACAAAAGTAGCTGAAGTTCTGTGCTCAGCGGATGCATGTTTACCGAGTGAAGTTGATTTGTTATTGAATTTTTTATGAAAAACTATTAATGATTCCTATGAACTTTGACGCAAAAGACAATCCCGGAAACTAATAATTCCCCAGTGCCGGTAGGTGAAAGACGTTTGTCTCCTCAACCGACTGCCGATATTAATCATATTCCTTGAAGTACTTAGGTTGTATTTCTTATGCTAACTTGTAAAGCAGATATGGAATTGTTAATTAAATGGCTTTCCGAATATTATTTGTTATGCAACATCTATATGGTAAATGTGCATACAGGTGAAATGTGAAAGGAATATTGCTGTAGACGTTTGCATGCACTTGTTGGAACGGCCAAATGTCACCAACTAATACCGTCCATAATTATGAGCTAAATAAGTCCTTCGACCGATGCATATCTCCGTGACAAATCACGCGGTTCAACTGTACTGACAATTAAATTAGCCTACCTAATTGTGACATTGACTAATTGAACACCATTGTGTATCATATGTACGACTAAGGAAACTAAGCTACTAGTGTGATAGCATACTTGAAGAGCTCATTGACCAACATGTTAATGGAAGGAGAGGAAGGCCAGATGTAACTGTGAATCACGGAACCCCGTGTTAGTAACCCAATAGTGGTGGCCCCGATGTGGCCACTGTCACAGTGATGAAATCCAAGGCGCTGAGCTTCTAGCGTTCTGCGGTCCCATGCTCGTTCTTCTGTTCGTTTCACAATTCGTTAATCGTTGTGTCCGATCCGCTATTCATGGGTTAACTTCCATCTTTGGTCTCAGCTTTAATGGGGACGAAAAAATGATTTTACTATGACGCCATTTAGGCTTAGTTTATGCGTAATAGCAGTCAGTATGGCTTGACTATATTTGCCAAGTAAAGCAGGCGTTCAACCAGGTGCAAACAAAGCAAAGCGGATTGCGTCATCCCATACTATACACGATTCATGTTCTGCTATTACATAACGATGTCACGAATCAAATAGCTCATGACTCAGATAACAGCTGGAGTTGTGTCCAAACACCTGTTTACAATGCGGCACTAGTTCCCGGCTGTACGTGTCATGACATAGGCAGAACATCAAATGTCGGCATGCTTGCACTGCCATTGAGTTATGGATAACAATTGGGGAAGGAACCCGGATGGATGCGAATCCACTTGTCAGCAATAAGGCTTGTAGATCAAAATCAAGAAGTCAAATGTTTCCCTTGTAGCACCCAAAATCAATTTCGAAAAGTTCGCCTAGACAAAAAACAGGTAACTTGGGCACAAATTTGAATGTGATCAACCAGAACAGCCGTTGCTTCTGCATGAAAGTTCACGGCAGCCACAAGAGCACAACTGCCGTGAATTCCGGATAACGCTTCTTATTGGAATTTAAACAGTATGTATATATATATATGAGTAAAAACTGACCAGTCTACCTACCGTAAATACCATATTGCCGCATTTAGTTGGTTTCCGTAAAAACAACCAATTCCAGAAGATAATCGACCATTTTCAAGGCGGATTTGTCGTCATTATCGCACCACGCTATTGTTGCTTGTTTGAAACCATACTTCAAAACTGTGTTCCGTGCCTCAGCAGGTGCCAACTAGAAAAAAATAAGTCAAACATTTTAAACAACGAATTTTATCCTTTCTATTAAAGCCCATGCCTCTGTACCAGTGCACCAACCTCGGGTTTATTTAGTGTCAATTAGAATGACAGTATGTTTTTAAAAAATAACTCGAGAAAGACGGTGGTAGGGATGAGCCATGACTTTTTGTTCATTTAGGGCAGATGTGCATGTTTTGCGAACTAGACATGTCAGATTGAACTTGACAAACATTTTTCAGACTATCACATCTGTCTTCGGTCTGAAATCTACCGGGAAACAGTGCCGAGAGGAAATAATAAATCTTTTCATATAGCTACAAAATAAAATACGAAAACCATGCACATTTTACGCCTCGGTACTATAAGCTATCCTCCGAATTCGTCGCTCCGGTTATCCGACCAAACCGTACTTGTCGGAAATTTTCCATTGAAGGAAAATATATTTGTGCCCCTATACAATAAAATGATTTAAATTAGCTTTTTTTAATATGCGTCCGAAAACAAACATGAGATTAAATTCATAGCACCGACAATTTGGCCTTTGGAAAGCTTGTTCTGAAAAAGTTGTTGATGGTTTTATGGTAAAATACGGCTTCCTTCACTGTGACAGGCTGTACCGACAAAGTTACCAATCGGTTCGCCTTGGAGTTTCCTGTTCAGGTGAATATAGTTTGATTCGCTCATATTTCCACATGTTTTCACCGATTTATCGATCGGCAAATCTCCCTTTTTGCCGCATTTATTCACTATTATGCATCTTGATTATACTTAGAAGGACTGAAAGAACCAAAATCCTCTTATTGCACGTAGGATAAACCAAGTTTTCTTTGTATTTAGGGACTTGAGTAAACAGTTAACGAACAATATCATGCTTAAACTATGGACTATAAAAAAATCGATCTGTTTTGTTTTCATTGGTAAGATTAAACAAGGAGAGTCTTAAAATAATGCACCTTTCTATGAGACCAGTATTTGTCAGTGGACAGTTAGTTAGTCAGGATGATTTTCAATTTTACTGAGTTTGCCTATTCTGCTTTTGGTTAGCCACTACTAATCAGAAAATGAACATCATCGTTATTTTCTACGGATTATTCCGAACATCCCTTCGTCAGTCGTTTCAAGTCCATAATTGTTAGCGTGACAAATCTAAGGTTTTCATGAAATGATTCACCATGTTATATCATCGCTCAACTCACCATAAAGAAACCATAGAAGCATTGCACAGCTGTTTCATCCTTGTTAGGAATCATCTAAGGTTGTTCATTTTGTATCCGGATAGAACCACGGGATTATCTGTCATGAAATCATCGTCCCTCATTTATTCTACAAACCAAAGTACCTCGGACTCGCGAATAAATCTATTTAGTTTTTGATACATACCAGAAGGAAAAAAATTGATGCTATTCATGCAGTTAATACCACTAGGAGAGTTGATAACATTTCTGAATTAAAACAAACTGCCTAAGCTACTATTGGATTTCCACGTCAGATACTTCATTTCTGCCTGAATCGTCAAACATGCTTTCAATCAAACTCTGCTTTGTGTGACCGGGTTCTCAGATCGACCCTCCGAAGATATATGTTAACCGCGTGGATGCAAGGAAATGTCCTAGACGTCGAGTTTCTTTGGATCGCGTCACCCGGTTATTATTTTGGTATTCATATTGCTCTCGGATACCTCATGGAACAGTGTTACCGTAAAGACAAATTGCTTTTGCAGAGATTAGCACTATGCCGTGAGCTTTAAAATATTCGGTTATCCGTCGGTTGGCGAATTTTCGGATATACAAGTGCCCACTCCGTGGTCGGGTAAATCACTTGATTTATGTCCGACTGTATGCGAATAAATGCCAGCACCTTTGAGCATTGAGGTAGCTAAGATTTATTACTCATTTTCTTCTTCAATATGACCAAACTGTTGGGACCGGATGTTTGACAGTGGTAAAGTTCGTGAATATGCGACCGTTCAGTCCTGACCAGCGGCTAGTTGACTGGTGGTTGAGGGAGATGTGCGAGCACTTTGGCGATGATATTTTTGTCTTTTTCAGTGCACCAACCGATGTTTTCATATTTTCTCAGTACATTGACTCAACATGTAGAAAATAAAACACACATTAGGCAGTCGAGTAAACCTAAACGAAATGCACGGAGTGTAAGTCAGCCAATCCGCATTTGCCAGGTCGAAACACTTTGGTTTCATCGGAGTTTACGCCAGACAACAAAATCTATCCGCTCCTCATGCTTAGTGTCAACAAGGCTTGGGACTGACACAAAGAAATTTCTCGGAAATCACAGACAACATCCCCTATTACACATCGTATGATGCCTTTGGGAAAGCATTTTCCACCACTTGGTAAACGGACCCTTCGCAAGATTTCGTGAATCTTGTGAGTGATAATAAAGGAATGTTTCATTTTTGTTCTGCATCTTTTAAGTTTAAAGTCTTGATACGGACTGGATTGATTCGAAACCAAACCATATTCTTCCAAAGGACCAACTGGGTGAGATGGATAAGATTTAGTTCCTTGGATAGTTTTATCTCAGCCGGTGATCGCTTATCATATGAAGTGAAATCGTGATACAAGAGGCTCGATTTGCTTTCACCAACTATGACATCTGTGGCAACGGCTTGACATCCGATTAGCGATCAGAGGTCAAGTTCACCAGTCATCAGTAAAGACGACTGTCTCAAGGATTGCTTGTGACCGCTGACAGCAGACGACATGAGTCGGCGTTACGTAATTAAGCTCTTTGCTTAAGCAGCTATGTTAGAAAGTGGTGGGTGAACTTAGTAAGTTAGAGATTCGGTATAAGTTACTGGGACAAAAGGTTCAATCCTTAGAACAAGCAATAAATATGAATAGATTAAGGTGATTGGACCGTGTTTGAGCACGCCAACAGAGCGACTGCCTCTCTGTACTTTGTTCTCCGAAGCCGGTGCTAGTTGCAGCACGGATCGAGAGGGCAAGTGGTAAACGCGGCAAAAGTATGGATGCCTTTACTCACGAACCACCTCATGTAAATCCAGCTAGTCTGTGAGTTTAGGGTCATCAAGAACCCACGCCTCTCAGACGGTGGCTGGAAAGAGTGAGTGGTACGGTCAATTGTCATAGTCAGTTTTTTTAATTCGAATTCCCTCCTCTTCTGTGTAGTTATTCAACTTCTTAGTTTACAGTCGATCTTTCATCATTTTCTTTTTCTCTTTTAAATGGATGATGCTGAGTGATGGCAACCAGAAACTTGACAAGTTCGTGCCAAGTTAATGAGTACATAAACTGACCTGAATTTTAGAACAATCCGTATTGGGTTTATTGTTTTGCAGTGGTTTTTCTATCGAAGGCATTGTTTCACAGAGGTGTGAAGGCCACTGGAGTACATGAATGTCGTACTTGGTGTGGAGCAAACTCACAGCAACCCTTGGTTCTTGAATATCCTTTCCAGTTATTTATCTTTTTCCGAGGAGATTAACGATAATGTGATTCTTTCATCTTTTATTTTTGTGTAGCTTTGTTGCAGAATATCTTCTTTTGGTCATATGTTCCACGCACTCAAATGGTTCATACATACCGAGCTCTTCACATAATGAACCAATAGCGTCCGTTTGCCTAGTAGCATTTTTGCCAAGGTTGCAAACTGGATTTCGTTTGCACGCTGAACAAAGTTTTCAATGGGTGTTAGACAGAGCAGTTGTTGTGGAGACATGGAATAGGAAATCTGATGATTAGGCTTTCACGTACCTCCCATGTATATATTTTGAAAAACTCGATTGAGGGACTAATGTGTTTCCCGTATGTTCCTACTGAATAGTACTGAATAGTAGCACAAAAGTCCTACATAACGGGACAGTTGGAAAAGGCAACCCTCCCGCAACATGCGAACCTTGATTTTTTCTGCTGGCTATCCTGTGCTTTTCTTTTTCTTGTCAAACCAAAAAACTAATCGGGAGAAGTTAGCCTTTGCAGATTATCATCCCGGGCAAATTTCAACAAAAATTTAGATTCCTTCACCAACGAATGAGCACCGAAAGCAAACATACATTTACGGTGAATCATTCTGAATTTGTCACTGTCGCATATATCTGTCGTGAGCTTTGGGGCAAGAAATTAGTTGGTACGTCAGTTGATTGGATTTTTCTACCTATTCGTCAACCGATCGATTGGCTGGGTAATTAAAGAGCTTCGTAATGAATTGCTTGCTGGACTTGATAAGTCAGTCCCAAGTGACGTCCAGGTAAGCAAATGACTTGCTTCTTTTTCGCGTAAAGCTTAGGAACATGGACTGTGAGGATTTCATCTGGCTTTAGCTTCCTGGATGGTGTGATTTACGATTCCTGATATGATGCTATAGACAGAATACGATGTGTATCATCCCACCTTAATAATGGATCCCACGAGATGATCATATGGTGCCAAAATAGGACCGGAAAAAGTCATTCACTCCGCGATGAAGCAAACCTGACTGTTCTTAACTGATACATCTAGTTATGTGCTTTGCCGACCAAGTAACCGACTGCTGATTATTCTTGATTAAGCAAACTTTTATGTCATGGAAACGGGATTGCGGGAGATTATGTATTATATTTACACTATCAACCACCTACAGATCCCGTCTGCTTGCAGAAAGCCCTTTTCTGTGAATGTGGATCAACAAGTCTTGTGGCTAGGCTTTGTCCATGTAACCGTCCATAGTACTGTTCGCTCTTTTCACCTGAAATGATTAGCTGAGCCGATCCTCTGCTTTCAGTCGATTTGTGAGTAAGTGTGCACTTGACTACCTTGGAGGCTCCAAGCATATGCTGGATTTGTTAGTATTTGGTCACTGTTGTTATGAATTCAGACAACAATGAAGAATTTTGGACACTGACATCCTTCAAGTATCTGGGGGAGCCCAGGTTGTTTGCTTTCTCCTAGGCACTTCAAACTGCAACTTTTGTAAGTCTGTTGCATCATGGAATGAGCACAATTCTTTTGGTGGGAAGTTGGGCCTTTGCATTTAATTTGAGCCCACTTTCCGTCGTCCGCGGGTTTTGTAGGCAGGTATCTCAATTTCCTCTTAGATGCCTCATAAAAAGCATGTCGAGGAATAGCAGCCTCCAGTCATCTTGTTTGGTGAAGATTTCCTTGGGCAAAAACTTGTGCAGATTTTGACCGAAATGGTCCTCTTCGGTTTTGTTCCAATATCGCGCACGTGACTTTGCGATACCAGGCCCACAAACACGTGTGCTTTGTAACCTACGTCATAGCTGCTTCATCTGATAGTTTCGAGTTTAGAGTCTGTGTATCATTTCATCAAATCATGGACGTATTTTCATTCTTAGTTCTGCCATTCTCATTATAGCATCAGTGGACATCGGTGTTCCGTATGCAAGTTGGAATCATGTTAAATAATGTGACGGACGTTTTCCTTTCTCATATGCTTCAAAATGTGTATAAACGATGAAGCAACGACAAATGAGATCATAATCCTTTCCGAGACTAACTTCAGGATTTGATTTTCTCCTGTACTGCTGTACTTTTGCGATTAACGAGGACAAAGTAAGTCAGGGAATATCTTCTTATCAACAATTCGGAGGCGCAGTTAATACGATAACGGGTCGAATCAGTATGTTTAGGAATTCCTCAAGTACTCGGTACTGCTCCGACTGTAAGCTCTTGTGATAATTTCAGTTTTACAAATACATGTGTGAGTTTTATCCAAGCAACTAACCTTGAACAGACTTCCGCGGTTCATGGGTTAGGGCATCCATACTTTTGCCGCGTCTGCCACTTGCCTCCTCGATGCGTGCTGCGACTAATACCGGCTTCGGACAACAAAATACAAAGAGGCATACGCTCTTTTGACTTTATAAATCATGGCCAAACCCTCTTAATCTATTCACTTCCACTATCTATTATAAATACTGAATCCGTAATCTTTGAGTTACTAGCAAACTTCTACCGTTTTATTGTAAAGACACAACTGACAACTGAAAAACGCAGCGTACCTTTTCAAGAAAAAATTGGAGGAGTTCAGTCACGTCGATCAAATAGTGTGTTTTGCTTTGTCTCTTCTGATTCGTATACATTTATCACGTTGGTGATCTGGACAGCTTAGTTATCGCTTTTGTTTTATGACTTCTCGGAATGTCCTCGATTTTTTCCAGCCAACCAAAATGTCGGCAATTCTCCTTCATCACAGAAATCACTACCGGTTTAAATGCAACCAATGGGAACCCTTCACATTCACACCATTGCAATATCCCCAGTTGGATTGCATTCGCAGGAATCAGAAAATGTCATTCTATCTAGTGCGGTTTACTATTTAACCCAAGTAGTACAGTATCTTTAGTCTTAGCCAACTGCACGGTCATCAGTGCATGTTTTTGTCCGCCTTATAAAGTTGCCTTGACAACCGGAGATCATGTGAATGTTACGACAAGGTGCCCAGAGATGTTTGATAGCAAATTAGACAAGTTAAAAATCACATTTAATCATGTGTTGATTCATTCAATCAACAAGTGATACTAACTGGAAGACACTGGCGATCCAGAGTGACAAATCGTCAGCCTGGCTTCCTCAGTATATTCGCGTGGTACAGCAAACTGGTAGTTGCCTTAATGGACATCGTTCAGGAGAACACAGGTCCATCAATGGAGAAACCAACTCCGACCACACCATTCACAAGGCACTAAATCTACATTGGCTGATCAATTCGTTCACCCGATCACCTAAATCGATATCGATTCAACACTGTTTGCGCTGTCGAATTGTATTCGGGCATGGTCTCTTGACTGCTCTAGATTTAGGGCTATTTGCCATGCATATCAATAGGTGGCTTTCGTAAATCTTCCTGATCCTATTTTACTCATCGGATTGATGCTTTGAATCAGTCCGTGGGAGTCGGTTTTAGCCTCGGCAGAATGAGAAATATTTACGTGGTACCAGGTTTGGGAAATTTCATGCGAGACTACGCAAGAGCTTTTTAGAACCATTCTGTCTGAAGTAGCGCTCTATGTGTGTGTGTGTCTAATACAAAATTCAAGTCATACGATAGGTGTCGCCTGCGTTAACTCGCGGATAATTTTTGTACACGCATACGGCCATATGGGATGCAGCCCTGATGAAGTCTCAATATTAAACTAACTCCATTTAGTGTTTTCGTTTGAGCCAGTAGTGATAACTTACGATACTTCAGTTTCACGCGGGGAAACGTGAACTGAATTATCTTTTAAGTTGCCGCTTCGACACAATTTGGAGCAGTCTGTAACGCTGCAATGAGCTAATTTTTGGTGTTCTGTAGTCGGACCAGTTTTTTGTTAAAACGGTAACCCATCTGATTTCTTGGACCCTATGTCCGTTGAAAGAAACAAACTTTGTCCAATGCACTGGTGCCATTCGGGAGGAACCACGCCCATTAAAGAAGTGATTGCGACTACCGTTTGGTCCTTTTTATTGTCTAGTAACATCAACCGTGTCATAGGAAAGATTATTTTCGTCTGATTAGGGGCTGTCTGGGATTCTTGGTGCAGTTGGGTGCACACGACTTTTCTTTCACAACATGTACTTCGTAGATGATCTACTCATGACCTATTGGTTACGGAATGTCGAGTTGTTGACTAGCCCGATTGTGGCTCGAGGTGAAATGATTGCAGTAAAAACATGCCTAGATGTGTTTAACTGCTGCGCACACTAGTCGTGGCAGAATCTTTGACCTTTGAATTTCACCACGCTGAGTAATAGCATACGAGAGACCGTATGCGAATAGTTTGTCGAACACGTTGCCATGATCAACAGTAAGCGCAAAATCTCTTTACAATGAACCCGAATGAGACGGTAGTTATTCATTGTTGTTTGTCCTCCTAATTATCAGCATGACTGACCTGGTTCAAGGTCGGTAGACAGAACATATCAATGAGATTTAGAGCACTGGGGGCACAAAACAACTGAAATTGTTACGTGCTCACCATTTTGATTAAGCAGTACGAAAGCTCCTGGCATACTGGATTAGCCACGTGGTTTTCCGCGAAGTTTGACTAGAGTGATGGTTTTGACGGAATGAACTTCAATATACGAAAGTGTCTAGCGGGCATGAAACTGAATGGGACAACTCACGAGGCACGTAAACAGACAGAATTGAAGTGGCCGAAGCACAGCGAGCACGTTCAAAACGGGACGTGTATCGGGAGTTTATATATAAGTCAGCTAGTGAAGGTCACTGGAACAGTTGTGATGTGCTCTAGGCTTGCATTGGTAGTTTCTTCATTCGTTTCATTCATAGACTAGCTAGTTGAAATTGAAGCAAATCACAAAGTGCCTAATAAAAATCAGCAAGTCACCACAAAATATGCAATCTGATATGCCCTATTAGTAAGATTAAACTGAATATTGAACAAATTTTTCGTTCGTCGTTATCGCATGGCGTAGGTAGACGTTGTTGCACACGTCATATACACCCTGGACAATGTTCGTGGGACTTTTTCTTAAAATATATAGCATGGAATCGACTGGCCTGCATGCACATTTGCCCATGCAGTTATACACTGAGTAATTAGTTTGTATGCCATTCCCAATTAACTGCGTCGTATTTACTCCCAAAATATGCATCTTTGCGCCATCTGCGGAATGAGGTGAATCCAAATTCACAGGGGTGTTTCTGAAGTCAATTACTAATTGATTAAATCAATGAGCAAATATAAGTAATGCTCATCAGTGGCCTTGAAACTGGTGAAAATGACAGTATCCAGCATCGAAACGTGAACTGGGTTCTGGAAACATCCGGAAGAAATCGGCACATTTATGCTGCATAATATTAACCAGATAGGTTTTCTGAATCCGGGTTTACAAACGTTTGCCCAAAGTTTCTCATGCCGGATAATTTGATAACCGGTTTACATTATCTGGTCGGTGGTGATTATAGACAGTCAAAATCATAAATTTCACCAATGCTGACCTACTTCCAGACTGTTTTGTCCTACCGGTTTAGATATATGGCTAAGTTCCGATTTGAAGACCTTCCCACATTGGCTAAGTCAAAGGATTCCGAATGCATGCTGATCGTCTCTCAAGGGTACATAGAATTAAGTGGTTCCATGGTGGGTGCCTCTTGACGAATGTCATCCTTCACAAAGCTAAGAAGAAAAACCGTCGTTGGATGCTTTGACTAAGATAAACCACGACAGATTGAGGGCTTTCATTATTTGCGATAAATACGTGGCAATTATAATAACATTATTTAATTTGGAGGTAAAACTGTTTCCAATGGTAATTCCACTGTACTAACCACATTGCATTATTAAATGTAACTGGGTCGCTGCTTTCGTTATATGAAGACTGTTGTAAGGTGCGATTTTCTGTTAACAAGTGGCATTTAACCAATATCGCACATGGCGAATAAAGTGCCCCACTGTTTGGTAACTCAGAAGAATAAAGTATACGGAGTACGGATCACGCCTTGGAGTAATAACTCCCTGGTTTAATACATCCACTTCACTTCATCTAAGTCTGGACAAACATAGCAGTCGCTTCAGTCTGGCAGGGTTCCCGAATTTAATCAGTTCCACGAAATCAGTAAACTGAATCATTTCAGATTATTCCTCTGCCTTTGAATCTGTTCCCAGTTCCCTCCTTCTCCGTAAACTTGAGTCCTTTGAATGTCTTATCTCTATATTGTTGCAGTCAAAGACTGTTTTTTCCAATAGAACTAAGCAGCCTAAACGTCGTTATCACTTATTCAGTCCCTTGACGAACGCTGACAATTATCTTCGAAGAGCTGTTGTTTCGTGTTGTCCCTTCACTACTTATCTCAATCATTTGTTTACTGATCCAATTGTCTCCACTATGGGATGTTTAAAATGCCTAGGTTTTAGATTTTGCACTAATTTGCGACGATCATGAGATATTTTTGGCTGGGTCAAGCGAATACGTCGCCTGTCATTTCATATCCGTAGACTGAAATAGTCTGGCGCAAAACGAAGTGTCTTAACATATTTTGTCCTTAAATGTGTTCGCCTTGTCTTAATCTATTACCGTCCGGTTCTACTCAGGAAGAATTTCCACGTAGTCAATCAGGGTCTGTCCATCAATAATCCCGTGTGTTTTACTCTGCGCATCAAAAGCGTTTTAATGAAACGTTTAGCTTAGTATTTTTGCAATTTAATATGACGGAAAAGGCAATACACGGCTTTTACGAAAGAAAACATTGTCATAATTGGACAAGTTGATTTATCCTCGTCTTTTGAGATTGTCCACTGAGAAAGGGAGACTGCTGGTCACCCGAAGCCTGCGATATTCTTGTTTCAAGGGATTGATCGTTGTTTGATTTCAGACGGTAAGGCGGAATCACTTTCAGAATTGCCGCAGCAGTTAGGGTCATCATACACGACTCCTTTGTGAAATGCTATCCAATTTTAAGGGGTTAGAACCCCCACACAGACATCACCAGCGGATTTCTACGGTGCTTACCCTGTAGTCTGCGCGACGAGGCAGCGACGGACGATGTTTAGAAATTTTATTCACTCAGTTTACTTAAGCGCATCAAATCCACCAGGGTGAGCTTTTTAGGCTTGGACTTGTAAAGCAGAACTTCTCGCTGAACTGTCCAAACATCTTCCCTCATTACTCCGCAGCTCCACTCAATACAAAAGCTTGTTTGAACTCGAATCTCACAGGAGTAGGTGACCTTCTACTCGAATCTGCGAAAATTAAACTCCATAATTAGCTCTAAATTCTCGAAGACTTAAGACAGCCAACCGACAATCTTCCGGAACCAGCATTGAAACTAAGTTCCGAAAATGTCAGAGTGATGTTTTACTATCTTGTTGCATACAGCTTGTTATAGCTCAAGTAATATTGGTAATAACTATGTAAGCCTTCGTCGTACAATACCACTTTCTTTCAGGTCCCAGTTGGCCCCACCACTATTTTCGGAGCTATGGTGAAACCCCAAAGAACACGGGAGACTATCGATCTGACGTCAGTACGTAAAATGTACATTGGTCCAATTTCTGGCTAGCTATCGTATAATCGGTCAATCCGAATGAGGTCAACCAACTATATACTAGATCTCCTTTATTAGTCGAAAGCAATTCGTTTACATTGGTTTCTGTGATCACCTTTCGATGATGATAAGTCAGATGATTGCTCCTCGCCATGCTTTTGACCTACTTAGTCATACATCTATGCTCAGCCATCGAGTGGCGTAATCGGTACGGTTGACCTCATAGTGACAGTGAATTCCGTTATATGGATTCAATTTTATGAGATATTAGCCTTCAACAAAATAAACCGATGCAATCGTTTGATAGATCAACTAGAAGAAAACAGTCTGAAACTGGAGTAGGACAGAAATCCTCACTCTCACCTTAAAATAAATGTCCACGTATGCTGACTTGCTCAGTTGCTGCACCCAAACTCGACAATGAAATCCCCAACTGACTCAGGTTTGTATCATCATGTACGAACTCAACGAGGCCTGGTTTTATCTAAAAAATAACCGATGATTTAAGATTTAGTTGGGCCCGGACATGATAACTGTGCTGGGCACTACCATTCACGTGATCCGGAATGCAGGTTCTCGGTGCAATCGGAATACAAAGGGATGACAGATGAACTGAGTGTATCCAATCCTAAAGGAAAGGATTGCAAGCAGCCATCATCGGCTCAGCGTTCCGTATGGGGCTCGGGTCAGTCATTTTTCTTCATTTTCAGGTGACCTTTGTTATGATCCTAATTCTAAGTGACCAAGCAGAGTTGGTCTTGATGAACACGTCTGGCGGCAGGTTGTCAGTTGCGCGTAGTTGAGTCAAACGTTGGGATCCTGAGAAAAAGAGACATGGACCGTCCACCAAAAAGAAACCGAAAATCGAAACTCAAGGAGAAAAGTTCCGTTCATTGTAATTGTCTTTTGGTCAAAACTGAAAAACCGTAAAGAAACTGTGGAGCATCTGCCAGCAGAGACTTGAGGATTCGACTGAACAACATTTTGTAAGGCGACTTCAATTTCTCTACTTCCTGGCGGAGTGAGGATTTTTGTGCTACACCAGTTTCAGACTCTTTCCATCCTAATTACGCTTCCTGCACTTAGTGATATGACAACTGCTCCTTTTAAAATGAGTACATTCATCGATTTAGAGAACATATACTCATTCAGCTTTTCGGTCATCATTTTGACCCTGACTTGTTTTCCAGTAGAAAATTCTATTAACTGATCGCATCAGCGTTACAATTTTTGATAGTTTGGCAACTGTGAAGCTGTTCCTTATTCCGTGCCGATTTCGAGTGACATTGATTGGAATGGCCGACCGAGATAGCAACATTTCCACGAGCGAGAACTCTATTACAGATGACACGAAGGACTTCTCTTGAGGACCAAGAGTTTATCGGCAAGAATGACGGACACTGATAAGATACTTAGGGTTGGAAAAGACGATATCGATCACAAGTCAGTGTGACGCGGAGTGCAGAATGTCGCTTGACAAGCACAAAAGACCAGTTGGAACATCGACATATTGGTAGAATACCAAGACGTGGAAGAAACACGTGGACAGATGCTTGGCTGTTGTTCTTTGCATATCAAGATACGTTCTTTGGAAAGATCGGTAAAGCAAACTTCAACAGACTTCCGGATCAATGATAACGGCAAAAGTGCAAGTGAACTGCTAACTGGGATTTGACAATTCTGATCTTTCCATTTTTCACAAAATTTGCCCAATACTAGTGACAAGCTTTATGCTGAGTCATTATAAATTACTGTTGTTAAAATCACTTCACTTTACAATTTACGAACGAAATCAATGTGAAATAACAGTTCGATCCATTTTACTACCGAGAAATAGGCAGCATGGTAGTTATTGATATTAGTGAGCTTCAGTTGCTGAGTTTCCTCGACCTGCCGATTCACTGTTTGGTTTCCTCATGAACGTAAATTATTTTTCTTCTTTGCTGCTCCGTCGATCACTTGCCTTCCTTCACCGGTTACGCAAGAGAATGTTGGTCGTTATTTGGAATTCACTTCGGCGACCGATGCGTGGTTCATCACTGCCAAGTGAGCTGTTATCACCCGCTTCGATCGAATCGCAAACGAAACGGTTCCAGAGCTGTTTTGTCAGTTGATCGGTCGACGTGACTGTGTGCAAAAACTAGCTGATTCTGTGATCAGAATTGAACCCGATTTAATTTTCCTCGCGCTCAAGCTTCGTCATTTGAGTGAAGAGAAATAGCGTGAAATTAGAGACTAATAAATGAAAACAATTTAAGAGAACCAATTTACATGTTTTCCGTCAAAGAATCAAAAACACCTCGTGACGGAAATCTATCACATTTCCCCCAAACTTTCCCAAATATCCTCCTAGAAAAGGCCGTGTGATATATGAACATTTCAAATGCTTTGCGTCTTTGCGTCCCCGGCTTTGATATTCGAAAGCATTAAGATAAGGAAGCCAATGTGACTGTGTTATCTCCCCAGAGGATTCGCGACGCAGAATGGTACGGTGAATCACTTCCACTGGTTTCTGGTGAATGAAAATCCGAAATTACTTTGCGGACTGGATATACAGTACCAGTGTGATATAGGCATCCTTGTGAAGGAGCCAGTGACCCACTCTCAGGCGGCACATAGAGAAAACGAGCTGACATCAGACCACCATTTTCTTGTTATCCCTTACGAAACTCCGGATTATTTTTGCAACTCACCAATCCTGACAACCTTGATCACAGAATTCGATTCGCAACAGACGCATTTCCAAATTGGTTATTCCGACATCGTTCCTCCCCGAATTGACGGAATCTGTCAATACTAATTTTGACATAATCCGCTTGCTGTCATAGGGGTGCATCGGTTCCACTCAAAAAATTGCGAATAAACTTAAATAATGCGAACTAATCGGATATTCGCAGCACATGGCTTGTTAATTGCGCCCGTATTAAATAGACGAAAATAACCAAGCTACATCTATTGTGTAAATTATTTCACAGGATTTCGCTTACTAAAAAAAAAATAAATAAACCCAGACTGCAGTCTGGCTAGTGCGTTACCACGAATGATTGCCTTTTATAGTTACTGTAAGATTACGAATAAGTAAAACCGATAAAAACCGAAAACATACTGTTCAGTCTTTGCTGTGACCTGGGGACACAAATATGTGAAACTGTTTCTAGAATGTGAAGAGCCTTTTGCTACATACAGTCTTCTTCGTAAACGAGTCCAGTCGAAGATATTACTGTTTATTGATTCATCTCGCAACTTCCAGTATTCATACTGGGAGCTAGTGAGTGCAAGAAAATCGAAGACTGATTGGTGAAAGGTAGATGAGTTTAGACTAAAATGCCTTGCCACATTCCCAGATGGCATCAGTTGAGAAATTGAGTGAACCTAGCGCGAAATCGATAGTATCCACCCGAATGACCCACATCAAAAGTAACCCGTGGATTCACAATAAGTCATCACAATCACACGACTTATGATACGCTTCCAACAGCCTAATTCTAATGTGGTCTGCAGAAAAGACTTGAAGATGAATTATTCCAAGCAAATACCTGCCTTTAAAAACATGTCAAAAATGGCCCTAAACATATTCAGGAGTCACATTAAGGAAGGTAAAGGGTTCGAGCCAATTTAAAAATTCTGGTTTATAGACTATGCGCCATCCTTAGCACAGGTGGGCACTGCGACTAGAAAACAAACCACGAAGCCTTTCCTTCAACGAGTAAATAATATTTCACCTCCAGTTTCCCTTTTCTGTAAATGTCATGCAGCAATGAATATTCAAATCCAAAGAATCGGAACAAACAACCTCATTTTTGGGTTAATCGTATTCATTCCAGCCTACAGCATCGTGGATGATTAATGGACGCAGAGGGAAATAACGGCTTGCAGTTACTATGGCGTGTCCGTGTGAATGTGTGTGCAAACGTATCGGTTTTTCAGACAGTTTGCTGCGTTCACATGTATGCAGTATCCGAACTGGGCTAAAGGGTTTTGTGAGGCTGAAAACACTGTTTTCAGCGGACACCCTGAGATTTTACTGACAAATACTATCTGACACTTGACCAATCTCGGCTATCTGCTCCGAACTTTTAGATTTGGTGAAACGCACAATCACATCCACTGATCGGTTATACTCAACCAGTTGCGAATCTATCATCTAACAACTTCCATACTGGGCAATCCCGAGTTGTTCAGAAATGCAATCGTGCATGCATCGTGCGGCCGCTGCACCTAGCCTGACAGAAGCGGATGGATATGTATGCAAAGAATGGGGTTGCAACATTTAATAGTTTGTCCTTTATTCGAAAAAACTATCGGTTTGAAGGTTAATATGATATTGAGTTGGACTGCGCGGACTGTCTTACTGCCTGCACGTGACGAAGTCTGTTGCACAGTCTCCGCTTCCGTATCCCATTTGATCACCAGGTAAAAGCGAATGAGTTTCTTTTTACCCACCGCCCAAGATGTACTGTCTTATCTGTAAAATGTTTCAGATAGCCATTTATGCTAGAGGACACCTCAGAGAAACCGGCTCCAACTTGAACAATGACTTCCATGCAATTTTTCCTAGATCTGGTTACCAGAAATCTGGTTGTGTTTTTCGTTTATAGGAATACAAACATATGGAAGTACTTGCGTTATACGTTCCACGCTGCTTTTCTTCTTACCGACAACTGATTGGAAACGACATACCAACCACTTACGTATGCATCCAGATAAGTTAGACTTTCTTTTTGTTTCTTCTTCAAGGGAGAAACGGACATATAGGTGGACTGTCTGAGAGCCTCCTACAAAACTCCGAGATAATACTCGTGTGTAGCACACAAAGGCTACGAACTCCGGTTGATTATACTCAAGTTTAACCATTCCATGCGTAATCTCTCTGGCGCTCCATCTTTGACGATATTTTATGGAGTACATAGAGATAGTAATTAGTTCAGATCATCCAAAAGAATTGGCTAGATCAAAGTTGTCCGCTTGAATGTATTTGCAAAAATACTCAGAGATTTCAATGATCGGCTAGTACATGAACAGAAATGTAATGTCATGCAAGAGCCACTACTTTTCCTTTCAGTCTGGACATTTTACGATGTCTAGGAAGTATGATATGTCTCAAAGATCTTGTTTAGAGATAGTAACTTCTATTTGTTTTAACAGATTCGCTGTCTAAGTTGCTGCTTTGTGGCTAAAGAATTACAGTTTTCCAAATTCCATATCAGAGGAATATGTTTGTTCACATTTGGTAAGTGTGATCGTCATCCGGTCGGCCGTATCCGCAAAAAGTTCAGTGGTCTGTTAGTTCTATTCCCTTAGTGATCTTAGTTTGGTCAATTTAGTTTTTTCTTATTCTTGCATTCCCATTCTTTTTGATCACGGGTTTTTACACATTCACGACGATCTTTGTCGGACCACCTTTCCACACGATCTACTCGGTTGGTAAGCAAATGTACCCTTACCTGTATCTGATCTAGAAAACACTATTTCCTTCTTATCCGGCATTTTGTTCCGGCACTTCAAAGGGTTCAACATTAATAAGCCCCTCTTTTGTTGTCGCTCAGCGCGATGCTGATTGCACGGGTTCACGTGAGTGAACTTAAGCTTTCGAATTCATGCTAGGAGGAAGATACAAAACTAAAAAATAAGTTCAACTTCCATGTCTAGTTGTCTTGTGCTTTTGGCAGGGTTGTAACTATTGCCCTTTGAGACAGTGTTTTCAGTCGTATGCTATTCACATTGTTAATGGGGAAAAAATAAAAAAGAACACTTTCGGATCTAAACGGATTTACCCGTGGGTTTTCATGTATAAGTACACTTTCTTAATGATGTACATATCAACACGAACTTTTAGTTAACTGTCGACTGCCAGAGCATTTCATTTTTTTCAGTTTACGGCGTTTAAGAGTAGGAGATTTTAAAGAATACTGCCTCCATCATGGACTATTGAATGGTCACGATATCCCGCTCATTGAAAGTTTGGTAAACTGAGAACACAGATGTGAATTGGACAATATTTCTTTGGTTAATGAGATCCAGAAATACGCCCTTCAATCCCCCTGGCGTTATGCGGATATTGTGAAACGTGTGAAAGACTTGATAAATTTATACATTTTCGGACATTCGCAAGCTAGTGTTAACCACGATAGCTTTAAATCATTCACCCTTTGTGGGTTCATTATTCACCTGTAACTTTATATATTGGCTTGAGTACGAATAACTAAATCCGAGCAGGTTTGGTATGAGGCCTTGTATTTGAACATTTGGTTGCATGACCTTAAGCGAACCACAAAACCTTAGTGAAAACGGCATTTACTCCGTGGAATTGAAAGATGCTGGTTTGTTCTCGGATCGTAATATTCGCCTTTGATTTACGAAAAATAAAGCTTTTGGACCAGAGCTAAATTCACCCAAATCCTAGTGATGCACAAAGTGATTTCCCGATGTACGAGTTTATTTGCCAGGCTGTGCTGTTTCGCAGTTTGTTCCTTTGGGCATTTTGAGCGGTTAAAAGAGAGTAGTTCCTGACTGAAATTCTTAAATGTCTGTGACTAGCAATTTCTCGGTGATGCTAGCAACTGTTCCGCAAACGGAACGATATCCATCAAAATTCTCGTAATTTGACTGTCACTAGGAAAGATTCCCTAATAAATGTAAATAAAATCGTCAAATTTTCACTCGAGGCCTTTTCGATGGGGAAAGCCAATTTTTGTGCATCAGTGAGATGAGAAAACTGCGCAAATTCGACTGCGGATCGATATTTCATCATCCTCATACCGGAAATAAATTTCAGCTGACTAACATCTAAAAAGGTAAGAGATACAGAGTTTTGCGCACGTCTGTAGTCAACACCATCTTGCTGTTTAGTTTAGTGCCTTCGTTTTTAAGGGCATATTTTATTCTTTTCTTGTTTTGTCGTTGTACCAGGTAGTTGATAATTTGTCTAATCATATCAGTTGTCTTTGCAAGTAAATTGCCCAAAGTCAGCAAACTTTCCACTACATTTAAATGGGAAGAAAAAAAATTTTGCTGGAAATTTTTCCCAAACAGATTGTTTTACTTACAACCAACATGGCAATCTGAGTTGATGAGAGTATAGCCTCTGTTTAAGTGTTTGATTCATTCATCTGACCGATTTGATGACCGGTATTTCGCTCCCTTTACCCTTCACCATCTTACAATAGATTCCGTAGGTTGGACATGCACGGAATCGTTGAGGCCGTGGCCAACCATTGTTGACAGACGAATGAAGTACACTGACAATTAGCAATTAGGCCAAATTTTATCTAAGTTACCATGGGTTGAAGAACACGCAAACTTCAAGCTCGTCGCCACGGATAATTACAACCTGAGGGACACGCTAGTACGGACAAAATAAATCAAAAAAAATATACAAATAACTTTGTGTCATCGATCGAATATCATCTGGAACATATGTCCTGTATGATCTTTCTCCATCAACTCTCCTTGTCTTTAATTAACCGATTTGCTCAAAGCTGGCAACGAGTTATTTAAGGCTTCTCGGCCTACAAGCGTGCAAACAGTTTAGGTGGTAGACTGTTAAGTAAACAATAACGTAATTGTAGTCATTACAACAGTAAAAACAAAAATGTATTGGATAATTATTTTAGGTTTGCTCATAAATGATCGGTGACTAGCAAAAGCGTTATGGAGTGGGTTTGGGGCGACAAAATCCGTCGTCTGGAACAATTTCATTGTCGACGGAATCAAGTTCACGGTGATGTCATCAACCACAAAGTCCAACGAGATGAAGAAATAGACCGCGGGACGAGAATGTCTGTTTGTGAATGTTTGAATGCTGCGCACAAATTAGTTTTAATCTGTTGCTTTTTTCACGAATGCAAAAGGTGCCGGAAGAAATGGGTTAAAAGGAGCCTGTTTTAACGTGACTTTCTGTGTTGTTCATTCAACTTGCCGAGTTTTGGCATTTTGCAAAACAAAGTCACAGTAACATCCTATGCCAAACTTAAAATCACCTCTTCTAAACAATCAATCACCAATAAATATTTGAGCCATCTTTGAAATGAAATTTAGTGGCCCAAGTAACTACAGGTGTTGCATTGGACTGTCATAATCACTTATGTGCAGAATGTGACGGGCACCTGCTTTACACAGTGACTGGGTTCTCAAAGTTAGCCTAGCCTCACTTTGTAACAGTAAGTTTTCTGGTGTCTGACGTCCACTACGTAATACTCGCTGGCCATCCATTTATTTCGTTGTTGTCTATGATTTATTATCGGAATCGTGTATGACAGGCAAGACTGAGAAACATAAGCCTGAATTTATCAGTCCGGATGAAAGATTTTCATTAGGTTTCCCCTGGAATACATCCCAATGTGCATTATGCAATGAATTTGCGGTGTAGCACTTTGAATTCACAAAACAATGTTGTTCGAGGCTAAATTCCATGACTGGCTGCCACCCTCAGACTCTAAACAGAACCGGATTGACTTCAAACCTTCAAAGGGGAATATATAAATGCCTTAGAGCTATTTAAAACTTTAAATCCATGAAGGACTCGTAAGTAATCTAATAAATTCTCACTACCCACAGATGCGTTATATCACAAGAAAGTTCAACTTGGTTTGGCTAATTTGAAAATCTCCGAACTGGTCCCAGTTCTAGGGAATCCTATCCATCCCTTCAGCCCTTGTCGTACATCGGTGACCAGCAAAAACCGCACATCCTTCATGGTTTTATGAATGATGTGACCCATCATAAGCCATTCATGCTGTCCCAAGGTTACAGGGCTTCAAACAGTAAACATTCATCGGACGAAGTGGCTACATTTGCGGATATCACCATGACCGACGGATGTTTGCATACTTCAGCCCTATTCCTGATTATTCTGTACACGCTTATGATGAAGGCTAGTCTTCCATATTTCGATTCTCGCTTTCCGACCGATCCCTTTTGTATACGTTCAGAAACATTAATAATTTGGAGCTTGAAATATTTGATGTGAATTTTCAAATGATTCATCATACACCGTCAGCCCGACCAACGTAGCAGTTAAGGCGATCGACTCACAGTCGTTAGTTTCGGTTCATTTCCCAGTTCCGGGGCAAATGGTGTGCACCAGTGATGATTCTTAGCAAAAATGAAACATTTTACAGTGCTTCCATGACCGTCAATGGTAAGCTGGATCTTGAAACTACGTGACGAATCATTTGGGAAGCATCATATTCCTTTACATAAAACAGTTTTGACCAAAAAGACAACTTTGCAAAGGAAACATTTAGCCCTCATTCACAGACTGATCAAATTAACTCAAACTTGAGCCCAGTAAACTGATGAAAATCAAAAACGGCGGTGAGCTACAGGCAGCCGTCAGACAGTTGGGGGGAAATAAATTTAATGAGTCTATCTACGTCAGTTGACGCTGAAGGGTTTGACAGTGGTATTAGTCCATTAACTCTTCTAAGGTCTGACGCCAACCGTCATGTGGAAAAAATAAACGTCCACCAGAATGTGTTGGATATAAATAAATAACAAGCAGCTTGACAAAATGAAGGACCCTGATAAGTTATCACCAGTCACGCTAGGGCAGTGCAGAGCAGCTATTTCGCCAATTATGCCCAATCTACATTTAATTCCCGTGTGCCTCTGGAAATATGCGATACTTTCCGATAATGGTCACCTTTATTTTGTCCAGGAAAAAGGGGCCTCCACGTACGACAGAAAGCGGATACATCTGCTCTCATTTAAATGCTCCAAAGACTGTGGGTACAACAGCTGTCTGACCAAATTTGCAGATGTCCCGTTCATTAACCGATTCCCTTTCATTCTCTTTCAGACTTTAATGCACTGGCATTTTCCGGCGCTGTGTCATAGCAACGCTTGAATGGAGATGCACTTAAAGGTTTTGAAGAGTGTGCCCCGGAGCACTGATCGCGGACAACAAAGCGCATCCAAGCAAAGTACACTTTGTTTCAAATCACTTACAGTTCTCAATATGCCTCAGAATTTCGGGAAGAAAATTCCCCGGTCTTCGATCCATATAAAATGTTTTTCAAGGAACAATACTGTCTCCGTAGTTATTTCTATTCATCCTCCTTTCATCGCAGTGCACGAAGAATGCATAGTCGTTAAATAGGCTGGCAGTATACTTCCGTGAGTTTCAAGCAGCAGTGCACCTACTTTTTGCATGTACCGGTCCTTCACATATCACCTTGTCATAAAGCCAAGAACGATTTTTTGCCATTACCTTATCCATATGCAGAAATGCTTCATTACCAGATTTTGACTTCTATTCTCCCAGGTCATAAATAATGGACCGGAGCGACTACAAATGACTATTTAAGAAGCCGGATATCATTGTCAGCCGAGATCGCCGTTGTTCTGTACACGTCAGTGAGGACTATTTCCTAAGGTAGGTTCACTCCTTTTGGCTTTCTGCCACCCAAATACATCAGTTCATTTCCCTTCTTTGGGTTTTTGGTTAATTCTTGTATCCTACTTCACTAGGCTCTTCTCCTACGCTATCCCTCGCTTACTGCTTTTGAAGGGATTTCAGTTTTTTGTGTGCTAGATTGAGTAAAACCCACGAACAGCGATTGGTATAAACCGAAATCAGGGAATTCAATGTCATTCGCATTTTAGCAATCGAACGACTACGTTCCTTACGAGTTTTGACCCGGGGACTTATTTCAACTCACGAGACTATTTAAACGTTCCCTTTTTCTCATCAACGCATGTACTGTTTCGAATGTGAAACGTGTTTTAGTTATTGACTGAAAAGTTCATTTTTTCCATGTGCCTACTTGCGAACTCTTCGTTCCCAGGTAGGCGAAACATGAGCCTGACGTAAATTCAGCTGAATCTGAAGTAGAAAAGAATATGAGGAAATTCAAAACGGCCAAATGAGTCGAATGATCTGCCAGCGAGCCTTTTATGCTGTCTTTCAAATTCCGATGCAAGGCACTGTTTGATTCGTGAGAAAAGCAATCGTAGGGTAGAGCCAGTGAACAAATGTATGTTTTTATGTTAAGGGTCACATTGCATTGGGCGTTTGTGCAATGTGCGTCGTGGCTCAAATCTAAACAGTAAATGATCATTGAATTCAACTGACGTTTAAAACCAGCCACCAGCAGATACGGTAGTTTGCCTGGGACATTTGTCTGCACAGGAAATTGCTACCATGAAAAGATCACAAATATGTGACATTCGAATAATTGGGTTTCTGTTTTTTTCCGCATTCTGTTTCTTAGATACTGTAAATCCACACCTCTGCGTTGAACATTCCTGCTATACACTTCCTCATTACTATTCAGTAATTCTATTATGTGGCAACGTAATTGGCGCCACCATCAGGAATCCGGAAAACTTGAACTTTGACACTTTCCAATTCACATTTGATTTACGATCACTCTAGGCTGCAAGAAGTCCATCATGATGGATATGATTTTGCCCGACCGAACTACAGACTACCAAACTCCAGATTCCGCTTCTACTTTATTCGAAACGAGCCAAGAAAAAGGTGTTTTCTTAGAAATGCAACGCCGAATAAAAATCACGTGGACAGTCTTTACTTTGCCTCCGAATTTAAACACGGCGAGTGAGTCCGGAGCTATAGAGCAGACCAAAACCGCATTTATGATCCATTTAGATGTTCAGATGTTCGGAATTGCTCCGCCATCGTTCCCGGTTTCCCCATAAAACAAATTCTACGTTGAGAAGAATGCTCAGTGTCCTGTTCGAACTGGAGATGGCTGCGCGTTTTCTTTTTCGTATACCAATTTGGCGCATACATAATGCAGAAACATTGCCTGGATGACACACACCCCATATGACGGGATGAATAAATTTCCGTTCGGAACTCCAGACAAAAAGAGCACAGACACACCCAAATGCATGTCCACGCACTCATTCACAAAATGGGGGGAAATAGATCCATTCAGTGCTTGGCGTTTGATCGATAATGCTCATCAGCACATGCTGAGCTCATTGTTCACTGGCTATGGACCGGTTTCCATTGTTGCTTCTGTTGGCATTTGTTACCCCCTCACTCGCTCTTTCTCTGCCCGTTAATATTCTGACCACCTCAGTTGTAGTTCGACTTTGGGGGCTGTGGTCCAATTCAAAT
Organism: Fasciolopsis buskii; assembly: GCA_008360955.1. Taxonomy (NCBI): domain Eukaryota; kingdom Metazoa; phylum Platyhelminthes; class Trematoda; order Plagiorchiida; family Fasciolidae; genus Fasciolopsis; species Fasciolopsis buskii. The sequence goes on along the minus strand of LUCM01008850.1, from coordinate 106,006 downwards.
ATTACTGTTTACTAGACACTTAACAATTAAAAAAGTTATCAAATGAGATTATTAAAAACAATTTCTATTTCCACCGTATTCCAAAGGAAAGTAGGTAGTATGAGTATCAATAGTTTGCATATATAGATCACATATCATATATATGCTTAAGTTGTGTATATACACAAATGTTTATGCACGTATGGTAACCTATTTTCTCACTTTAAAACTTGCACTACGTAACTATCCAACTGTGAAAATCGAAAACAGTATAAAAGCAAATGGTTTCACCTTCAGCCAACATCCAGGTCCATTCGATGCCAGAAGAGGGGTGAACCAAAAAACCTGACGAGTGACAGATTCACAAGCAGGTCATTTTGATCTCAGTAGTTAACACAACGAAAACCGCCAGCTGTTGGCTGTTTTCTTGTTTCACACCCCTAATCCACATGTATCAATGATCGAATTTTCGGAATAAGAGCTCTTTGTACTCGAAAGTTTGCAGGAAAATTCCTCATGATGCCTGCATTAGAAGCGCTCGGGTGCGTGATCATAACACTAGCTTGGTTTTGTACCATGCTGTACTTTCGAGGTGACGATAATCGCCGCTCGTTTTTATTATTCATTACGAAGTGGCAAGTATGCAGAACACTAATTCCTTTGTCAGCCCTATATCCTTTGAATTTTCATCACCGTACATGGAAGATGAGTCCGAATAAGAACTACCCGTTCGCAAGTCAAAAGAGATCCCAGCTTCAGAAACTAAGTACTAGGTGCATTAGCCTAGAACTAACTGGACCAGAGAGCCCCGGCGTGTGCACATGATAATTGACAATAACAAATCTGTCATAAGATGTAGAAGAAATATCCTTCTATCGGTGTATGCCTAAGCTACTATCCACCGTACATCGTATGTTTGTCTTCATCCATTGGACGGATATGTTAGTAACTCAGTGGATGCCATCTTTTTCCACTACCAAGAAAATTGTAGTCACAACGGATGAGAAATCTATGTAAAACATGCCATGGTACGAATACAGTCTCTGTGCATTTGTAATCGATGGACCTGCCTTTACTTTTCATTTCGTTTTTCGGTCTTATTTGTGTGCCATCCACTAACGTAGTTTGGGCAAAACGTGCGATCTCGATGCCAAATCATTTCGTATCTCGCACCTTACTAGCCCTCAAACTCAAGTTTTCAAAGACAATTTAGAAAACACCAGGTCGTGGTATCTGCAAAACTACGAAGCACAAACTGGTTAATGAATGCGGGACTACACTGTTCTTTGAAGCCGGCGAAAAATAGCAAGGCATTTAATTGAAAATAGCCCACGTCATATTTATGGTATGCTGTGCTGAGTATATAAAATGTTTCCATTCTGAAACTACCTACCTTAAAAGCCCGTCAAAGTGACATCATATAACCGGACACGTAAGTAGTCGAAATAATATGCCTACGATTTCAATCATTGGATGAAAACGGCCCAAAGAACACAAGGCCATGAATATCAATATCTTTGATTATCGACTAATGTTGTACTACCGTTTCGTTGCTTCTGCTTCTGCTGAGACGTTTGCTTGATGGCAATTAAATTGGTTTGCCGTCTCATTTCTAAGCATGCAATTTTCTGTGTTTACGATTCTGCTTTGTTCTTGGTTTTCTACCAATTTCCTTGTAAGCTTACGGCATCCGAGCAAAATCTAACTTGAAATTCATTGATAACACGCACTTGCAACCCAACAGTAAGCTTACGAAATAAAATACCCGGAAAGTTTTCGTTTGGTTTGTTTTCGGCTAGATTGTTGCAATAAGTTTTGCAGCTATCACAGTTTGTTTAATTACCTTAGAAGGCAGACTACACTCGAGGCAGTTAACCGTCATGCTTGAAAAACTCACGCTTTGCAGAAAGTACTGAACTCTGATTTTTGTTGCTGTTGTCAGTTTGCAAAGGAACACAGCAGACCCGTGCTTAGGGTTGTTTACATCAAACCAACCAGTTTGTTGGCGCCTATCAGCATATGGTCAAGGGTAGCTTTTACGATCGTTTCTTCCACGTTTTGGCAACTCGTCAGACACTCACGTTTCATGTTTGAGCATATCCCTTTGACAGTCAAGGTCATCCACATTCAGAAGTATGTAGAAGTGAGGTGATAGGGCATCATGATGGGTCACGACGTTCAGAACTACATTGTTTATATTTCAAGCACTGAAATGCTTGGATAGAAAAACCTCAAGTGCATCTCAATCCGTGATATATGCATATAATGTATTCGTTTGTATACCATCGGTTCATATAGAAGAACATGTGCACATGTACTGCTCAGTGGATTGATGGACTTGTGCAACGTACTTCACACGTTAGCTTTTGCAAAAAGCAGTCAATTGAAGAGAAGAGAAAGGTGTTCAGTGCTCGAATTGCTCAAAATTCCACTTCCCTTTCTTTTGTCCCCATTGAGAAATCATGTTTGAAAACGTAAGTAAAATCCGGACATCTTCTTCGCCTGTAAAGAAAAACGACCGGTCTAACCAAATGTTAACAATTAAAACCCAAAACAATGCGAAAACCTGCCCAGCATTATAATGTTTTTGTTTGGTGAGAAGTAACGACATAGAATAACTCGATTTTGGTTCATCTCAATCGATCAGCGTGTTATGATTCCAGATGTATTATTATGATTCCATAAATAATCACAGAAATATCCGATATTAATCGAAACGTAAGTCATCAAGTTTATTTGTAATGTGGCCAGTTTGGGGTAACAACCATGAATGCGTATGATTGTATTATGTACAAAACCACTCCTCCTCTCAGCCCAGCAAGCTACAATCAGTGGTTATACACAGTCCCTTGCAGTTCGCATTCCGATTGGCAGAGCAATTCATCATTAAGTAGTACGTTTTTCGCTGTTTCACCGTGTTTATAAACTTCTGGTTCTAATTTTGTTAAGATAGACAAAAAGGTCGGCACCCCCAGGTGTTTTAATCAATTTTTAACTTGTACACTTTGTTCCATTGCCATTTTAGCTGCCACTGAACCATTTCAACGCTTTTAAATGGTTCCGGCTCGATGGAAAACAAATTCACTTGGCCAACATAGTTTCATCGATTCTATCGAAAACTTCCTGCTGAAGACAACTACGAATCGTTCGTTAACATGCAGCTGGCGGCATGAACCTATTGACTACCGTGCCCTTTTAAGAAAAGAAACTGTCTAATTGATTAAATCTAGTGATAGGCGCAATCCAGTGACCGAAAGAAAACGTCTACGATTTTTCCACTGTGTATCAGATGAGATTTTCAGGATATGCGAATCAGTGTGTGCCGAAAGAGTTATTGCCGAGAAAACACCATCCCCGGTGGCTGCTTCATCGACATTCGGATGTAACCTTAGAATGCGACCAAATAATGGCTAACATGCTTTCGTGTAGAAGCAGATGATTTTGTGCTTGAATAATCTGCTGTAAAGGAATGAGCGATTCCATGTAAAATCCGCAAAAGAAGGGTTATTCATTATTCGCCGTGTTTGTACATGAGGAACAAAATGACTGGTCACTCAAAAATTCACGTCAAGCACCGAGACTGGTGCAAGTTCTTGAAATTGGAAATTACTTAACCACGCGATCTGTGTTAGTGTTTAATTCTTTTGATTAATATTACTGGAGTCTAATGCAAACATTTTGCTCCAATAAGCTGCTCAGATACTTGAAAGTATTACTCAGTTCCGAGCGTTGGACCTAACAGCAGTAACCTAGTTTCCGTGGGAAAGTTGTCTTTTTGTTTTGTAAGTAGAATTTTTACTTTTTGCTATTACCTTAAGTGAAAATGTATACGGCAACGACATTTGGAGTTCGTGTAATCGATGACTGAATCGTGAAAGGCAACCTTGTAGTAATGGGAGAAATTACAGGCAACGTTTGCTGCTAGACAGTCTTAAGTATTAGGCAATTTATTGTGATTTCCAAATTGATATCCAACTTTTCACTTGAACTCACGGTTGTTCTGCATCTATGTCATCATTGTTAGGAAACATGAGCAAACTTCGTGATCACAACAGGGAAACAATCCGTGAACGATAATTATCAGGCGCCGAATCACAAAGAAACAAACCGAACAGCAAAATAAAGACCGTATTCCTTAAAATATTCGTTACTGTTCCGATTCAGAAAGCCTGTTAGAGATTAAAAAATGTAATGGTTCGTAATTCTATGGCCGACTGACATTTGTCCGACACAGCCGTATCCGGCCCAATTCGTGAGACGATGGATATCTATTACTGAAGATCACTCATGAATACAGTTCTACTGTCTGTAGTACTTTGGTAACCAAAACGCGTCAGACAGTTTTGATAATTAAAATGTGCGTCAAATTGGCCAAAGTACTGTTGCCGAGTAAAATCTGAAAAAGTTTGTCCAAAGTTGAATCACTTGCCGGTGTGAACTGAGGCCATCAAAATTTGACAGTAAATATTTGATTTACTTGCAAACAAATTTGAAAATTTGTGAACTAAACATCCAATCTAACATCTGCTCTGTGGCTATGGCATTTGGACGAGCAAATTGTCCAAACTTCGAGCACGATGTTCTAAACCGTTAACTGACGGCGTTTGAGCGGTTTTGAAACATGCTTTTTCAATCTTTTCGGGGTCAACGAAACAGATGCTTTGCATCTGCTCAAATGTACTTTGGTCGGACTAAACAATTAACAATTTCTGTGGTTCAGTCACCAGTTGTCGTTCTAAAAACGGACTACGTGTTACCTTGACAGTCCTTGATGATTTGTACTACTAGTTAATTAGATGATACTGACGAAAGTTTTCCACTTTCATGCAAACCAAATACGGACATTCGTTTGTTTTTGTTTCTTCCTGGAGTTCCCTTATTACCCGTTTCTATGGTGAAAATGTAATTTGTGGTCTATGTTAGCCAGTGATGGTGTGCCTTTGACACATATGGCAAGAGATTTAGGCTTGTTTGCCAAACCAATCAGCCTGTTCGCTTAGTCTATCGCCTCCAGTTTGTGAACCACATTACGGACAACGTAATCGAGTGGAAATTTTAGCGCGGAAAATGGGCAAACGAATCGGACCAACAATGTGACATGTACTTAGTTTGTGATCGCAATTCAAGAAATACTCGGTTATTGGCTGCGTGATATGATAGTATCCGAGTGCAGAAAGCGAATTTTGGAGTTAGATTCGATAGGCTTAATAAGTTGAAGACTGCAAATATTTAGCAGGAATTTGGCTTCGAAACCATATTGCATAGCTGAATGTACCTATATGACGTAACTCAAACAGAGGCACTCGTTCAAAGAAGTAACCACGGTTGTATCAAAAGCCATGGTTTTAACTACCAAAGGCAACTTCACAGGAATTTAGGTAAACAGCACGAATTAGCCAGCCAAGAGTTACGGTTCAGATTGTCAGTCGGACCAGATTACCCGGAAGGAAGACCGCATGTGTATTCAGCATGCCACGAGATGCGCAAGAAAATGACTAACTAATCTGAACACCTAGCTCACGTGAGTGTAGTCAGGCAAAATCCATGTAGCGGGACGAGAAAGATCGGAAGATGGTAACGTGCTTCACAGCAAAGTAGATGAGTAAACTGCCCATCTGCCTATATTTCGTAGTATTAAAGATATAAAATATGACTGTTTGAGGAGAAAAGTGACAAACCGACCTACGTCACAAAAGTGACCATTTTTGCATTTCAGATAGAAGTGCCTGCTTCTCTGCTGAAACTACCAGGGCATTGGCGCTCGCCGATCGGTACGTTATATGATTATGCCGTCACAATGACGACGCAATCAAGGGCGGAACAGCCGTAACTGCATAGGTTGGTCTGTAAATTTTTCGCACCCAGTGAAATGGCCTGTAGAGGCCCTTTGTCGCAAAATGAGCTCAGGTCCAATCCAACCGGCAATTTTCTTTCAACTGATCTTTCCAGTCAAAATGTCGAATCTTTCCAAACTCTAAGTGGTATTCTTAATGGATTTGGAAACTTGTGTTGATGGTATCTCAGGCTGTTGGTTTTCACTGAACTGGGCATTCTGATCGCAAACGTTTCATCCCCAATCCAGGTGACATCATCAGTATGTGCCATGTGATCCAGGTTATAGTACCTCCCGTTCGGCACTACCTTGTACATGAAGCCGATCAAATATTTTATATAGCGTCTTTTATGCAGGAAAATAATCACATCCAAAATGGGACACAAACGTGTTAGTATTCTTGGTAAAATTTTGTCATCGAAGTTTGTTTATCTCATCCCGAAGTAGATCTTGACCGATATTTCTTGTAGCCTTGGTCCGACAGAGTGGAAGCATATGTAAGTTCTTCATATATCAGCAGATATGCCTGGTGGAATGGTAGCGCAATAAAGTAGGTAATGTTACTATCAGATAGAAAGCGTAGGAAAATTTTTGTTTCGGAAAAGAAAGCCCCCTCTACCATGAATTAAAAAATATTGTCCTGAGTAGAACCATTTTCTTCCAACCTAATTTACGTCGAATGAAAGCACGCTTTGCTCTAGTGTATGGTCCATGCGAATGCACAACACAATTTGAAACTTGACCTTTTCGGAGTGCGTTCGATATCCTGGTACGAGAACTTGATGACCGACCTTCGAAGGGTGATCCGGGTGCTTACTGTTTACTGTGGAAAGGATTCGTGAGTTCAAACTGTTTCCTTGTGCTGTTACACACTGGAGTGGAAATTGTGCTTGGGGTACTTGTTCAATGAGCTTTTCCTAAACGCGAATGCAGATACTAATAGCTCCGGGCAAAATAGATCAACTACGCTCCGATCCGGAGTTTGCGAATCGAAAAGCACATCCCTCAGAAGGTCAGAGTTTGGGGATCATTGACATAAGCCCTAAATCTCCGTTTCAATACAGAATGAAGAGGACAGAGATTAAGCAGTCTGATAATGAATACATTCGAACTGACCAATGACCGTTTTGTTTGGCATGAGCAACACATGCTGTTTACTTGGATACAAGCAGCTACTCGATCTCAATGGATCGTCTATTAATCCAAGGTTATCTTTCTGGTAAAACAGATGGGGACTGGTCTACCACATGTATTGAAACAACAAAAAATATTGAAACCAGGTTGCAACTAATGCTTGAAGTACCTTCATGAGATATATACAGAACCCATGTTATTCATTGTCCCAGAATAATCAGATCTAGGAGACAAAATATTCGAACCATGAATCTATCGGCAGACGTTGTGGCATCAGAATCATGACAAAGAAAAAAATGAAACGGAGTTCGGAGTCCACCAAAAACGATAATTCTTTCATTCTTCTGTCCACCTCATTGGCTATATATCGAGATCTCTGAGCATCTGATCATCGAACCAAAGCCTATAACCCATAATGCAGTTGGATCATCTGAGTATCACAAACCCCCTGGAGAGAAGTTACGCATCGCCCAATTCACAAACCCTTTAGACGAAGCCAAACATCCTGGGTCCCTGGTACACCCCTCAAAATAGACACCACTGAGCATAGTATCCATTGCTTTGTATGCCTCTTGTGATTGATTTGGAATCCGGATTCAGCTCTCTACCCATAAATGATTATCGGAAGCCAATCAACCCGGCGGGGGGGACCCGGCATTCGCTTTTGTTCTCGCAGTTCACTGTGGACACCGCTAAGAGAAGGTAGGGCATAAGGCTTCCTCAACAGAGGCAATGTGAGACACAGATCATTTGGGAGCATTTGGAGCGGCGTTCAAGGCCAATAAGCGACTCAGAACGCGACACATCCACAGCGTTTAAGCTGAAATGTATATACCCAATGGAAAACGTTTGTTTCATGAAAATCAAATAATCTTTTTAAGTATGGAAATATTACGATGTTTATTGTCCGATAATCGTGTGACGTAGAACAGTCAGTCGACCGCCATTTTTGGCCCACAGAATCTACCTGTGCTCACTAACCTAAACGCAAACAACTCGGTCCCCAATTGAGACGTCGAATTCTAAACCCAACACGCTTAAACGACTTTTCCATTACATGAGGCATTCTCAAGCCTTTTTACGCCACATGTTTGTTCAGTTACGTTTCAAAATTTTAGCGTGCAACGTCCTGGAACGCACACGCAATTTTTGCCGTAACAATGTGTGGCTTCAAATCGCTCTAACAAAAAACAAAGTCAAAGACATTCAATCCCAGTATCTGGCTTGAGGCGAAACAATGGGCTGCGTAGTAACAACGTGTTCAACGTTTTTGCCGGTTTTTTTCCAGGAGAAACACGTTTATGGTTTGTTCACACAACGATGACCAGCATTTACTGTCGTCACAGCCAGGGTTGATGGTAATCAAAAAACCGGTTGGATATTATTCCTGTTCCTTATTTGTTCTGGACAGTTTATTCGTTAAACATTTCTCACTAGATTCAAGCATATAACAATTTACTGTGCAAATGCTTGTTGCTTTCAGACGAAGAAGAACTAGCAACTGAATCGTTTAAAACTGGTCGGAATGGCAGTCTAAACCGAAACACCACTCTTGACCTCTCCGTTTTGGCTATCGTGGTTCTTCTACAATCCCCAGGCTCCAGTCCAAGTCGCTACCATCTTGACTACAGGAAACACCCGTCATTTGTTTGGTAGTATAGTCCCACAAGACAACATATATTGTCCCTTACTCGATCCTGACATGCTTAGATAAAACAAAGGAAGCAGATATCTTTTCTGGATACCGAGGGCATGAAAAATTGTTGCTCATTTTCAGTCAGAACAGCTTTATTTATTTTGTTTGACAAATGCTGAGTTCTGGTGGATTTCGGATTCAAACCTAGTGACCTGAACTACTGTTTGATTAAACATAAACTGATCGTATACACGGTCAACGAATATTAATTAGCACCAGCCACTGCGACCGTGCACCGAAAATGCCAACCGTTGTTATCTTATTTGGGAGCTGGAATGAAAATAATCAATTTAGACTATTCTCCAGCAGTGACTGATATCCAATTTATCGAGCGAGGTTCGCACAAGTGGAATATACTTCTCCATGAATTTCGTTTTCCATTGTGTTGCGTTGTATACCCATCATTTAAGGTGGCTTAGGTTGCCCAAAAATAGTAACGGTTACATGAATGTGGCGTGAATGTTTTTGCAAGAAGATATGTAAGAAAACTATGGTAATTTTGCCGAAAGTACCCAAACCACCAGTAGCGATCGCATGCATGCCCACCAGTGATCCCCAAATCCACGTAACGCACCACCAGGTGACCTTCACACCCAACCAACAAGTCCATTGAAATTGGGTGCGCATAGGCTGATTAAATCAGAATCGATTGAAAGTATTGGTTGAAAGTAGGAATGATTACTTTCTACCCCAACGCGAATATATATATATATAGTACTTGCAATTATTACTCGAATAGGTTGTCATGTTTGTCCTGTTTGCGTCCTGGTCACTATCGAATCGCGGACCGTCAACAGTTCGAATCATATTTAGCTATGCCATAGTAAGATACAGTTTCTACACTGCATTTCAACAGCTAACGTCAACTTATGAAAACATTTTACCTGCTTTTTCCGACTAAGCTTATTGCTCTTGACCATCTTCATACCTACAGAATGATTGTTTTACAAATACTGCTTGCCTAAGCACGTCGAATACTTTAAATGAAACCCATAGCAACATGTATTTCTGTAGTTATTCATTCCATCGTCAAACGATTAAGTGTGTTTGCGCTTGAAAAGAATGCGACTTTCTTGGATTCAGGTTTAGTGATGGGCTGAAGTTGAGGCAAGAATTTGCAATCAGTGTTCAAATGTTGATAAATTGTTTCAAAACTTTCTCGAGCAACTCGTGCGAAGGCAAAAGTCATTTTCTCTCTTAATTCCGTGGGAAAATTTTTAAACTTCGCTTTGAAACAAATCCCCACTTTTCTCAGACATATAGTATTGGTTCACAACACACTTATCAAACAGATAACGACGTTGACTGGGCGAGAAAACATGTACCTGGATGGCTTTGTTAAATTCTGATTCGCTTAAGGCATTTGACCGCGATGCGTCCAGTTGTTATCACTCTAGATGAATACGGATTTCGACCGGAACAAGTGCACAGTTTATCGGACGCGAGGAAGGAGAAACAAATGCAGGACGATCCGTTGAATTGTGTGGAGTCCAGTCTGTTTTCAACAAAATCTAGAAGGTACAATTTCCGGCACGTCATCCGCCTGGAATTTCTTTTCTTTTCAAATCATATCAAGCCCTACATGAGCAAGGTTAAAGGCCGATCATTTTGAGGTGAGAAACAATTTGTCGTAGTGCCCTGCAAAAAAGAGGGCTTAGAATCGAGTGATTTATGACAAAAGTTGCTTTGAAACTTTATTTGATCTTAGTTGTTTCAGAAACATATTGGTGCGTTTCATCTAATTTTTCGTAAACAAAAAACATCACTTTTGCCAATGTAAGGAGAATGGGTAATTTTCGGATGAAACCGTAAAAAACCCATGCGAAGCCCAACAAAGGGTATTGTTTTTTCACTTTTGTTTTTAAGCATTGGACATTCTGACACGCATTTAGTTGCTAATCTGCACTGAAGCGAAGCCATGTAGTGCACACAATGAGATGCGATGTCGTCTACAGCGATATAGTAACAAGTTTCCCGAATATAGTGGGACGAAGAAACACGTGTAGAAAAACGATGTCACACTATCGGTTACCAAAATAGCACAAGATTTGTCTTTTCACTAGCAATCCCAGAATAAACCAAAGCAGATTCCGGTGCCATTAGATAACGGAATGACCTGAATCGCACGCTCCACATACATCCTGTTATACATCAATAATCATGCAATCTCTCAATCACAGTTAAACGTTTCATGACTCTCCATTAATTTATTCACTGCTAACCAGAAATTCAACATACGCTGGACGTTGAGATGCGCGAGCATTTTGGCTACGGAAAAGTTCGGACGAAACCTCGTTGAAGGTGATTAGTAAAAGTCGAATTGGAAAATTTGAAAAAAAATATTAAATTAGTACACCTGGTTCTCAGTGTGAAAATACTCGAGCTTTGTGTCAGGTCATCTACGTCCATTTAACCACGTTAGCGAGATGATAAGATGAACAGCAGAACTTACAAGTGGTGCGAATGCATGGGCAGCATCCATGTTCCGATTGGAATCCCTCCGAGGTCGAGATCGTTCCACAGTCGGATCCATTCTGCAAATATCACATGTTCGACCTTGGCGGGATTCAAAACAACGTATGGACGCAAATCATCCATTTGTTTCACGTGTTCTATCAGCTGAAATGCGAAGCCACCCCGTAGCTCCACTGGTGTAAAACACATGATAAAAATGCCTAGGTCGCGTCCGTGAGTGGGCTTGAATCTCGCCAATGTCGTGGACTTTCCACAGTTGGATCAATTTTGCATTTGTCAATGTTTACCAAAGCAAACTTCATTCACTGCTTAGATTAAAATGGAATTTCATTTTGCTACTCATGAAAGATATAGTATTAATCCAAAGTAATAAGTGAATTTGTAGGTTAGTAGGGCTGAAAATCATGGTTTACAGGGTTAAACGTCTACCGTAAGTCGTAGACTCATATACTCAAGGAAACACAACAAATGATCGATCATCGAGAAACTTAAAACCCAGAATATTTTGTTCTCTCTACGATTCCGTTCAATGATAGAAATGCAGAAAATACAGAAGAGTCCACCGAGCAAAGCGTAAGTGGATTTCCCGTTCTGCATAAAATCTGCTTCCTCGTCCCGCGACACAGTGCAAGCGAACATCGAACCCATGTCATCTGGAGTCTGTTCAGCTGTCGTTTGTGATCTCCTTTGCCTGATGACCGAAGAGAACAATCCAGTGATCGCACCCGGAATAGTTTTTGCCACTAGAATATTGGTTCGCGTAACACTGGTTGCTCGCTCGCGTAATTCGCTTTCGACAGCCATTTCGATCCCGGCTTCTGTCATTGAATTTTGGTTGTATATGGATTTTTTAGTTCCCAGTTTATTTCTTGTCCGCGTGCCGTGCAACGAAGTTTTTAATATGATCTGGAGATGCACTTTCAATAGATAACTGAATGTTTGCGTTCCTGTGCAAGGGGTGTCGACTTATCAAAAATGAGAGAATTATAACCCAAAGGACTTAACGTATGGAATTTTTAACAATTCAAACCCCATTATCGTTGTACGACTTGATGGTCACACGAAGAGTTCCATCAATAATGATTTTTTAGATGCATGTCTATGGCCAAATTTAGAACTGACGTTGAGGACCAGAAGCTTCGTAAATATTCCATCGATTATTGGGCTACGGTTTATTTGACTCTTACTCATTTATGCGAATTTTCGAATTGTGATCGCGTGGATTGTTGCTGGCTGTGCAAAATTAAGGACAGTTTTTTGATGCAGGTGAAAACGACTTCATCTGCGATATATGCATCGTAGATATTACATCTGCCTAGAAACTATTCGGAAGTAAAAAAAATGTATCCTGGTTTGTCGCAATAAAGTCGTCATATTTGCAATTTGTATCACTTACACAATGGATTTAGACAAATAGCAGACTCCCAGTCTAAACCTATTTTATTCGGATAGAGTCTTCTGCACCGGCTCGCTACTTAGTAGCAATTTTTAAAGTCAGCTTTAAAAATTCCCTGATATTTTGTCTACCATTGCAGACATATTTAATGTGTTCAGTAAATGTGCGTACTCCTTAAACGTCTTACGGAACTATCCCTCCATTTCAAGGAAGCGTAACACAGATCCACGGCTTGCCTAACTGAAGGGGCTAGTGATTAGCTGGAAGCTAAAGACGCTCTATGCTTGATACAAGCCGGAAGAGTCGGTCGAAACGAAGAGTACACGTACATTGACAAATTATAAAACACAACTGACTAACTCAGTATCCTGAAAGGGAAAACCATTTATCGGATTGACGATAACAAAATCAAATAGATTAACCTGACCACTGGTTAATTGCTCTTTTCGACTAAGAGAGTAACCTACAAATGCGGCACACGAGAATGAAAAGAATCTACGCATTATCAAAGTGCGAGGCATAGAAAGGAAAATGTTCATGATGAGCTATTGGTAGAAAAACTCTAAATCATAAATTTTATTGATTGGACGTAATAGGAGCAGTTTAATTTGACCAAAGTCATGTTAGTTTTACGCAGTCCCTCAGTAACGTGTGCTGATGACTTGTGAATGGATAACCGTTCGCAGGGAAAAGTTTACAGATGAAGTGAACAAAATACCGACAAACATCACCGAAGACGTTTGCATCTATTCCCGCTGTGGTATGCACACGAAATTTGCAGTCTAGTTTGATGTGGCGTTTTCCGCATTCGCATTTTGTATAAATGCAGTCAGGTGAGTGTTAGTGATTCCTATCTTCGGTCTTGACATTCCGCTAAATGCCTCAAGGATCCAAACATGCAACTATGCGTTTTCCTTGTTCCCAGTCCATTTGAGCTAGATAAGTTTGATGATCACTCGCAGGGCAACGTCGACTGGACTGTTCACGGTTATCTCCTTGCGAAATAGACGTCACGAATCCCGCTTGTTTAGCTTTTCCCGCACCGCATAGCTTGCTTCGTTTGGTACATGTCGGCGGCGTACACACGCATACAAATCTCTCCAAAATGAGTAGTTTCACTCGTTTCCGTAGGATGAACTTATTTTTTTTGGAATGTTTCCAACAATGGCAAATGTACCCTTCGAATCCAGCCAACAACAAAAAATGTACATGCTTGCCCTGGATATAAATCACTTCGTGCCTTTTGTCACAATCACTTCCGAATAGTGCATAGAACTGATAGTCCTTGTTGATCATCCTTTGGACTTCATCTTTCACACACGGACTGTGGGTCATCCCGCACGTGACGAGGAACGAATGGTTAAAGGATTGTGCTCGAAAGGTGTGGTCCGGATGCCAGTCGATCAAACAAAATTTTTGTTTTGAAATTTTCCCCATACACACTGAAAATACCGAGATTAATTAGATTGTATGGAGAAAACGTTGCGTCGTGGGATGCCACTCGTGAATTTCTGGTCAGTAAGGCGACCACCTCTGTGGTTCGATCATTCGGGGATGTTCTTATCATGCCGATTTTTGATTACTGTTGATGCCATTTTTGAAGACTAATGTACAATCAGGAAATTCGGTGAGCATTAATGAATTGTGTACTTCCCTAGTAAAGGGCTGATCGCAGTTGCCGAGACATTGCCATGTCACTTCTAATCGACACCGTGTCAACGTCATCTTCAGGAAGGAATTTCCAAATAATGTAGCTGTTCCCGGTTTGATTTCAGCCAGTGACTAAGTCTGCAGGCACCTAAATTAATCGGAATACCGATAACATTTCCTTTGGTTTCCAGGTACTTCATACTGGGAATCATCTGACTACAACTTAGTCAACAGACTTAATGCATCCTGTGCAGTAAGAGTAGTTTCAACGGAGATTACAAATCCCATTCTGGAGTTGACGGTGAAAATTCAAATGGTTTTTATGTCTGAAGATAAAAACTAAATCCTTTTAGTAATCATGAAGCTTTTTACGCGAGTATGCGACTATGCGGAGTTCCTTCGCAAAGTCTTGATTTTGGGATTCAAGCAAGCGCGAAGCATTTAAGAACAAAGTGCACTCGTAACCAGCACGTGGGTGACACGATACAAAAGACGCGGAGATGATGACACAGGTTCTGATGATCATTTGCCACTTCGTAGGATTGAAAAGTGGGGAGCTCAACAGATGGATACAGTTAAAAGATATCAACAGAGGAACATCAGTTGTGACAGGGATCAATAAACGCCGACCTAATTTTTCATCCCATATAATTCTGTTCCTCTTGTGATGCGGGCAAACATTTCCATGCCAGGCACCCTGTCGTAAACTAACTCTGGACTCCTATTTTATGGTTCTTAAGAGCTAAGCTTTTCACAATTTCAAGTGGGGTTACAGATCAACCCGTCTAATGTCTGTTCCCAAAATGATTGGCAAGTCGTCTCGAGGCCCTGCTCCGTCCTAGAAATGGTCTTCGGGACAGGTTAAATTTAATTCTTTATTTCTAAAGCTAGGTGCCTGATGGAATATGATGTCACCGAGTGAAGTACGAAACACGAAGGACCCAACTACGTGATTCTTGGATAATGTTGAGAACCGGCTGGACGGGGTATAGAAAACCTTTGCAGATTATACCTACAAGTCTTTTTCGTATGCGCATTTTGGCATTTCAAAGGCGTTGCTGCCTGATTGCATGCTAATTTCGCATTTATTGTACGAATTCAAGGGGTTTCTGCTCAGATGGAAGGATATCCCGTTGGAAGACGTGTTTCTGAAAGAGGTTGACAGTCTGAGATAGACGGCTATTGTTTTGAGTCCATGACAAGCGTCGCGGAGAAAGCACGCAGAATCAACTTGTCCCCGTAGCATTCCATTGGGTTTGCATCAGTTTACATTTATCCATGATAAACATATTCCCTAAGAGACGAATCTTCAAATTATGAAACAATCACTAAGTCCGCAGACCCAGTTAATCCTTGAAAACTTGCCTAATATAGGAAAACTTTAATGACTGCATTGAAGTTCTCGTGTTGTCGGAAATCGATGTCTAAGCACAAGCAGCTACTTTGTTAAATGCGATTTTTTAGTCATTTTTTTTCTTTTCCCAGACGGACAGCAATCTGCATAAAAGGTTCATTGGTTCTGCTTGAGCAACTGATAGAAAATTGCAGCTATGATTAGTAGTCTATCCACCGGAAGGCTAATAGTAATTTATAGTAAATGATACACGTGAGAGACGGAAATCGCACGCCGAGGGGACAGGCAACAACTGGTACCAATTGGGCATTAATGCTCACATCGCAGATAAATTTAAGCAGCCGAGACTAAGTCCAAATATGCGAAGACTAATAGACAGTGAACAAGGACTAGCCTAAAAGATAAGTACGGTGGATCGACAAATAAACAGATTGAAACGAGTTGAAAGATAGGTAGATCGATAAGTCCAGTGATAAATGTTTTTGCTGAATATGAGCTAAGGCTGCTGAACAGATCTTGGGCGAAAAATGACTTTCGTGTTCCACTTAACCCGACTGTTAAATATTTACACTTATGTTTGGTATTTTCGTCAGTGCAAATGATATCTATTTGTTCCAAAAATAATTTTCCTGAACTGGAAATTCCCGTTTGTACCTTCCCATTGGTTTTAGTTCTTTTACTCGAATGATTCGTTTCAGGTTATTAATTTTAATCTTTGGTTCACTTTTCGTTATCACTGAATCTTTTCTTTCTTCCTCTGCTGCTACGCACGATCAGACCGACTTTGCAAAGCAATTTGCAGACTTGTTTTTCACCCCAATGCGAGAACACACGATGTATCGTGGAGGAATATGCATGTGACTGAAAGTTTTGTTGCAAGCCACGTAATGGCTGTAACTGGAGGGTTTAAATAGAGTTAGCGACTATAATTTCATTGGGTACATGTGAACAAAAAATGTTGTTTTACGAATTTTTCGACAGTGCGTTAGTCTTGTTCGATCGCAAAGAAATGGCTTGTTTTATTGAACCACTTGAGTTTTATCTAAATCCAACCCGAAGAAAGTATGAGATTGACTTACTCACTTGAAAAATTTCTGCTTTCGCCTACCCAGTCATGCATTGTTAACTGTCAACAGAATACCTGGAAACGAGCAGTTTCTAGTTCGTTTCTCTCCGCGTCCAACCAAAGTGCAATGGCCAATTTATCCCGGTAATCGTACCAAACCGGCCACTCATTACTTGTTTATTATCGACATTGCGTCACTTGACGCTCAAATCGGTCACCATACTTTACTCATTCAAAAATCGATACCTATTAAACAATGGTCTCCAGCGATGCTAACCACGGGAAGAATATTAAAGCGAGCCTACGGAGTTGGTGCAATTAGGAAATTTCAGTGGGAACATCTTGGATTTCGAAAGTCTTGACAAATGAACCACTTGCCAAAAATGACATTAGATCACAGAAATTGAAGCACAGTCGAGTGCTACACGGTGGGTCCATTAGGGAATGATTGTGTAAGCATATAATTTCTTATAAAATGACGACTAGAAATGCCAGTAACTTCTTGTATACAATACAAGAGGTTTTTACTCAAATAAGACAAGCAACAGGCTGCTAATGCTTGACGTTGATCCAAATAATGGTTCAGATGCAGAACTCCTATCGCGGCATAATGAAATCTTAGTATTTATCTCAAAACCAGTGGGTTCTGTTTACTCAAATCACCTTAGATAACTTTAGGTTCACACTAAAACGCGCAAGCCATTGCGTTATTTTAAGTGCTTCGGGAAAAAATAAATTAGTGAAGACGGGATCTTTCGTGAAAATTTCATTAAATTTGGTCAACAGGTATGCACAAATATCAATATAATTAACTATATACGGACTGCAAATACCGTTCTAGACTCAATAACAATGCCAGTTTCCCCGGGGGTCAGTGTGCCTAGAATTACACTAGCACCAATGTTTTTTGTGATTGCCGTTTTCCTTTCATGTCAGTTTACTTTGATTTTACTTTTTATCCATGGATTACCCCAGAAAGCTTTGGGCTTGATTTTCTTCTGATTACCCGGACGATCTGAACAGAACCAAATCTCACAGAAAAGGGCAAATAAGTGGAAACAACGGTGTCACTGACAGCTCACTGCAGCCAAACAAACTTTCTGGCCTGTCTACCTTCCAGTCAAAGTGGTAATCCGTTCAGACTTTATCGCATGCTACTGCAGATAAAATACAGACCTAAAGTTTGATTAAGCAAAAAAAACAAGTTATTGGTTCGTGACAAACCCTCTGTCCCACTATGCCTGCGCTGAAGAAAATGATCACTCATGAACAGATTGTTTAAATGTCTACCGTTGTGATACTGTTATCAGTAGAGAAAAAGGCCTTCGTTTCACAAAATCGAATTTTCCAATACTTTTGTTTACGGACTAATGTGCAAAAAAGAATTCTGTGAAATGCATTAGGGATATTCGAACAGTGGTAGTAAAACCTCTGGCAAAAAGCGATTAGGTTTCGCTCTATTTAATGATCATTCGAGGCTTATAGTGAAGACAATTATTATCCAAAATGCGTTACTTTTTGAGAAACTTGAACTACCAATGCCAACGCGACTTTAGGTCGGAAACGACAACATTCACCAGTCAAAAATGCCCTTTTAATCAAATGAACAGCATTGACTGAGACAAGCAGGTAGATACCGATAACTGAAACCAAACCAAAAAGCGCAATAAATGACTGCAAGGATAAGAGTTAAGAGTTATTTTATAAATGTCAGCTGGTTATTGAGATTTAATTACTTGGTCATCCATGTGGCTCAGTTGCACAGTTCAGCATTTTTACTTTTCATACGTCTGCTCTATTTCTCCATTGGCTACTGATTATTTATAAACAGCTTAAAATCGTTTGCGAAGAACATCTTGTTCTCCAGCCTATCTAATGAGTGGTTGTCCCAGCGGGAATATTTTTGCACAAATTCCACACGACTCATTTCGAGAACAATAACTTATCTTCTGGGAAGTTGGCAGGTTAGCGAGCGACAGTGGACCTGAGTGAGCGGGTTTCTCATTGTGTTTCGTTTTGCAATAGGATTATCGCATAATCAAATCTGGTCAGGCGATTTAGATGCTTAGCCCCGAGGACAACGAGATGGGCTAGCCGTTCGATGTTTGGTTGAAACAACTAGGATATTATTCCACTCAATGTATATCGACGGTGGAATAATTGTTCTGAGGTAGAAAATTAGAAGCACTGGAGATAGAGCTAATTTCAGATGTGCAACCGCTTTGTAACAGTGGTGTATCACACTGGTAACTGCCCAAGTTAAATCGGGGTATATATCGGCATGAATCTTAGGCAATCAGGTTCAAATTGAAAGAGAAGTGGTAACTGACGCAAGTGGTTCATTCCATCGAAATGGGAGCGAGGTAAACTTCTACTCTTATGCAAATGCACAGTTGTAGAATCGAACCGTGAACAAGAAAATATTAATCTGCTATGTGCATCGGTGAGGCCCCAGCTGCGAATTAAAGAGGCAAGTTTAAACAAAAACATGTGAATAGATTGATCCATTATTTCTTCTCCTCTGACACAAACACCTTCGAATCAGTGGGCGATCGGTAAAAGAACCAAAGATAAGAAACTTTGAGGCAAAAGAAAACCGGACCGGAGTAAAAGAAATATGCCATAAAAATCACTCGTTCATATTATATCTCTTACCGACATCCGAGGCACAATTTATTGTTGAACTTGTGGTGATGCATCTTGAAACAGGCTACTTTCTATTCTTCGGTGAGCAGAAGAATTTTGAAACGAAAACTGAACAACTGTTGAATATGTTCAACTCGGCTCACGCAAATGTGAAATCCACAACAGAGATGGAGCTGAACAGTGAAATAGCTTTCTTAGATGTAAGACTAAGTCGTCGAAAAGACGGCTCAATTCGGCGATCAGTACACAGGAAAGCCACATGGAATGGGCAATACATCAGCTTCCACAGCTTTGTACCTCTTAATGTGAAGAAGAACTTAATTAGATGCTTGATTGCCAGGACAAAAAGAATATGCACAGAAGATACTCTTGAAGCTGAACTGCAGACGGCCAGAAGAGTATTCACTGAAAATGGTTTCCCAATTAGATTAATCGACAAGATGTTGGAGACAGAACAGGAAGTTCCTAGGAGGGCGACGGTAGAGAGAAAGCCAGTATACATATCTCTGCCATTCAAAGGTGACACGCTAGTTTAGATAGCACGACGAAGACTGACTAGTGCTATCAATAAGACATTCTACGCAGCCAAGTTTCGTATCCTGTTCAAATCCCGCCCTGTAGTGTCATTATGGCTGAAAGACAAAGACCCCGATTCTGCAGCCTAGTTTCTATCTATTCATTGACATGTTCCTTTGGTTGCGCTTCAACTCCCTTGGCCCACCCCCCGTCCCAATACAAACCCTAAATAACAAAACAATCAACACCACAAATCCTTCCCCACCCATATTTATATATGACTAATCCAATCCTTCCTATAGTGAAAATATTTTGTCAAGATATATATATAGTGATGTAACGGCATGAGTACGAATCACTGAAAACGAGCTTGTTCGCCAACTTGTGTTTTCTCAATGTGCTCAGTGGTAATTTTTAAGGAATTTTGAAATTATTTCGCATAACCTCACCAATTCCTGATTTCCTTCTGGTGCGCAGGTCCCACTGTCTGATATCGCGTTAGGCACAAGTGAAATCGGTGTATTATAATTAGCTTCACAATTAAATCGGTAAGCACGTTATTGTATCACGCTGAACTCCGTATTACCGAAAGTGTTAAATTCACGTGCTTTACAGTCTTTCAGGTGAAAACATATCTGAAGGCGATGCTGGATTCAATTGGAATTATGGTGTGTACAGCAAACCGAACACGAAGTGGTATGTTTGTTTTTGTAGCGTAAAAGATATATGGATTATCATTTGTACGCACATTTCGGCACCGTTTCACCATCTGCTATTTCATTTCTGTTTGTCGTGTATTTTATGTGAACGTATTTGTTTGTGAGACGAAATTATTTTAGCAAAAATATCAGAAAACGTATCACCAACAAATCAGCAGAGTTCGCTTCAGGGTTTGTTTCAGAGTGGAATCATGTGGGATATCTATTTATCGACATGGAGTCGAAAAATTAGCAGGTTGTAGAACAAAAACAGACGGCACTGGTATTGTAAATTGCCTTCCGCGATTCATGCTTTGTCGGTTGCATTGTCCGTTTTTGTCGTATCGATCATTGAACGTAACGATACTTTAATCGAGCTTGTTACTTGACCAATGACTGGTGAATTGCACGTCATTAGAGTGCATTAAAAACATTTTGTTGGTTTTTAACTTCAAAGTGAGAAAAAAGTAAACAGACACACGTCCTGCTTTATGCAGTACACATGTACAAAAGAATGACGAAAACGACGGCGCTAATGTGAATTAGTTTTGATACAATATCATAAAATTGCATGACAACATTTTTAACAAATTGATTCGACAAGTGCGGAAGCGTTCGATCTCATAGGGAATATCCTATTAGTTTGATTGTTTATTTGTTTGAAAAATGCTGAAGCATTTCCCTCTTCGAAGAAATTTTGTACTAAAATGGTGATATTTTCGAAAAACTATGGTAATCACAAGAGGATAATATGTGCATGACAAATCCCCAAATCGCCGGTACTTTAGCCACAATTTGATGGCGTAACTGAAAGAATCCAAATCGTGTTATGTAAACTTGTACTTCTAACAAGCAATTTACACAAACCAGGCAACTGATTTGGGTTCATAATTTAACCAGACCTACGTTCTGTTAGGTATTTAAAATATTTGCTTAGACTTCCTCACTTGTTCGTTTCCGTTTTTTTATCTGCGGCTTGGGAGTACCAGTCATTCATCGTCTCTATTCACTGTATAACAAGTGTTTGGCGCAAGTCTGTTCGAAATTAGATACGAAATTTCCAGACTGCAAAAACCTCTTCCCATTCAACATCAATAGAAAGCAAATGAAAGCCGGTAGTGTTATGTGCATTAGGTGGTAGTTAGATTGGGGTGGTTGAATGATAACCTTGGTTACCGACGGAAATGTTTCTGGATTACTGAAATGCAGGCCTTTAGGGACGCACCAATGACGCTCGTTTACAAAGGTCTTCGCGATTCGTTCTAAGTTATACTCACAGAGGCTGACAATCTTGACCAATGAACAATGTTCACTTGTTTATTCATTAGTTAGTTCTGAGTTATGTCTTCGTGAGGTGATCAATAGTAATAATTATTTGTATCACCCTTATAAACCCTAAATTAATATTAACCAGACAAACTCTCGAAAAAGACAATTTTTGACCAGCACCCGGGAAGTTCAAAGGCAAGGACATTTTGCACGCAACTCATTAACTTGTCCTACTTTGTCGTTGAAAACTAGGTAAGTAGCCAGCAATTCGAAGTCTATTCGACGCTCCAGTTTAGGAGCTGAAACTCAACTTAATAATAAGTGATAACCTTAGATTTTGGCTTAAACTAATACATTAAGGTGAAAGGAATGGAAACACTTACATGCTATTTCACAAAGGCATTTTCCAGAGACGAGACACTTGTAATTTAAAGCTGGAAAACTTTGTTTTGTGCTCGGAAATGCAATAAACATGTGCGCATGTTAATTTTAACCGTAGATTCATGGTTGCGCTGATTTATCTCCGGCGGTCAGTTAGTTGCGTTGACGAGTTCATGCAAGCCGCGGCTTACAATGAAAGTGCATAATGAGGTCGAGTAACCATTAAAATGTCAGCAAACAAGTGCCTGTTCCAATTTAATGCAAACAGTCAACCTAATAAATTCAAAACAAAGACATTTGTGGAAAATTTGCTGCAATCACTGAATGTTACTTCTGATGGCCACCTCAAACTTTTTTCTGGAACAATATTTACCCCGTGGTATGGTGCATCATGCCATGCCAAATTCGAAGCTTACATGTTCGTGAATAACTACAGTTGCTCGTTATCCATTTACTAAACTCCTGAAAGGAATGGTTGTAAAGTTGAATTTCACTAAAGTTTGTTTGAGAACTTAGATTTTGTCCCCTTAGAGGCAGTGCATACGCTTGCAGCAATTCTTGCTTGAGTATCGAAATTCTAACTGGAATAAACAAACTCCAGATAGGGCTTAGTTATCTTGCATCCATTTTCTGCAGTGCAAGATGCATATATTTTTAAGATTCGTGCTTGGTTTTTCTTACCGATTACCAACAATTGCTCCAGTTTTCTGTCCACGAGTGTACTACAAAGGGGCAATCATAGCCAAAATTGTGATTTTCATTGCTGCTGAATGTTCACGGAGTTTCCCATAAACCTTCAGTTCGGAAAGGCAGCTGAACGGCAGCGCATAACACTATGGTTACCAGCATCTTTGATGGGATATTCTGTTAAGTACCCAACATGTATAATTCCATCCAATGCTAGCCTTCAATGAATTACCCAATCACGGGGTCCTAGTTGGCCGCCAGGACTTGGAATTGTCAGACTGCTTTGCGAGTCAATCTCTTTGTTCTAACCTTTCGTTTGGGACTTCCAGTCCAACTCTTTGCTCCCATATGATGTACCAAACGGCATCCAGCTCTGCTCCAACTGGTAATTGATCAGTTGGGAGTGGAACTTGGAAAATCTAGTGTGTGCACAATGAATTCTATGATATTTTCCCTTTTCTTTATTTTTCCTCTTTATGGTTCCAACGGCACTTTAAGTGCAGATTTATTTACGGAGAAAATGCCATGTGATGTGCCTCACTGCAGCAAAATTCGGTTCTCATCGCGATTGCAATGTGAAATTTCCTATTGCATCGCTTTAGGACGTTGCTGTTTTCCCTTTTCGATGCGTTAAATTAAGTGGAAAGTTGACCGGTTTCTTTTCTTTTGAAGTAGGGGATACAAGAGTTAGTCTACTAATTTAGCCCACTGAAATGGCGAAGTTAATAACTACCTCAGCTGCGAATTCAAACCGCTTGCATCACGAGTGTGCCATTTGCCAGCAGTCTTGAAATTCAAATCAAGAGTTTCTATTCCCATAGTTATCAATATTTATCCACTGCATGTCTCAACCAGGCTATCCTAACTTCGGTGCTTTGTACTACTATGAAGGTACAACTTTTTCCAATATCAGTCGTTGATGCACAATATCCCTTGAGTTTTTCAAAAGCGGTCATTGGGGAACCAACAATCTCCTGAAGCCAAATTAATGATACTGACATCACCAATGATAATAATAATAATAATAACCATAGTACCAATAATAACGGCAGGGATTTACAATACAAATATTTCAGGGGATCCTATCCCGTACAGTTTACCGAACCGTATAAGTGTCAATTCCTGGCTTTCGGTTTACCAACATAGTATGACAAATCTGTTATCATTTCACAATGCCACTCGTTATCGCCGTGGGTCCATTGAATGAAACTGTTGACTGCATCATCAACTACGACCTTGCCGTATGTCGGACAAAAGACGATCTCAGAGGTCACGTGTTACTTTGAAGAAGTTGAAATTGTTATTTATCCTTCGCAATTAGCAAGACGCGCTCGAATAGTTTTACGAGTGGAAAACGAGATAAGAATAGGAAACAAAGTTTTCCAATGAATAAGTTGTTTTGATGAACTCTCAAAGAACCAGACGATCGGTCAGGTGAAACGCAGAAAAATAAATCCTACGACTTTGGAACCAACAAAGTTTGTGTTTGAACCATTTTATTTAACCAACTGAGTATTTCAGTACCCTTGTTCTAAATGTTTTCTTTCCCGAGCACTCACGTACGTGGAATTGTTTCGTCTTTCGAGAGGGCCGGGTAACATCCCGCGAAGTTGAGGTATGGTCACATGAAAACAAAATGTGATCACCACCTGTTGTCTGTTAGCCTCTACTACGATGTTGGTCCAACGACAATAGGCCGAAATAATGCGGGCACATCCCTTGAGACTATAAAGATAGACTAATCCGTTGATTAGTTTTGATAGAAATAACAGTACCCAAATCACAAAACTAAGCCACGCAAAGTCGTCATCCAACT
The DNA here is from genome assembly GCA_008360955.1 of Fasciolopsis buskii. NCBI lineage: Eukaryota > Metazoa > Platyhelminthes > Trematoda > Plagiorchiida > Fasciolidae > Fasciolopsis > Fasciolopsis buskii. The sequence continues at coordinate 81,410 of LUCM01008850.1, read as the reverse complement.
CATTAGAATGATGCGCAGCGCTTATTCATCAGGCCGGAAAAGGATTTTGGACATTCGGGTGAAAGGTGATTGTTAGGTACTAGGAGAAAAGTTTTTGTGAAATAATTCACTATGCATTATCAACGTTCACCTCGCCATCAAGCCATAAAAGCACTGTAAACATGTTTCATTCTTGTTAGAAATCCGTAGTGTATATCCGTCGCATCCGAACTGGGACGCGAACCCGAGACGATCGACTTTGAATCGAACGTCTTAGCCATTGCCCCAACGGGCAGGCTCCCAGCGGCTTGCGGGACTTCACTACATGATGTTCTACATATCCGTCATTGATTTTCACGGCCACGGGAAGTGTAACCAAGATTTGCATGGTAATTCCATAGCCTTCGTCATATTTACGTTACCTGTAGAGAAGTCATCTATCAGGAGTCGATTACCCTGCACTACAGGCTCGTCGTCGTTCTGGCTTTCAGTTTGTCTTGATGGCACACAGTGCAAACCTCCTGATCTAGGACATCGTTTAACGATCATGAATCCAAAATCGTGTACGTTTGTGTCGTCTATTAGGCGTCACATTTCTGGAAGCCTCTTCCTATTCACCGTGCCTGACTACTCCCCGTTGGAATGCCTTCAAGAAAAGGTAATTTGTTGTCCGTAGGCATTTGCTAGACGTGGGAAAAGAAGGACGTCATCGCGAATCCGCATTTCTATCGTTAATGAATAGTGTTGTACAAATACACGTATTGGCAACATATCCTCGAGTTTCCCTTTCAGGATTCGTATCGACAAACAAACAGGTAAAATCGACTGTTTATGCTCGGTAATGGATACACGAATAAATTTGTAAGTTGTAACAGAAATTTCGTGCAACCAACAGAGAAAATGACTGGGCTAGGCAAAACAACTCTCATTCGTCATGTCTTTCAAGCAGACCCCAAAATAGAGATGACTTGTGAAGTTTTATATGCAAAATTTAAAATTTAATTTAGCCTGGCTGTCATAAGATGCTATTTTGCATCTATACCTGCCGTATGACGTTAGAATGAATATAAACTGTCCAGATTAATTTCCTCATTAGTAGTGCATCAGTTCAAGTGCAACTGTGATCACATTCACGCAGGCTGAATGACGGGGCTCTTATTTGTGCACATCAGTTCCAGCTCGGTTACGGTCCGTTGGCTCTGGTCACGACACTATCGGGGAATGGATTTCGCATTTCATGATTTTTTACAGCGCAGTGTACCACGGTTTGAAGACCAGTAGATCTTGACCGCTTTAGACGGCCGAAACATTTCATATGCGTTCTCAAGTCTGTTGCATCCACGGAAGCTGACGTTTGAACACAAACGGCTAGTGTCAGTGGTCATAACTTTGGCGATCCAAGCTACTGACTGTGACCGTAATTCTAGCCCTTGTTCGTTGTCGACCGGCGTTGACCGGTAGTAGCAGAATGGCCGACTTACTGAATCCTCCTCTTACTCTGTTGATTTGTTTACTAAATTTTCCGTTTTTTTCAGAGGCTGAACGTGGTGACCATGCATGTTTTGCATTTTCCTTTTTGATTGCGAAAACAATCTCCCATAATCAGCCGGTTTTGTTATTTACACTCAGGGCTTTTTTTGATGTCCCGTTCCACGGGAAATTCTGCAAAATACTGAGTCATTTGTGTTCCGTTACTTCTACTAAACTCCCAACAAATGGGTCTCAGCTGACCGAAGTCCATTTACAGAGATTGCGAACACTGATTATAACTACCTTGGGTATCCGGAAAGGTGTCAAGACCTTGAAATCGATGTTTTTCCCTACAGAAACATGCCCCCACTGGCTCGTGCCCTTGAATGCACCGTCAAATGTTCGGTAGTCCCAAGTTTGATAAGTGGGCATGACTTAAGGTTTATTTCAAAGACGCTTGGTAGATGAACACTTTCAGCAAAGTGGACATTTGCTTGCAACTAGGTGCACTTTTGAGCGACATGTTTGCCCATACCGTTCGATACAAAGGCATGGTCTTTTGGTGATAGATATTAGAAATTTCTACAGTTCTGCACCAGAATTTAGAATATTCAGTGACCAAATTTTGAAATCCGATGTCATGTTCGATGAGTTAGTGGTAACTTTATCCCTGTGATCCTCAAACCTTTCATCAATTTTCGAAAATCGTTGACTGAAGTGGTTTTGGAAGCTAAATAATTGTGATTTTACAATGCAGCTAACACACTGGGACAAAACACACCCCATCGGGTCATATGACGATAGGTAACACGTGAGTGGTCATATAAAGAAATCAAGGGTTAACGTAGACCTTTGTGTTAACAAACGTTTATGCGGATCTAAACCGATTCGAATTCGTAAAGACATTGAGTACGTCTCAAGCCTACGCAAAAAACGGGAATCTGCGGACCACAAAGAAGCAGGGAAAGCTTAGGCTAAAAATTGCACACGCAGTTGAATGACCAGCGATATCGTTTTTTTTCTATGTGCAGTTTTGAATCACTGATTTGCGAAGGTTACTAATTAGTGCGTGGATTTAATTTGTACTTTGTACTCCGTGTCCAGTGTGCGGGTAGAACACTGCGCTAATTCCACTGCGGTATGAACATTAGCGGCAGCATCAAGACTATCGCAAAACAAACATCCTCGGGTGCAGGTTTAAACACTCGTAAGTTAGCTTCAAATGAACATGTGCACATCCGCTTTCACGTTGGTTTTCTATGAAGTTCTAATTGACAAGTTCGACAATTAGATTGTAATTATTTCAACCACAACCGAAAACGAAGGCAGCAAGCACCAAAGCAGCTTTCCGAATTTTTGTTCTAGGACTTCGGATCGACAGTTCCGTTCATTTGCCGGTTTAGAGAAAGGCCACAAAAAATAGTCGATTCAAATGTGTACATCACTTGACATCAACTCTAGTTAGCACAGTCCAGAAAGTGTGAATGGATGAGATTGACAAAACACGGTTAGAAGTTTTCGAACAGCGACCTTTTTGTTAATGTTTCGTCTTAGAGCTTCATGGAGAAGGCAATAATGCGCGATGAAAGCTGGGCTCTAGAGGTACGCATTATTAAAAATGTCTTTCATATTACCTTTCTATTTAAAGGAGACAACGCAGTAGATGCTGTACACCACGTGAGACCGGTAGGAACTCGTGTGTTGCGAATTTACAACTTATTTACACATTCACGTCGTTTTTACTACTTAAGAATAAGTTGCCATATTATGCCGTTTCACTCTAGTGTATTCTCATTTACCTGATACTACGAAATTGGACACTCTGGCCGGAAAAACGCGCACCTGCCTGAACACAGCAATTAGCTCCAGCGGGCTTGACTGGACACTGGTGCAATCAAAGCAACTATCAACCTTGCTTAATCATATATTATTGCGTCAGACCACTGACTGAACGTGACCAAAACGTTCCGTCCCATCTACGAAGTCTCAGGTAGGTACTCAGGGATTCTCAGACATCGGATTCACTCAACTGCGGAAGTCGTGAACGTTCGAATATAAGATGCTCTGTTGCATACCAAATACGGTTTTTCAAACGGTAAAATGCTTTTGCTCCGGTCCTCTTCTCTATAGACAATTAGCTGGCTTGTAAAAAACCCGTGTTATCACTATACAGTTGTTTCGTCTATGGTACACCCCTGCCGAGCCCAAAATGCAGCGCACATCCGGAACGAAGGATTGGGAGTCCAACGCGTCCGCCATTAAGCTAATCAGACAGGGTCTCCATGGTCTTGTGAAACTCATCACCCAAGGCGCCACCCATCCGAGTCTGATTTGCACGAGAGCACCATGGTCTACTCCCAAAGACGTAAGACTGCACCATGGTTAACCCCTCTTTGACGACAGCTCTATACAATGATGTGCTGTATAGTTTCTTGGTCCCGTGAACTTAGTAATGATAACCAGTTTTGTCTAAGATTCTACCCAAAGTAAGCAATTTCCACTCCCGAATTACATCTTCCACTCCACCAATTAATCTCATTATTCCACTTGTTATTATGCATCATTATTTTAATGTGTTGACATAGGTATGGATCACTGGAGACGAGCTTGCTTGCTTTTTGATCTTATTTTCCATGTGTCACGTGGGGTTATTTGGAAGAGACGATTTTGATAGGGCAGAAAAACACGGGGCTTTTGAAAGAAGGCTCCTCCAAACGGTTATTGCTTTCGGTCAGCCAAGATGCCATCTATAACCAAATTCCAGCAAGTGGTTCAAAAATTTTAGCTGCGTGGCGAATGCAAAGTAAATACGCGTAACAACAAAAATGACTTGTCATTTATTATTCTCGTGGCGTCTTTGAACCAGTCTGATCCACGATTAATTTGTTCAACTGACAAAACTTTTGACTGTCGGCTACGAAAGACCTTGCGCATTTCGGTACATATTTTTCTCCGCTAAGTAACGCGGTCCAATTCGCTTATTTTCAATTATCCCTTCACCACCTCCATTATTCTTGTCCGCCTACGTCCACCTCTGTGTAAGCAGCTAGATAAACTGAATTTCGTTTCTTTTTTCGGATATATGTAAAGACTAACTGCTATCGGAATCATAAAAAACAGTAAGATCTAAGAAGCAAAGGAAACGAGGCATTGCCGAGTTTACACATATAACGTACCTATTCCTGTATCTTCACCGGATTTCCGCAAAAGCTCATGATTCCTCTGTGGTGTTGAAACTACCTGGCTGTCCAAACCGAAACGGACGATAGACCTGTCGAACCTATCAAATGGTTTCGTTAATTGGTAAAACCTTCGAGGTAGTGGGATGATTTAATGTCTCCTGACCCACCGTAGTCCGGGGACAGATAGCTCAGTTCACAAGTAATATGTTGAGGTGGAACACCCTGCGCGTTCCGCATACTTTTCTCCCAAACATGCTGGTGTGCATGAAATTGTGTTTTATCCGCCGCCCTCGGTTGGTTTGGAAACACAACCCGGCTACCTCCACTAGAATGACTGCTAAAGATCAGTCAACGCGGTAAAGAGCACCGAGCATTCGGATTTATCCCCACGCTTCGGTAATCTCCTCCCCCCAGTTCCCATGTTGGCGGGTTGGACGTCTTCAGAAGAGGCTACCTGAGAAGCACAGTTACTTTTAAACATTTCGAGAAACGTTCGGAACGAGTATCCAGCCCAGAGCCTGGAAACACTGATCACCAGCCATAATGAAGCTTTTGAGAGATGGTGACGGATAATGGTGCTTTCGTTTCCCAGATGATTCCATGAATGAATAATACTCATGTATCCAATGCAACTGAAGCACGTTTAGTTCTTACGGTATGCTTTGCCGGAGCTTCAAGAGGCATTTTATTTCTCTTTGTATACAAACTTTCATACTTTTGGAAATCTAAATAACCAGGACAGTCCATTGATTATCGTACATCTTTCAAGTATATGAACTCATATCTTCCAGTGCTTTGTTTAACATGGCCATCGAATCACTTTGGAGACCATGCATTTCTTGTTGGCATCTCATAAGAGAAGAGAAACAGAATAATTTATTTTATCATCTGACCACTATTATTTGCGGTCACTGTTGCATTTAAATCTCTTATTTTAATGCAAATCTAACCTTTAAATCATTGTGTCCATATGAGGGAACTTTTATCATCAAACTGACACATATGCACAGTGTGTTAGGTCTATTTAGGAAGAATACTACTTTTACACTCAAACTGCCCCGCTGCTGGGTACACAACGCGTCCCCAGGACGTTTTTAGAGAAAAGACTCGTTTTTTCATTAGCCATCAATAACTTAGAATCATATTTATGGTAAGAAAGGCAGTGCAGAAAAGGTCGCATAATCGAGAAAGCTGTGGATTGTCGCCTGGCCTACTTTCTCTTAGGGGGATATCATAAAAGTCTGTTGATGAATTTGCGACTAAGCTAGAGTGGCCGGTCATTTCATAAAGTGGTAGCCCTCTGCTTCCTTGCGCAACTGTAGGTTAGCCGGGTCTATGGACTGAATTTCTCGGTAGTCAACCGTGGTACCGTCTAGTTGTGTCTTACCAAAATAGTACTTCGTCATTCTGAAATCTCCAAGTGGAAACAAACTATCTTGCATATTTCGTAATTTTGCGGGAAAAAGCTATCGGTTAGTTCGAAGAATGGGAAAGATAATGAAAACGGTTGTTGGGCACACCAACGCCTCGGAATAGCAGGCAAACAGTTGTCTGTGAGCATATGGCTTTCCTGTCTACTGGGTTTATTTTTATCCTCCCTGAATAACTTGCGAGCTACACAGAAAATGAATTTGAAGCTGTTGTTTTGTTTTTTTCATTCACGATTTGGCTGGATCATTTCGGATTGTACAAAATATTTATCTTATTAGCACGTTTACAAAATCAGTCTGAGCTGTGCAAGATCCCTCTGGGTTTCCTGCTATCGATCAACCATTTAAAAACGAACAACAGTCAGATCGATAAAATTTGGCGTGGCATTAAATTAGGCTGAAAATGGGCATTTAATATCAGTTTCACAGCATTTGATCATATTTTCGATGAAGATCCGGTTGGCTAAAGACCCCATCGTCCTTCGTCCGGCCAAATTCTTTTGTTTTCCTAAACTCACTTGGGTGGTAAATTTCAAACATGTTCCTTTGGCTATTTTGAGGCGTTTGGATGGAAAATTTGTCCGTTTGATCAAACAGTAACAAGATGGATTTGCAGAATCCTGATCTCGGTAGGTCTAACCGACTTAGAGCTGATAAAAATGTGCAATTTAAGCCGTAGTTACTGGTCGAATCTTTAAAAATATCTTTTGCGCAGTCAGACTACAAAATGTGCACTGTGGTAGATCCCATTCGTTTACGTCATTTGTTAGGATAATCAATGTTTATAAGTGGACAATCCAAACGCTGTGTTTTGGCTGGCAGAGTTCAGACAATGAGCAAGCGTGGATCGCTCCCATGCGTGGGCGTGAACCCTGGTCTAGCCCAAAAACCTTTCATAAATGAGTTAGGCGTTGCCATGCTATACATGCGGTGTCCTGGTTAACAGATGTATGTAATGAATCATGTGCGTATCCAAAAAACCCCGTAAAAAAGGGAGATAAGAGTAGTTTCAACGAGCAGTGTGGAATCCACCAAACAGTGCTTCAAACTCCCAAAATTTTAATTATTTACGGATACATCAAACACTGGGAGTAGTAACATTCAGATCACTTGCTGAAGTAAATGTTTCAACAGAAACTCGAGGACCTTATTTGAAGGGCAACAAATGAGCCCGGAATTACATTGGTTTTCATCCTAGTCAAAATACCGACCGTAGGTAGCAGCTAAAACAGTTAAGTGCCGCCAAACAATCGACAGACGTAAACAGAGATGTTTGTAAATTTGCCAACTATTAGCAAGACGTTGCATATGAAGAGTACTCTTAACCCGGTTTAGCACCCAATCGGGCAGATGTGGTTCAAGTTCGCTGATAGACAGCAACCGCCAAAAACTCCAAGCAAAATTGGGCTAACTGATTTCATGTTTTCGTGTACCGCAATATGCTACAAGAAGACAGCCGAATTTCGGGTGGGCGAAGGTAATGCGGAAAGTACTTGGCAATGTGGCCGCCAATTGGCAATAGCTGTGCACTGAAAACCACAAAAATAATGCACGTAGAAAATGGTTACGCATTTGGTTTCAAGTCACAAAAGCGTGGCTTCTTTGTTCCCACCCAGTCAGCATGCCCAAGAGTATGAATGAAACTCAATGAATAATGCAACGATGATCAGTAATCATGTAGTTTTTGCTGGGACAAAAATGCATCTAAGCAAATGAGCCATAACTCGTGTTGAATAACCCAATAAAATGAGTAAAATTACGGGTCTTTTATTTCTCGCAAACAATTTTGGCCGACAAGCGTCGCCTACTTCGTATGATTGTTTGTTTGTACCGAGCGGATATTCGAAACCGGAGCAGAGAAGAGGATATTTCGTCAGTGCAAAAATTCATAGCATCCATTTGAATTCCGTCTACAATATCCCAGTTTTTCATGACATTATAGCTCAGTAAAACTAAACGCTACTGATGGAATGGATAACAGCACCGGCACTAAATATCGCCATTAAAATCCGTGCGCAGAAGTAATACAAACGAAGCGGGGTGTTTGGCCTGCACCCACAGCATTTGCTATTTTTCGGAACTGCTGCAACAGGGACTGTCATCTCATTTTGTCAAATTGTTCGGTGACTGTTAAGATCTAGGCTACCTTTCATTACACCTATCGATTGCTATTTCCTGATTACCGCCAGTTCACTGAACACTTGTATCCTTATTCGTAACTGGACACTGTTCAGATAATATAACCTTCTGCTATTGGTTTTCATGCGCCAGTTTTGTTATTACACAGACCTACCCACTATTCGCATTCATGCCTATAACAAGTATGTCCAAGACGTTATCTCTATGCCAAAATTCGAATCCCGCGATCAGACAATAGGCATAGCCAGGTCAATCATAGTGTGGACCTATTGCAGCACAAACGGATGTTGTATAATTTAAATACCATTACGTTGATTAAATAAAGTTTTTATTGTCGGGCCTCTTTAACTGGGGCTTCTCCGGTTAGGATGAGCTATATCGAACTTGATGCACGTTTTACGAATCCACACTGCAAATAGCTCGCGAAAAAGACCAAGGATATTTTGAATCCGCAAGAAGACAACGAATAAATCATTTAAAAAAGGGACCCCAAAAGCGGACCAATACACATAGTAACAACAACAGAAACGACTGTATCAGTGATAAAATTAATCACGAAAACCTTTGAATTAGAACCCTAGGAATAGCACCTGAACCCATGGAGTCAGAGACTTACTGTAGACGTCAGTAGCTTTGAAAATAGCCTCACATCAAAATTTAAGAAAAAAATAAGGCTCTTAGAATACTTGAATAAACCATGCTAAATCGAACTATGCGGACATTATTGAGAGTATGTTTACAAATTCGAATCACCTTTCAATATTTCCAAAGTGCTAGTTGTTTTTACCAAGTTGTTTCACCTGTAGACGGGACACGCAGTCACAGTCTGGCGAAAAACAAAAATTTAATTGATAGAAAAGCCTTTAGTACAGGCCTGCCTATTGACTAGTATTTTCAAGTGTTCCCCATTCAACGTGAATGGTGACTAGGTTAGCGGCCCGTCAAAAATTTCCGAGAAAAAGGAGACACACTTTGTGTGACTGTAATGTACACAATGAGTGGCTTTCCCTCAGATCCTGCTGGGCCATCATTGCTCAGCTTACCAATGAAAACCAGTGAAAACATGGACTACACGGCTATTTCGTCTGGACTTTGAAGCCTAATGAGCCGTACGTATCCACCACCTTAGGAACAGGACAGCTAATCGGACGATGAGGACAGTCAGTAGAACGCAATAGCTACTGGGGGGTTGTTAGCATCATTTATGCTTAAGTGAGGAATAGATTGCACAGCTCCCTTATTTTGACCGAGATAAGGACAATTCAGCACGTTTTGTTCCGACAACAGTCAAGATGTATTAAAGCAGCTACTCAATCAAGACTTAGACGCGTTTACGAGAGATGAGCAGCGTAGAATAACGATTTGAGACCTACAAAATACTTCTCGGTCTAAATGTCTGAAAAGTAAAAATGTTGAGTCTACAGTTTAGAAAAATGTCCAGAAAAGTTGAAGGAGGGGACAATGGGTTCCTTACAAGACACCAACCGTTGGATGTTTGAAAGCCCTGCTATGAAAACGGGTGAAGTACCGCCGTTTAATAGAAACAGTTCTTCAATAAAGCAACTGTTGGTGGTTAACTTTATCCACGGCGGGGATGAGGCTTAGTTTCGTCCTCCAATAATGCTGTTACTTGTCAGTTCACTACGTTGAATACATGTCATTGGCAGTGCACACCTACCGCAATTCGCGTTCTCGAGCATTCGTCTTGTGAATCAGTCATCTGACCCACTAGAACGGATTAGCCCTTGTTGCTGTCCATCGCCGGCTCTTCACGGATACTAGGTAAAATTGTTGATTTGTCTGGCCATGTGTCGCATTTGGTCTCACGCAAACTAGGAACACGAAACTTATGGAAAAAATTTAATTTTCACAGTCTAATACTGTTGTTCCTAAAATGGAATGGGGTAACAGAACCCGGATATTGGGTTAAATTGCGTGGTAACCTCGACAATCAGGCGGATTTGAATACCTAAAATATTGAGCTCCACTAACCTTAAGTCTGACGGACATCAATGACTACACTTTGATGCTGACATATGTTCCCCAATTTGAGTAACCAGGACTGGGTACCTGAAGTGCACTCTTCATACGACCTTTCTTCAGAGAGGTGCTTGGAGTCACCAAAGTAGTACAAAATACGGTATCGCCAATAGATGTGGTCCACTTTGGATTACAAAGCCACAGCACCCATTAACGTGCGAGACAGAAGGATTTGCTGGTATGAAGAAGAAGTCGCTTGGGCAAAAGGCAAATGTAATTGATTCATTACTTTGATTTAAAGTGGCGCCTGGTGTTAGCCCAAAAAACGATAGGGAGAACATTACATAGATAGTAATGACGGGGAAGTGGTTAAACGGAAGGATTAGCAATAAATTAATTTGATTATCAGGTAGTGATCTGTTTTATCAGATTAAACTCGAACTAGAAATCAAGAATTAGCGCACATGAGATTACCGTTTAGTGTCAAGTTTAGTTGAACATTCATATCTGTTTGACAGTTTGAAAAATGCTCCACTGTGTACCTTAATCCAGGAAGACGGTAAAACAGCGAGTAGTCTTTAATTAGCAATCAAAGTTCACAACCGCATTCAACGGAGACGTCTACGACATGGTGTTCTGTTTCATCAAATTTGGAAAATTTGTCCTTTTCATTGGATGTGGGCAATCGTCTGTGTCCAGCATAACATCCCTTAATCGACAGTATTTATCAACCGGATTTATTAACTTTAATTTTTAAAACAATGTCCTGCGAACATAGAAAAAAATATCAGCGCTTCATTAATCGGTAGGTGGGTAGGCGGACTGAGAACCGTGAAGAAAAATCACCGCAGCTATTTGTGACGACATCGACAAAGAAACTCTTTAATGTGCACAAATTTCCGCACGACCGGCAAACGTCTATCGTTTAATTTCTTGTATCATTTCTGGGATTTTCTAACCGCGAGGAGAGGTAAATCGTTCGGATGAAAGTGGAACAGAATTCGTTCAGTGCAATGTTTCTACTATTTTCTTCCGAATTTATTCTAAAGATCACGTGAACTCACTCGTAGGCAGGTGCACGGCTATTTCGACTGTTGCCACTCATTAGACATACATGAACAACCATCTACTTCAAGGAACTGCGACTCATGAATTAATCAGACGGCAACATCCGTTTGCGTGAAAATGCTTTTCTCACAGACGACTAAAAGGCACTCATTTCAAAGTGCGGAACATTATTTTCTGATGCTTCATATTAACTTTAGGGGAGAATCGGTCACGATAGAAATGTATGAATTTCCCGGCATCCAACATAAATCTATGCAATTTAAGAGCCACTTATGTGCTTGCGTTGTTTTCGAGAACAAACTTGACGGTCACTTTCATATGCCCAGTTTGTACTTGTCGTGACGATCAACTGAATTATTCAGAGATTAATGTTTCACTCACAAAAATGCTGGTAACGTGATCGCATTATGTCTAGCATCTCGCTTCAGGCAAGCACGTGAAAATATGTATCCTAAATACAAGTGTGAATTGTAACGCGAATTTCGCGTGATTCTTCACACCGCACTCAGAGTCCGGTCTAACAATAAAACCACTATATGCATATATATATGGTACAACAGGAAGAATTGGAAACAAATATAACGCCTAGGCAAGAATAATTGAATGAAACCTACAAAAATGGATACAAAATTAAAGCGTAACTGACGTCGGGAAACTAGTTTTTGTGTATCACCGCACTTCACGGCTATTTCATCTTCATCAAAGCTCATCAGTAGGACACAAACCCGATCCTTAATACGGACAATCCACAATCGAACACCCCAGCAGTTAGGCTACCGCAGATGTCTCGACGCGGCTTGTGGAACGGTACTCGATGTGGTGCTGTTAACTGCTTTCAAAATTCTTGGTTCACTGACGCAACCAACGATCTTCTTTGGGGCGAGAAATCACCACCCTGAAGGAATCTAGGGTATTGGATGTGAGAATTTCTGGCCTACAGCTTGGTGCCATCCTTATATTCTTAATGAAAGAAACTGCCGTAGCACCAAAATATCGGTCCATTCTCAAAACGTGCAATAGCACTGGTCGAATTAGCTATCAGGGATGAAGTTTGCAGAATCCGTGCATTAGGAGGTACTGTTGGCCGAAGCCAATAAGCACATATGGCGGCCAACCAAACTAATGACGATCGCGTGTCACTGTGGTTCTGAGAGATTCAAACTGAACCAGATCAATTATTCACATGTGGGTGTCTAGTCACGAAGATACTACTTTTGGCTTGAACAAAATAGTAGTGCTAACACGTCCGTCCTAAAGCCGGCTGATGCTGATATCATGTTGCCCTGTATTCTGTTTCCTCATGTCCATTTTCTTGTATGAATGCTAGACCACGGAGGCATTTGTGTAGCATGCCAAGCAAAAGAATTTGAAATCGGAATTATATTTGTAAGCGGCGAAGTCGGACAGCAAGCGCATAAATAACCAATATTTGAAGAACTAAGATGAGGAAGATCGTCGCGTGTGGTTAGATTTGGGCTCACGGGAAGCGATAAATAAGCGGAATGAAGTGAAACTGATGAGACCTCATGGTGATAGCGCACGTAGTGGCTGAATAATGGATCTCCGCCAGAATAGTCTAGCCTCCGAATTCTGGCTCCATAGTCTTCGATGTGGCGGCAACGCTTTCTCAAAACTGTTGTGTGGAAAAAGTTTCTGAAAGTGCTTTCCCGATAACTGGCAAGCCCACTAAAAGGTGGGTGCTTTATAATAGTTTTGCTTGTTGTGAACGACATTTGGCAATGGTCAGCCAAACAGATCTTTCTGTGATCCATTTGGACAAGTGCCGATCTCTGCGTCCATCACGTCATCAGTCACTTTGAGACAAAATATGGTCACAAGCAGAGTAAGATTTCGAAAGGACCAATTCATCAGAATCAAATACATAATAAACTGCATACATTTGCTTAATTCTATCACTGTGACGTTAAAGCATCACCTATGTAGTAGGCGCTGATCTTCTCTGCTCTCACTTAATGCATCTCGTACAAAAATCTGGACTCGACCACGTTGAACACCTTTTCTTGGGTATGCAGTGAGTATGTCTGGAATGGAATCGATAAATTACCAAACGTTTACTTTTCTAAAATCATAGTTTCTGCGAGCTTATTTAATAACAAGCCCGAATTTATCTACACTCCACTAAGCTATTAAAAGCTGTTCTGCACAAGAACGGTACACCGTTTTTAAAGACTTTAAACGAAAGACTGGGCTCCATTCTTTTCGACTTTTTTCTACACTTGCTCGTCACTACAGCATTCGCATAAAATGTGCTTCCTAATTAAACAGTGTTTTTATTAATATCCATTATCCATAAGAGTTCCTGGGTCGGTCAAAATCATAGCTCTTCAGTCTTATTTTCCCGGGGATCATGTTCCGACAAAGTGGTTTATTTCCTCACGTCAGCAGCCTCTGAATTGCCACGGTTCGTCTTTTGATACCCATGTGCACTGTTGCAAAATGGTGCGGCAATATTTATCAAATTGTTAGCGGTCGGATATCCACGTGGTTCATTCACGCCTTTTTGATTAGATTTATCGGTGTACTAACCAAGTCAGCCTTCAAAAAGACAGTGCGTTTATTTCCGTCAACAGCTTATCTGCAATCATCGACCTATTTGTCGGGACTGTCAAGTAATTAACATCGCGGTGTCTGAATGACGACATCGTGAGTCTGTATATCACCGGAGTTGGACTCCTATCTATTTAGCAGAATTCTGCCGATCGTAGCTATCTTCATGAAATAGTATGCGCGGTGTTCATTGAATAAAACGATTGTTATTATATTAATTATATTATATTATTTATTATATAGTGCACTTTAATACCAATAGTACCATTAGTACAGTTGTCTATATTTCGTGCGCCAAGACGGCCTATCTTCACCCACTAGGGCCAATAATTTAGCAAACCGTTAAACAGCGAAAGGTCTCCTCCTATTGTCCATTGTTTTGAAGCATGAAATAAAGTGATATTCGGACGCTTCCATCAGGCCATAGTGGCCGAAAAATTTTTTGGTCTGCAGACGTACGGCTTCACATCTCCATACAAGAAACTTTGCTTCTCGGTAGTTTCATCTGACAAAGGGTTAAGCAAAATGCTGGGATTGGATCTGATCTTTTGTGAGTTTCTAGATATCTTTCATTCCCCGGAAGAACGTGAAGCATGCGAACAAACACACAAATAGACAACACAAAAAACGGACCGGAAAATGGTCTCTTCTAAAATGGGGGAGTTATCCACCGATTATCTGTCTGAAATTAGGAATTTTAACTTATATCAATAGCCTTTTGACCAAAAAGGAAAGTATCAAATTTCAGTATTACTTTTTGAGAAATTTTGAAAAAGCCCTTACTGGGGTCAAGAAACCTGGAGCACAAAGCTGCGTAGCATGATTACTGCAGAATATTGCATGGATTATAGGTCACTGAATTTTCATTACTTTCTATTATAAAAAAATTGCTTTCGATCAGGAGGCTAATCACGAATTTCAATCATGATTTCAGAAAACATCCAAGCGTCGATGGCCGACAGGTTTGTTTTGCTATTCAAATGGGAGCACAAGGTGAATTTCGGCGAGCTCTACCAGATAACCCTGTGGTCAAGATATTCGGCTCACAGTTGTTCATCTCGGGTTCGAAACCAAACAGAGCTAACAGATAACTCATGGTGTTGACAAGTGTGAGCCGGCTGTACAAGTGGGCGCATGTTTTTCAGCGATTAGATGATAATATGTTTTTATGGATAATTCATTATCCAAGCGCAGTGTCGTACTACTCATGCGTAAACAGGGACCAACACTGTCCACTTCGTCTTGAAACTGTGAGAAAATAGACCGCGGATACAGCGAATGCATTCAGAACGGACGTCTCTTTGCAGGATGAAGCCGTCATCAGGATAGGTCTGAAGATTGGTGCATCTCAGATGGGCCCGCGGGGTATTCGTACGTCGTGCTAAATGTTTTGGATCGGCCTTGGACTGCCGAAGCTCAATGACAGAATGGCCCAGGTTTGCGTTATTCGGCACCACTCACACTGTTCCCCACTCACATGATAGTGGTACGTCACCCGTAATGCAATGTAGCTTGTGGAAAGATCGGTTGTCTGTGCGATTTGCTAAACCACAACTCATAACCTTGTTTTTGCGCCCTTATTCATTTGCACAATTTTCTGGCAATTAGTAAGGATAAAGTCGATAAACACTGATGACGTCCACGTGTTTTCTGAATGCGATCAAACATAAAACGTCGAGACTGGCAACTCTGACCAAATTGCTTCAGTTTTAACTACCATTTATACTCCTCAGCCCCTTCTCACCATCCAGTGTTTTTCTTTCACATCTTCCCTGCCACAAGTAAAATTGGTTTTTGTTGGATTTCGGAAGAAACATTTCCTAAGTAGGGATCGCTTTGACGACTTACACCCCTGCGGACGACATTCGAAAACGCAAGTTCACTTACATCCAACCTGCTGATCTCGTGCACTCAGGGTAATGATCCTCGGTGTCCATGCCCGCAGCTATAGGCTTTAGAGATCACTGAGTTTCTGCCTCTCTAGATCACACAGTCTGCATAGCAGCGAATATTTTTCCTGATTGTTTTTTAAATTTTCGGCTATAACGATGGTTTTCATCCTTTTCTTCAAAGTATCCACAAACGCAAGTCTGAACCCAATATTCTGAATGCAGCCGCGTGAATATTTTTGCTATTGAAATTGGCTTGCCGGTTTCTGTTTTAGGAATTTCCCAATCCTCCCACTTAAGCCAGCGTTCTTCCAGAAGGTTGTAGTTTTTGTTTCGTTATTTTCTTTTGACATTAACACATCCCTGACAGGCTGATGGAATGTGTTCCCCTGTCCTAAGAAAGCTGATAAGACTACTAATCATGGGTATATCAACAGGAAGATCTCAGTGACTGATTTTCTTCAAACAATCTCCCACTGAACATTCTTCAGTCTGATGATATCCCCTTAAACACTTATGGGTTTCAAAACACTTGACCGGCTACAGTGAACCCGCATTGCTGTCATTGATGACATTCAGAAACACGTTTATGTCCATCGCCCACGAATCTTTTAGATCGGCTCACATTCGTGGTCCACAAAAGCCAAAACCGTATTGTGTAAGATACACAGGCTCTGCAATCTCTTAGTTGATTTCAAAATCGGAAAGAACGCGGTAAAAGCATTCTACATTCTGTTGATCTATAAATTTCGATTTATGGTGTGTTAGACTCCCAAGGCATTTTTGTTCGATGCTTTTCCAATTAAACTTACTTGTGCCTGACAAAAGAGCCACCTGGGAGTTGTTGGAGATTTCAGTGCCCAAAACCACTTCGAAAACTATGCCAAAATTGCAAACGGTTTTCTGTTCAACAGCAGAACACCCTGTAGTCCGTTGTTTTACTGTTCAACTCATTTTGCATTCAATATTCCCCACCCCCACCCCTTCCCCTTGTGTCTTGCAACCGGGTAGATGAACAGCCTTATTGGCCAACTTGTTCGGTCACGGAATGGTCGCGAACCAATAAGGAATGAGGTTAGACTTCGTGCGGTTGATTGATACTGGTGCATATTCCATTCTGCACACCTTTTCACTTTTATCAAGCCACGCATTTTGCCACCACGTATGCAAGCCTATTTTGCTCGACGTCCGCGTTGTATGTTTGAGAGACCTGGGAAAAAGTTCTGTTTCATTTAGTTGCATAGCGGAGCTGGTTCGCTTGAGTCAGTTTTTCATAACTTACTTTGATCGGAACAGTTTTTCACTTTGCTGATTAAATATAGTGACCTCGTTTGAACGACGGTCTCGATGTTATCCTTTCTTACTTTAATTTCTACAAAATTAATTACCGAGAGTCCAGCTGATTCAGTGCTTTAGTTGTAAGTAGACTTTAGAATTGTTCAACTCCCTTATTTGTTCGAACGGAGAACAACAACGGTGAAAGAGTAGGTGACAACAAGTTTGGAAGGCCATACAAATCCAAGGCCGTTTGAAAAACATTAACATTATGTAATTCCAAGATTGTCTTACGGCGGATTTGGGAGGGAACAATATGAAATATCGAACTCCCACCTTATCGGCCTCGTTACTTTACTGTTTAGTACTTCAAATTCCAAAGAACTGACGGTTTTTGCTTTGGGCGTGAAGGATCATGATTGATTTTCCAGTGATTGTTACTGGCGAACTCAAGGCCACGAAGGATACGTTTGATTTTGGTTACCGCCAAAGCAGACATCCAAGAGGATCAGTTGCCATTTCGAAACATCAGAAAAAAGTTGTTTTGACAACTGCAATGAATCGGAAGCAGCGTTGAATGAAAAGCCAAAACCGTTTGCCCCCAAAAATAAGCCACCATTCGGCTTTCGGCAACATTCAGGTTTCTTTTCTATTGCGCCTTGGTGGGCTAATTTGTAGGATTCTTGAACAATCTCTGGTTCATACATATACCCACAAGATTTCACACTTACGGATAGACGTCCCTCCTGGACGTAAGCTGAAAATCATTGTCCCCGGTTGCTGCTGAATAAACGTTAAACTGTTTCAGATGATGAAACTATATTCATGCGAAGTTCAGTAGCCAAATATGGACAGCCCCGAATCTTATCCAGTAATTCGGTGAGAATTGTTACTCAAATTTTAGCGAGGAATCTACCCGTGATCTCGCATAAACACAGCCACCCTCCGGAAGATTGAGGCAATGCAGGAAAGTCAGTGCCTTTAATCGTCCTCTCTGTCGTCACTGGACAACGGGAAGATCCGCAAAATCAGCTTCGGTTAACTTCGGCCTTTTCCATCCGTCAAGATCCTCGAATGCTCCACACTGTCCTTTTATCCCATTGTTCAAGTCTAGGTCGGCGCATTCTGATGAGCATCCGGGTTTTGGTCAGAAGCTCCATGTAGAATATTGCCTGGGAAGTCCAAATCAAATTGTTTAGCTTTGATCTTGCCGACGTTTATTTTCGTCATAGTCGTCCAGTTCTCTCAGGTCGGTCAGAAGAACAAATGAAAACAATATCCTGTACCATATACCCACATTTCTCAACAATGAGATGATATTTCGTTGATCAGTAGCAAAGCTGTACATCTTTAGTTCATCGTGACCCGGAAGACAGCTGTTGCAGTCGAGTGATAAAACGTAGGATCCTTTCAATCCATTGTTCACAAACTATTCTTACTGTACAGATTTTCAAAGGGTACAATTTCCACGCTAGCTTAACTTGGTACGGGAAAGTTTACTCAAATTTTTTGCCCTACTCGTTAAGCACCTGCTAGGTTGAAAACTTTGCGCGTAGAGGTGATTTATTTACTCTTGGAGCATGTTTCCTGGTACCAATTCGAAATAAAGACCAAGGCTGAATACATTATCCTGAGACGACAATCATAACGCCTAAGTAACATGCAAAGAAAGATTCATACCCTGAATACATACTGCCTTGAGATTTCGTCACATTGTTGCTAACTGGCTTATACTACTCATTTTTCCCTCCTCACTACTCGTGAGCAGACTGGCTTCATTCCCTTTTTTCCAACAACGTAGGAACGTTCATGTGTTTAGCTAAAGTTTTATGCAGATCGGCAAGTGACTTCTAGAGTGATTTTAGTAGAGTAATTTTTTGTTTTTGCGCTGGCCGACCATGTAAACTGTCGAGTTCGTCAACGATGATTCCCCCTCCCTTCTTCAAGCTCACAGCAATACGCCCGAACTCAAAGATCGAATCAGTCCCCGGGGAAACAAAATAAATTGACTGAGTTACTCATGCCTACACGACTGGATAAATAGCAAGAAAATTTTCCTTGTTAAAATCCAGGTGGTTTATGGAATGTAACGGTGTATCGATGATTGTCGGCATACATTTGTCACCCTCAGTTCACGTATTCGTGCAAGGAGTCACAACTGTCTGCATCAAGTTTTCCCACAAACTACCCGTCAAATTTTGAAAGGTATAGAATAGATCAATATTAATTTATTTGTAATTTTCACCACCAACAGTTATGATTCGTACAGTTTGGCACCTTGATTTTATGGTTTGTTTGGAGCATTTCGGCCGATAAATTTAGATCTCTGTTTTTTAAAAAATACTACTATTGTTCGCCGAAGACAATGGTAATCAGTAAGCGTGGAAAGTTCCGCATTTCGGCTGTCTCCTGCTATTGGTTTTAGTTATCTGCGGCCTTCTTCAGTGAACTGGGCTGCAGCTGTTCAAATTTTACCGCGCCATTTGCACTGGCATTCCCAATCTTTTTAATTTCTTACGCACTTATCGATCGCAGCTTCATCTCGTCTTTACAGATAATTGAAGTTAAAAATGGAAATCGACGTGAATATTACGGCAACGTTTCTTTCGCATCGATTTCCCTATTACGTGCATTAAATGGAGCACACTGAATTCATCCTTCTAACTCCAAACGGATAACCACGTAAGCAGTGAATGAATGGGACACACGAACACTGGTAGCGTACATCTTTCTAATTATAATCACTGGTGTGAACAAGTTGCTACTTAGGAGCACCTGTTTGTCGCAACTCAAGTAACCGAAAGGGCTGACCATAACCGAAATTAAGTTGGCTGAGAGTTGCCTGAATCCCTCTCCGGGACACCCGCGGAGACTGTACGCATCCAAGCTGGCAGTCTAACCACAGAAAAGAATGCTGTTCATATTACAATAACATCACGGTCGACTGGGTAAAATTTGCAACGCATAAGGCTGTTTTCTTTGGAAAACTTCTGCAGTCTTGAAACATTTGCAACTAACCCTGAGCATTGAAGTCATTATGACCCAGAATCATATAACCGAATGCGGTTGCAAGTTAAGTTTGACCTAAAGTCAACTTGTGAAAAGGCAACGTACATTAATTTCCAGCCCACAAATGGCCTCAATCAAACTGGCTGATAACCGCAGATTAACGCGTCCGTCACTCTGAGCTGAACCGTAACACGAAAACTAGACATGCAAAATCAGGCGGATAAATGAGCCAATCCGACCTAAAAGACACATCATGCTTATCTGCAAGACTTTACCTTTTTTGCTTTGATGCAAACGGAGTAGCCTGAGTTTTCTCTTACGTGCTCTCATTCATAGGTCGGTGAGCAACATTTGAATGGCGTAACTATACTTTCCGGTTCAGATAGTCAGGCGTGCATCGTTGCGCCATGGTGAATATGAAGTTCCCCGTCGACAACCGGATTGTGCTGTATGCGCACCTTCTTTTTGGTAGAGTGCTTTAGTATTTATGTTCATCAGACAAAAGTTGAACGGATCCAGACTAAATCGGACTACTGATGATGCTCTCCTGCCAACATCACCCATTTACTCTGCTTTGATGAAGCGGGCTCCTTGGACAGAACAAACCAGGATTCGTAAACGCCTGTGATCATGGAACAAGAAAGGCATCGCTCTATTCAAAGTGTCCCCATTCTATAGACCTGAAAGTTGCCAATCACATCTGCCTAATATGTCTCGCTGAACTTGGGAGCTTCAGTAGACCCTGGATTTTCAGCGTAAGGGCGATGCTTACCAGAACTGGCGAATCGATTTGATTTTCACATGAAAATCCCAGGTTTTCACTCCGGCCATGGTATAACTATGGAATCACTCCTTCTTGATTTTATCAGACTGAATTACTGCAAAATGGTTGTGGGAATTTACGGTCATACTGAATTTAGTGATGGCTGCATTTTTTGAAGAATCGAGTAATACGAGATGGACGAAAAACGCGGTGTAAAGTTACCGCAGAATAGGGCATAACCACCGTACTTTTCGGAAGCAGTACTACATATGCACAAGACATTTATTACCAAATTGGCGGTGCTCTTGGACCTGAGAATTTTGGTATCTGTTCATTTGGATTTTTTACATTGAATATTTTCTATGCTAACTGTTGCGATAGCAATACTTGGCAATAAACCGTTGAAATCATGTGCAGTGATATATCCGATAAATTTCTTCAAGTACAGTCGATGGCAAATCAGATCTAATCGATACTAACCAATGGATTCTCACCATGGACTTACTCGATGTATTTGCACGTGAGCAGTTTCCGGATCCTCTGTGAGTTGCAAACGCTTCCCACCGTTGGTGGGTTAAATGTGTGGTCGGGGAATGCATTATTTGATTTTTCGACATCATTTCTTTGAATGACGTAAGTGGGTGTATTTGTCGCCAGTTTGGCAATCCAGGCCCTATGGCTATATACTACTCTACGCAGCTGACTGGCATACAAGCCACGATGTATACTGCCTAAGCCTACTGTACATTCGTGGAATAGGCAATACTAAAGCAGCACCGATCAGCGTGACCTCGTGCGGAAGTAAAAGCAGAGTCCGAAATCGGAACGCATTTGGACTAGACTAAGGGAGAGAAAGAGGGAAAGTGATCAGATAAGTTGAACAATTGACTTTAGATAACGGCAAGATATGAGGCTATGATCCGCATGGATCAGCCACACAAGTATGTGTATTTGTATGTGTGTAGGTGTGCATGTGTGTGTGTGTGTTTGCGCATATCTAGATTTACGTTAGTCCCATCAGTCTTGCTTCAAAGGTTGCTGGCTTGTATGACAATTCGCGACCAACGCAACAGAACCAGATTCAGCGAGGAAGGCATTTAGAGAAAAATTAGAAACCAACAGGTTTATTGCATCACATCTTTGGTTACTATTGCAAACGAGTTAAAATTCGTGGCAAGTAAGCCAGTTTCTGCAGCTTGATTGAATTATTTGTTATATGATATCAAAGTTGAACTGACCATCAAGAAACCATGGAGGTACTTCACTGCTGTTTACCCCTCGTTGCGAACCGTCAGCAGTGCACATCCACCACCTCCGAACTGCAACTAACGATTGTGAGTCGAACGCCTTAGCCATTACGCTAACGGGCAGGCTCTCAACGATTTGCTAAACTGCACCACAAGATGACGTGCATCTATTTGTCACTGATCTGCACTACACGAGCTGCTGACACTGGAATTTAATCCCAGTGGTGAATGACTTCTTGGCAGGTTGTCTAAGTACGATGAAGCCTTTGACTGCCTTCCCAACAGCGCAAGGCTAACAATCATTTGATCCTGGCTGGTGTCCCAACATCGGAACAGTGAACGCACACTACTAACAATTCCTAGCAAGGATGAACCACTTTTACAGTGCTTCCTTAGTTTGTTAATAGTTAGTTCAGCTTTGATAACACATGATGAGTATTACCGTAAAATCTTCTAATCTCCTGCTGGCTAAGATGCAAACGACTCGGGCCAAAAATCATTTTCATCCACTTTGTATCATCTCAACTCCCACTTTTAGCTATTGTATAGTTATTGCATGAAAGACAGTGGAACATCTGTTTACTTTTTGATACCAAAGAATACCTGTGATAACCAGAGTGGAATCGATGAGTTTCTGTGTACCGGACAATGTACTAGCTAACAAGACAACACTAGATATGATTGGCAATAGTAGAGCAGAATGGGACCTGATAACAGGTGCCACTGAAGACTCCCTTCCGTGTGGTGTGTTTAAGGCTTCCTCTCTCTAGCTGTTTAGTGCTCGTGGATAACACGCATTAGGCCAATACTGAGAGATGTCAGATGCCTTCATAACAGGCATTCACTCTTTCATGTTGTCTGTGTTGCTGCACCCAGTGGTTCAATTCTGGGGTTATTTAACCAACCCACCAAACCCCTGTTTTCTACAACATATGTGGAGTCACCGGAATATTTTAACATGCAAACAGTTTAACACACACACACACACACACACACACGAACACAAGGCTGAGACATTGCAGGCCTATAGCCACATTCAGGTCTACAACCATTTCCCACATCTAATTTTGGCCGGTAGCATTGGCGCGAAAAACCAAATGCGAGCTGTTCTATCGATCATTCTATACACAGGAGGAGATCAAGAAATGTGTTTATTAAAAAGAAAATGAAGGCAAAACTTTTCGCATATTGACTGCGTAGGGTAGTGCGTTCTAAGCAGCGTCCGAACCATGGAGCCGTCTTATCGACCCGACTGATCAGCACCGCTTCGCAATGTGAATCCGAAATAAGATGAATGTCCTCAGTGGACTTCACATTCCGTAAAAGCGTGGGCATCAGTGACTACCGACTGGTGTAAAACTGGAACGGCCAAGCAAATCCTCAGCCATACAATTTCCAAGCTCCTGTCCTCTGGAATTTACTGTTCGCACACGGAGTACGGTCGGTTTGAGACGAAAAACAATGTTTAATATCGCGCTTTTATCGGGTGAAAAGAAGAGATGACTGATGAATTTTACTGTAACACCTTAGAGGACGGAAACAGTGCGGGCAAGAATATGCTCGTTCTACTGAGGGGGCTGTGACCTGTGATTGTTCTTTGAATCATTTCTTCATTATTTACTGGATGGGCAATTTATGGTAACAGTTATTTCAATAGTCCACTTTTCCCTTTCGTCTACGTATCAGAACCAAACAAGTCACATTTCGAGTTCTCGTACACTTGTGCAGAAGACAACGAATGTTTTAAACTGTGGCAGGAGTAAAACTGTTTACCTGCCTTGACGCTGACTGATTTGTCTGCCTGCATAGATTAGCATTTTTGGAGCCTTCTATGGAAAACTAACAAAATGTCCTCATTTCTTGTCATACAGTGATCAGGATTTGGAGTCGTGCCACACAGGCGCAAACAATCCCACTGCGCTCCTCTAGGCCGAAAAGTTGACAACTTCAACCGTTCCGGATCGTCCACCCAACGTCTCGTGACGCGCACCTGCGATCAAGGAAAGACCCTAAAATGAACAAGCATGTCATTAGCGATGCAGCCTAATTTGTCAACATTAAAAAATCATAAAATAATTCGTCGAAATAATTTTCTGAATATAATTCGCTTATCGTCTGATGACTAGGAAACCGAAGAAATTGGCATCACTGTTCCCGTGGTTTCTGTCACATGTATTCTCGCTAAGCCACAATTTGTTCAGTTCTTGTTATTTTCGTTGTATTCTTAATTTTCCAATCCCAGCAGCATAGCAGGCGAAAGTAAGCCTGGGATTAGGGTGGTGTTACACCAGAGTTCGTCATGAAAAGCGCTTTCAATCTAGATCGCACGTTTTCACCGTTTATCCGCAACTTTTCACAGATACTTACGGAAAAAGCCCTATTTGTAAGTAAGAATAATGACGGTGATAAGTGATTAGAAACGACAGAATCTGGTTTTGGACACTGTGTTACTGAAAAAGGCCCATTTAATTTACCGGTCTTTCTTGATCGTCTGAATGACAACATAGTTGTGTTTTGAATGCGTTTTGCATCCTCAAATTGTACAGTCCTGTAGCGAGACTGCAGTGGATCAAAGCGGAACCCTGCTCTTGCAGGTGACAGTTGAGCGAGGTGGAATTTTTGAGTTGCTTTGGTTGGTTGTGTCTCACTTGGTGGTCATACTTTGGTTGAATCGCCTTTGATGTTGCGTTTCCCGATTCTACGCATTTGTGACGTTGGTGCGCCATTTGAATTTGGATCCGGATTCAAATTTACGAAACAGAAGTAAGATCAATGCTGCTATGCACGTCAAAAACACAGATACGGATGGCTACAGTTTTGCTAAGAAATTCGATGTTCGAATGACTTCGTGTTTGCGCCACTGACAGAATACGGTGGAAGAGTTTTGCCAATAACTCAAAGTTCAGGCTTAAGGTCTTGGGCCTTGGAGTTCAATTTTTAAGAGATATACTAAAGATGAATAGAATGAGTTGGTTGAGTTATGTTTCGCGAATGTTTGCAGAAAGCGTACCTTGAGATAACCAGTGCTCCGAGAGGGTTAATGGTTCAAAGATTGTTCAAGGTTTTCAGTCGACCACATGTCAAAAATATCGAAAACTCAACCAGTGTAGATCGTGCGAATCCAGTTAGGCTGATGGGTTTGGGACTTAGGAGATTCCTTCTCTCAAGCAACCATTGGAGAAATTAGGTGATATGGCTCGGTCCTCCGTCAGCGACATTTTTGCACTGCAATTATCCCCTCCTCGGTATAATGCTTGGACATTTTACTTTGCAACTGATATTCCACTATATCTTATTTTCTTTCTCCTTCCAAAGTACATGATGCTGTGAACGTAGAAATGAAAATCGGAGCTAACTGGTGGAGTCTTAACGGTTGAAGAAACTGGTCCTGAAAATTTCCGTCAGTTAAGTGAAGACCGACTAGTACATATCCAAGCCAAGTATCAAGCGATGCTTTACAATTATTCATCATTTTCAGTATTTTCGACCTCGCCTGCAGTTGACTGTTGGTCGTTTGGTTCTTGTACCATACGTGACCTTGAACTTTGTGGCAACACTGATAGTCTTGTTTTCAAATGGATTTGGTGTACTTTGTTTTTCTTCACACATCACCATTTTTCACATTCTGCAATTCTAGTGGGATAGATGCCTTCCTCTTGCTTACATCAGCCCCTATCAGACTGAAATTTTGCTCATGCACAGACAAACAAATAAACACACAAACAAACAATCGAAATCACCAATAAAACTCCAAGTATTGTGCGGATGTGTCATCCACGCTTTTCACGACTTCCTTGGACCCAAAAGTGTGACAAACTGTTCAGTCATGCTTAACTAGGTCTGGTGTTTTTCACGGGCATAAAGCAGGCAGAATACTTAACTTTAATTTGATTATTTTGTGGGTCGAATAACAGTAAGTGAAACTGTTTATCTATCGAGCATGTTTTGCCAACAAGGTGTTTGGAAAATTTCCTCAGCTACTAATTGCCCCGTAACTGAAAACATCTCTCTGGTTCCCAGTTTAATAATTGCGAATGGATTCAGATTGTGAAGATGAACTGAGCAACACTAGCAGCACCATCTACAAATTATTTTCGGCCTTCCAACGCAAGCACGAACTACGCTCAAGTATCAGGAAGTAGCTTTGGTCACCGATGGCCAGCCGGTGATCATCTAGCCAAAGTTGTGAAATTTGGTTGTAAATGCTGTCAGTTTCCAGTCCTCACGGCGTATCATTTTCCAATCCCACGACTTTTTCTTGGCCGCAGCCTCCGTTTGCGGATTTGTAACGCTTTTATTGAAACCGCCAATATCCTGGTGCTTGAACGTGTTTGTCGCGGAGTGCTTTTTCTCGTTCTGCAGCTCCCAGTTTGTCGCAGCCCAGCTCTGGAACCAAATCGTCCGTAGTAATGAAGTAAAGGGTCAGTGTGACAAACAACCGAATACGTGTTCACCTTTCACAGTCTCATGAATTGAAGGCCCACTGGCCAAAACATTTAATCGGCGGTGGTCACGTGGTCAACATCACGGCGTCTCAACCCGAAGGTTGCGAGTTTGAGTCCACCCACAGCCGACCAACTTCCCCAATTGACAGACCTTTGTTGGCCTCGACCACCTTCCTAAAAAATGACGTAAACTGTTATTGAATTAATAGAAGATGACGGATAATAAGAGTAAATAATGTTTGGGCAACAAGTGTTGTTCCAAAAGGCGAGGGGTGTCTTGGTATAAATAATTTCAGATCATCTTAACTCCAGTCGTTTCGGACATACCCAGTTTACCAAAGCGCACTCTTGGGGAACGAAATGCCTAGAGGCGAGAACAAATGTATCAGGGTTCGAAATAAAGCTTAAGAAAACAAGAGAAATTAATAAAAGTTTTGTCGAAATTGAACTAGCCCCCCAGCTACGTACAAACGTTCATACTCAAGAAGAAGGTGTGCGTAGCGGTTTCTATGAAGCAGCCTTGGACACATCAGTTTTCAAAATCACCCACTTTTTTTCTTTGTATCAGTGTCAGAGTGCCTTGCAAAATGTTTGCACACTGAGGTTAATGTTCGTCACAAATCCACGTGATCAAATGATGCGCTGCGTACAGTACAACACAGCAACTAGAGGTCGACAAAAATTAATAATCCTAAGCTTTCGCAATGCAGAACATTCCACGTATGTAATGTGTCAGGTCAGCAGCAGCCACGGGAACATGTATTTTTAGCCTACTGATAAGGTTTGCTTAAGAATGCAATTTTTGCGACTCAAACGTCAGTCAAAAAATATCTGACGAGCAATTATGATGAAAGTATTGATCTATGTTTCGAATGTGCATCTAAACGAGACAGAATGACGAAATTATCTTCGCCAGTGGATATAAAATGTATCCCATTACCTTGAACAAACTGATCAATCTACAGAGTTCCGAGATTCTTACCGTGGTGCATGGCATCTCAAAATTGCCGTTCTTCCAGGTACCAATAGTGAAAAATGCTTTGAACTAAGTGATTAAGTTTGAACCATGTAACCGCTATCGGGTATTGTTCGTCCCGGTCAATTCCTAAGTAGAAATTATCGGTTTATCCAAAGCACAAACCCAAATTAAGTTTTCATTTTGAATTTCCCCATATGTAGCGTGGTCCTTTACCATTTAGGCATCATTTTATTCATTGCTCAATCAATAAGACAACAATGGACATCGCTTTTCAGGATGAGGCCGTGGTCAACATGGGACTGCCAAATGGGGAAGTTGACCGGCGGTTAGAAAGTTCGAATCCACGATCTTAGCGTCCAAACGCCGCGATCCACCGTTGGTTATGGTTGCTGCCTGAAATCCTCCAGAAAATGAATATATTTAATCGTAGTTTAGAAATCAACAAACAAGATGACAGGTCTAGTTAAACCGGTTTGTAACGGTGAATTGGCTTGTAAGTCATGCTTTCTGAGGTATGGGGACGTGAGAAGCAGTTCGGTTGTTGATTCCAAGCGAGTGTGAGAACGTGCTTTGGTGGGCAACAAGACGCTCGTCCAAACGAATTCTTTGTTATTAGAAGAGCGGGTTACAATAGTGGGTTTGACGAAATCATGTTTTCTATTGCCGATGCTCTACCATCAATTTCCATAGCTAACCATCACTTGGTGATGGATTATATCAAATCATTTTGAAGCAAAAAATGATAGTTTTGCTAGTAAATATGGACTACGAGTAGGTAAAAAACACGCTCTATTTGCCCATATATTGAACTGCTCGGCCTAAATACTCTAACAGTAATTGACTGTAATTCGGGCCCGTACCTCATCTTTTGCAATTCGGCAGCAATCACGGTCGACCTTCTTACCAAAATCCACTTGGTGCCTCCGCCTAAACTGTACCCACTCGCCAGAAAAGCAGTGAACCGTTTTATTCAAACGAAACATCATCCACAGAATGATGATTGACTAACTCGTTTGCTCTGTCAGTTTAAAACAGTCAAAACGAGTACAAGTAACTTTTATCTGATATCAAGTAGATAAATCTAACAGGCCAATTTACCATTTGTATCCGAAAGTAAATGTTCACCGAATAAGCAAATGATTGCGCATTTCGAACAGTTCAAATGCTTTTCGTTTGCAATACGATGCGACAAAACAAAGCCGAATGGCAATTAATAAATTATCCAAAGTGTCTCTACTCTAACTGGTCATTTGAGAAAACAGCGAGGCGGCGAACACAGACATGCACCGATTTATATTCGGTCTGTTTGAACACGGTTCAAAATCGGCTGGTTCTTGCTTTGACCCTTCCCACAAACAGTGACCCGAACCACACAACCGGAACGAATGTGTCTGTATACTGTGCCCTGGAAGTGTGGTTTTGATGTTTTTTGACGGGGAAAACAAATCGGTTGGCTAAACGTTTGCTCGTACAGTTCACTAGGTTAATGTGTTAATGAGTCTCAGTCCTAGTTCACCCATTATCATCTAGGTTCCTGTTCAGTATATCATAGTTGAGTAGACTTCAATCTGCTGAATGGAGAATAGGTAGTTTAATAGAAGCACTACTCAGTTCAATAAAATCTTATTTCAGTTGAGATGATTAGGCAGTATTGGTCATAAAACGACGTCCTGCTTCCAGGGGATTTTTCCACCATTTGCAACCACATCGTTTACACCAAAATTCAATGGGCCCTAAAATGTCCAACGAGATATCAAATTCTCACGCTCTCCCACTGATATGCAAGAATTCAGACAACCGTAAGAGTCCATCGAAATAATTATCCAATTCACACACAATGTTAATTACTTAACAGTTGCATTTACCAACCCTAGGCAACCAGATGTTTCCTAATTGTTCTGCCTGGCAGTTGTTACTGCTTGCAATAATGAACGACAGAAATGAAAATTCAATACGCAGTTATTCATATACAAGGGAAATGCCAAAATCTTGTAGTCAAATTGTCACTCAACTTGAATAAAAAAGACATTTTTTAATCCAAGATAAGTACGCGGAAGATGGTAATTTTGTTAACGCGGGTTGATCACTGGCTAAATGCTGTGCAAAAACACTTCCAATTTTGTCAACGATTATTTTCCTCGCCTAAGCCGGAAAGTTTCGAGTTTGTTTTTTTTATTTCAATTTCTTATTTTGTCAGATTATTTTCAAATCTTCCCTTTTGTTGCATTTTATCAAAGCTCTGAATCATGAATAATTTGTGACTGTTTCCTTCAGTCCGAGGTTGGGTAAGATTTTTCCTGAGAAAACCTCCTGGTAGTCTTTTGTGATCTGAAAAACGGTGAATTTCTCAGGAAAAGCAAAACCACAGCATCCATTTTGCGTGTTCCGTTTACATTTTCTCTGCTCACATCTTGTCTGCGCCAAACAAGAATGTGCGAAAATGAGGAGTGAAACGAAATTTCAGTCAGCATTCTGCTCATTGCGTGGATAACATGATCAGTTTTATAATTATATTCCGATTGCAAATACTTCCAAGTAATCGATTTTTCGAAAACATGGGACAAATCACACCATTTCTGCCTTCTCCTATTGCCAAGTGAATTTTTGCCTCGAACAAACAACGAACGAGAAAAGGATAGAGCCGCAGTGACTTTTTGAACCCATCTGTTCACTTATTCAGGAGTTTCGAAATTCCGGTTTCCTCGAACGTGAGATTAATAAAATTCACCTTATCAATGAAATGCTGCTGGGAACGTTGCGCTCTACTCAGTAGCCATTCACGCGTTGGGAATCCGTTTTAACGCAGCTCATCTCAGCAAACTGCCTGTTCGCGATTCGAAACTCGAGGTTAGAGAGAAAAAGCAGCTGCTAATGTTGGCCTCCAATACTAACTATGGCTTTCCTTTTCAAATTGCATGCACTTCACTGTATGCTTAGATTTTCAGCTAGCAGGCACAAGTCCAGATGATGACGAGAAGCCTTCTGTTGGATATTGCAGCTACAGGGCAGAAGAAATCGAAAGTCATCACCTGGGATTAATAAGTACAAGTGCAACAGACATGAATTCGTTCGCCATGAGTTGTCTGTACGCAGCTTTGAGAGGTTCGTTTAAAAAAAATAACAATTAACTCTTAGCGATTTGTTGAAACAGAGGGACGCGGTAAAAAGTGGATACGATTGCTCGTCAGAAGAACAGCTGTTTGTGACTATTTTGTCTACAGGATAGGCGTTGATGGGCTATTAAAGGACTAATGAAATTAAGAGATTTGCGTTTATTATGCTGCAGCAGTTGATCTAAACTCAAAATCCGGCCCCGTAGCAATGAAGAACGACTGAAATATCAGTTGCCCAATATGATTTCTGCTCCCACTGCAAGCTTTCCACTTCAGAACAAACGGCGCGGACAGAACTGTTTTGAGGTTTCCAGCCCGTAACGACCACATTCTTTCTGTCAAATAAAATCGTTTCTGTGTAAAGAAAGCAAATAAAAGGATTTGCAGGAGTCACGTCCCTGACCAAAAGAGGGCGCTATGCATTTTTCAAAAAAATTATGACAAAGCTAGCTTTCTGCTTTTAGGCTAATCGTAACACTATAAAGCATGGTGTAACAGCAACCCGCCTACAGTTAGTGTTGTGCATCTGAGCGGTGAAACACCTAGTCATGAGGCTAGTAGACCAAACGATCTTCACGTTCGAACAGCACCGTGGGCTCCAGTGGATCTTTGACAATACTGTGCTGATATATCTTATTATTTTAACAACAAACTCATCGATCCGAATTGATGGAGAGAGATTTTCCCGCGTCTAAATGTCCTTCATCGACAAACGATATGAACATATTAGTGCTAGGAGATAAAAACATTGCATAGTGTTTCTGACGGGAATAAAAATTTCGTATTGTCTGTGGCGGACAGGTTGACAATACTTAACAGCTTTTGTTCACATCGTCCTGCTGTTGTTGTAGAATTCCCCAATGTGCAATCGATGGCAAAGCAGTTGTTTGATCAAATACAGAGACGGTAATAGCACGAGATTAAATCTTTCATTGGTTGTCAACATTTGGCCAACCATTAAGAAACAAAGACAGCCTTTCACAGCCTTGAGAAATATTGCCCGCGGTGACTTAAACGCCAACAATTTGTCAAGGGATCGCACTGCAACGTATTTCGCCCTTGTTAGGATTTCATGTCGCAACTGGGCGTTCTGGATCCGTGCCCAATACGGACCGAGTGTCTGAGCCCTGCTGATAACTCATTCACGAGGATGAAACAGCCGTTCAGTATCACTGTAAGCAAACAAACTGGTTTCGTACTATCATCACTGTCACGTTTGTCACGAGACGCGTGCCGATGGACTGCCAGTCAGTTACGGAGTTCGTCAAATTTTGCTTCTCGTTGGAACTCAGAGCACACTACAAAGACATTCAACACAATGACAATAAAATGACAGGTTCACCTGCAGCATTTGATAAGATTCGCTCCGAAGCATTAGAGTGGGCGAAATTTCAAATTTGTGAAAATACAGAGTGAGTTTGTTAAATGAAAGGACTATCAAAGTCACGTGTGAATAGCTCGTCATCCATCGTGAACAAAGTCAATCCTACCGGATCCAGAAATGCAAAAATGCGAATTGGTTAACCGACTAAGGGAAGTTCTTGACACAAAGCTACGAGTATGATCGTGGTGAATGGGATTTGGACAAGTGCAGTCGACGGTTCAGGAGAGAAGATAGGGCGTGAAAAACCGTTGCTAATCTTCACAGTTTTTATGTGTATTTTTGCCTGATGTGTGCATGTAGTGTATTCGCTCGCTAAACTGGACACTGCTCCAAGGCATCTTTGTAATACTGGAAGAACTAGTACGATGGACTTTGACAAGCTGCATGAACATTATCAATTTCTTTTCTGCGAACATTCCATACAACCAATGTGAAATATTGATAAATGCTACGCTGACTGCATTGCAAGTGTTAAAATACGGTTTCATCTTCAATTTTTGTTTCTCCTTAAGCAGTACAAGCTCCGCGTACATGGGCTCCATGTACTTATTCGCCCGTACTGTCTCTAAGGTGTCAATACCCTTTTTAATGATGACCAGCACAGCAAAGTTATTAATATGTGTCACCGAAAGCATGGTTGCTTACTACAGATTTTTAAAGTTCATATGACTTAGGCTTTTATATTCAACAACCAACGTTCTGATTGGTATGGAAAAGAAATCTAAAACAGCCTATGGCAACAACTCTCAAGCACGTTAAAACTTGGAGAACGGACACGGTCCGCGGAATAGTCCTCGGGACAGTTACAACACAAGGCGATATGATACCTTCGGTTCGCATGCCTAACTTCCTTTGGGGCAAAACGTCAGGAATCCCATGAAGCCAGGTGTATTGGTACGAGCATCGATGGCCGTTATGAGTTAAATCTTGAAAGCTCGATTCAAGCTCCGATTTCGTTGTAATGACCGTTCTGAGACGGAAGTCGATTGCCCTAAGGATGAATGCTTTTATCAGTCTGTCAAAAGTGTTCAAGAATGACACTTTATAATTTAGTGAATGAAGCCATCTCGTCGGATCCCGTGGATCCCGTTCACGGGTGTAACAATCGAATCAACGTTTTGTATTTCTCAGTCACTTTACCGAACCTCCGTCACACCGGGAATTGTCGTGTTCCACTTAAGATATCAGCCATAGTGCACCGTGTGCGTTTCAATACAAAGTCAATGGGAATATTCTCTGAGTGAATTTAGGTCAACCGTTTTAGTGGCCTAAATATGCCAAGTAAAAAGCATTAGGGGGAAATAAGGTAGAAGGAAACACGATCAATTCATCACAAATTAGGGTAAACTCAACGCAGTTCATACGATTTGATTGTTTAGGTAGATCAGATCAAACAAATTGATCTTGTCTGGAAAACGTATGGCAACCGAGGACTCAGTAATAAATTGGGTTTCACAGCGATTCATAAAAAGTCACAGAATTTTGATCAGTCCAGTTAACTGTGCAACAGTGCATAGGAGAGCTTAACTCATCATTTGCGAAACAGGGCAAATGTTGTCACATTTCTTGATGCTTAATATTTTGAACGCTGTTGGTTTTTCACGTATGCCATATTTTCGCACACTTTCCGAGCACCGTAGATGAGAGTTGTAAAGTTTGACTTTTTGAACGAAAGCATCACCGCGTTAGATACGTTGTTCGTGGCACTGATGAGCTCCATCATCTTAGGATTGTGTGCTTTTGATAAGCCCAAAGAAGATTGCACTGACTGGATATGACTGATCATATGTTGGAATAGATGATTTTTTGACTGAAAACGGTGCCATTAGAATGTTCCAATTTTTAATCAAATTTCCAAGGTGAACAACACTTCCCAGCTAACGTTTACCGAGCAAGGAAAAATTGTTTTCCCTTCGGTTTGATCAAAACACACTTTGTAAAGGCGATTCTTGACACAACTGAATTCCGTGTGCTAGCAACGCTCGTCATATGAAAGAACATTCATATTTTTTTCCAGTTTCACTCCGCTGACTGAGAGATGTGACAACCCCTGGTCACACGAGTATAAATTCAAGGAGTGGGCATTAGCTAATAACCAACATAGGATGATCCAGTCCAGCCTGGAAAAATCAAAATTTGCTGAAGGAAAACCATTCAAGTCGCCTTTAAATTGGCTGCTCCACATCTACTTTCTCCTCATTTCCAGTGCTAGCGAATGAAAGAGCTTTGCTTTCAGCAACCGCTTGAGCATATTCTGATTTATTTAACACAAAAATTCGTCTGTGTGAATTCGGGTAGTTGAACACAATACATGTTCCTAATGCACCTGCACTTGGCCAACGGTTGGCTGGTTCTTAAATCGCAATGCCCATTTGTGCCGACCAAGAGTATTTCGGATTTTGTGTAGATATACCTAGATTCTACAGTTGAAATACACACAGCAAAAGGGATCAAATGTGGCACTTGCAAATGAAATTTGATCTGGCCGGTAGATGGTACATTTGGAACAAGTTTTTCGGACAATTAAACATATTTGGCCGTTAACACGCCAACCTAAACGAAGAAGAAGAAGAAGAATGCTTCGGCACAACGTCGATCTAGGCAAATGGCTGTCCAACAATTTTCAGGAACGAGTTGAAATTTTTACAGTTTATGGAGAAAAACGCCAGGGAAATATTCACTTCCGGTTCTGTCACGGACTCAAGGAATTGCATCGCAAACTTCACGTGACCATCTTGTGGCATATAGTAAGCCACTTTAAGAATTATACCAAGGGTCAATGAAGAAATGTGCAAAACAATTGTCTCAGTACAATTTGAATGCTTTGCTTGAGATGGCCTCTTTATGGTTTGGATAACCAATGGACGAGCACAAAACAAAAAGGATTTCTCCGGTCACGTCGATTGTTTGTTGTGTCGTCCGCTCAGCTCTTTCAGGACCATAGAAATAGGTAGACTGAATGGCCTCCATTGGAACAAGGAGTTTACCGCACACTCGGCCTCCTAAAATTATGTAACTTTACAAGAAAGATCCAACTTTTCTCAAGTGTTTAGGCTTTATTAACGCCCATCCCGTTCAAGCTTAATTAAAAAACGATTTAGTCTAATACATTTCCATGGGAAAATGTTAAATCATCAAATGTTTTCAAGTTCGACAAAACATAGTGATAATGGGGCACACCAACCATGATCCAGATGGCTAGAGAACGTCGATTTAGTTAAGAATTAGTACTAGTAATAGTTGACTCCTCAACTCAAGTTATTTTTCGTCCTCAGTTCACACAATGTGCAGTTCTCCTCGAAACCTTGATTTCAGTAGTGAGCGATCGTCAAACTCGTGGAGTGATTCGAACATAAACGGCGTGGGCGATGCAAATATATCCGTATTTGATCGGTTGCGCTTCTCGAGGTGGAACTTATTTGCTGTTCGCCCTGCATTTTCTTCCCAATAGGGACTAGAAAAAAAAACAATTTTGCCCAGATTGCTCAAACCACATTTATGTCCCCAATCTGGGACGTGGCCAGTTGGACCAACTCGTAAAGACAAATTGCAGAATCCAAAAGGCTGGGATCATTTTTGTCATCTGCTTGATCTGGCAAACGGCTATTTGTCGATGAACGACCAGTGACGGATTGCATTGCATAGGTTTTCCAAAACTGTTTGCAGCCCCTAAGATGCACGCGAAACTCACGAATGCAATTCGAGCAAACAGCTGGCCAAATGACATTTGCGAAGAACAGAAGGGCGCTAATCCGATATTTTCTCGGAACCAGTAGAAATATTCTTGTGGATACATGTCTACAGGAAAGCACGAGTCGCCTTTCTGTCTTATAGAACCTGGACAAATAAGTTAAAAGCAAAATAAATCAGAAAAAATTATTTATTTTAGCAATCCCGAACAAAGACAACTTCAGTATCTGTTTTTTATTGGCTGATATTCACACATTAAATGGAAAGTTTCAAAGAATTCAATCATCATTTTGGAAGACGTTCGCGCTAATCATTTAGTGATTGTGGCTACCGTTCAGCTTTGTGGACAGGTTTCACCGGGTAAGCAAAATAAGGCTGGAGATTGACAGCTGAAAATGACGGACTAAGGAGATTAAAGCAGATTCTACCAATCTGAATGCTTTACTTTAACTGTCGTCTCGCTAACTCTGTCCAACTTTTACCTTCAAAATATTTAAAGACAGATTGCACCTTTAGTTTTCAATTTTACCAATAATTTGTCCACAAAAATCTGCGAAAAAATGAAGACATGTATTAATACCAACCATGGTGTACAATGCATTTATGGGATTCTCGATTTGGCCGCAAAAGACAGTAATGAATACGCTGAAGCACAATACGTTCACCGCCATTTCTATGTCAATTCGCCTACCTTGCTCTACGTCCAGAACAACGCGAACCCACAGGGAAAGTATTTTAAAGGGTGTCATTGTTCAAATTGTATTTTTGGTCAGTTTTGTATTGGTTCCAAATGCACTTGCGATTTGAGGGTACACAAGCATTTTTGATGTTTACTATAACCAAACGCGTTCTTTCTTGACCAGGAAAGCATCGCTCATTCTTGGTTCGAAACCGCATGAATGATTAGAAATTATTTCTTCCCTATTGTTTCAAATAAGAACAACTGCACCAGGCTTACGGTCCCAACGGTTCACAGACAGTCAATTAAGACAACACAACTACAAAATGGATGTGGACATCAAAATTCGATACCATCTGGTCGTCATGTGGCACACATGTACTTTCCAACTGAGCAGTAGTCACCCCCAAAATCGTAATCGACGTTGGGACACGTGATGGAGCACGGTAAAATGAATGATTGCCCGACTGATTTATGTCGGATTTGATGTACCAAAAACTGGGAATATGCATGATATATATGGTGTTCACGCATTAGACATGCGTACACACCGTTTAACGTACCTTGCTCAATCTTGCACCAGGTCGTTTATTTTCTTGTGTTTTATAATGGTGCATTTAAGAGTGATTACATCCAATATGTTTACGCCATAAGAATTGCTCAAAACGAAGCAGATCGAATAGTTGTAGTCTCTTCCCGGAATAGCGGAAGTGTGAATTTGCAAGGCATCTCCCCGCACCTGATGATGACTGTTCCGTTCAAATTGATTGTTCGAACCGTGGTTTGGTGTAGTGTATTTCGGAAACAAAACTTTCTCGATCCGAAATCCCAATGCAGTAGTCACAAAGGCTGTTTTATGCAATCTATTCCGGACGACTTTGTGACATTCGTAAAAACAAGTCCGCAATAAATAGCTCATTGGAGTGAAAATTTGCCGAGTCTGAGGCACGGTTCAATGACGTATTTCCATATCTATTCGACTCCGTGATCCCTGGACCAGAAGCTTATAATTTTCCATCGAGCAGCATGACGTATTCAGGGGTTTGTGGTTGGTCGATTCAGTGTAGCAGCGTTTTTCTTTCGTTTCCTGATTACTGACACGTTATCTTCGTTTAGTTTTTCGGTCGCCTTAGGGTCTATTTGCTCACTGACACACGTACACCAAAGACAGACTATCTTTACGTTTTGCTTTAGGTTACTTCGCTTTTCGTTTTGGGATGGCACAACATCATCCACAATACTTGCAAACCCATTTTCATCTAGTCAATACTGAGCAACAGTATTATTTCAAGGAGTTAAAAATCTACTTTCCGACAGCACTTTTTCTAGATAAACTATCCAGCAATGATTCAAAACCTACCCACTCACTTGAGCAGGGCAAAACAGGAGTCTCACATTATGCCCAAAGAAACTGACATATAATTGTCGAAGGAGAAAATGTTGCCTTGTTGACCGGTCGTACCGTAACTGGCAAAGGAAGTTATGTTCTGATGAATCAAAGTTTCCATTTGTATAATCTTGGAAAAATTTGGCTTTGCCGAACTCCCGTAATCAAACGCACAATTTTGCAAGGAAAGGAAAGAAATTTACTAAACAAAAAAATGCCGTTCATTATCGTTGCTTTTGCTGCCAACTTGTCTCGGCTACATTCCTCGTAATTCCTTTTGAAGACATCAAATGTGTTTGTATAGACGAACATCGGGCAAATTCGAAAAGTTGTTTAGTTGAAAAGCCATTAACGGCAAGACAAAATGAAATTTCGCTGAATGCTTCCTTTTGTTGAATTGTTTCACAAACTAATTGCTAGAAACATATCAACTCCATTTGTCAACTAATTGAGTTTGTCGCTAATACAAGCGTGAATTAACGCCAAGTAAAAATATGCATACAACTGGCGACAACGAACCTCATCGAGATAAATAATTATCTCATTTGTTGTCATAGCATTATGATTCACTCCTTGTGTTATTCGTTATCAAGCACTCGAAATATGGTTAGGATGAAAGTGGCGTGCCCCTTAGCCTCGAGAGGAGACTGGCATGCGTAGTGAAAATCAACAACTCAAACCCCCATTTTCTTCAACGTCTTCCTGAGTTCCGCACGGTGCAGAAGCGGGCGACAGTAACCAGTCGACTACCCTCGTGGTGACCGAGAGGGACCGGGACTGGATTATTTGATATTTTAGGTAGTAGGCGCTGAATTCACTCAAACAAAGTCTATCGTTCCCCATCTTATATTCCATTGACGTCGTCCACAGTTGTTTTGTTTGCTAGACTGGAGCACTAGTATTCATTTCATGTTGCCTGATGAAATACAATGGGTATATGTTTTTCCAGGTGAAAATGCATCATCACATAGAGTTATGTTTGTACCGGATAACAGTTCGCCCGGAATAGCAAGATCAACTGATTTCCAAAGCCCCCGCGCGTGACAGAACTGTTTGTCTTTAGTCAACACCCCAGACCGAACGTGAAAGTAATTTTCACCAGGGTGCGCGTGTTTGGTTCCCAGATGATTTCTTCCTATCTGTTTGTAGACATGGCCTTTTTCTCGCACATGCTGGTTCATTTCTCAAATGTCATTTGTAGAAAATATTTTATCAAACCGAATATGCGCTGAACAGAGCTGGCCAGCCATGTCTCCATTTGGGGCACACCTCGATCTCAGGCGACATGGGTTTATGCTATGAACCAGTTAATATAGTGAGTATACAAATAACCAAAGTATGATTAGGGCTCTCAAAACGATGATCGATTCAGTCGGTGGAACAAAACATTAACAAAATTCCGTGCTCAGCCAAGGCGGGGAATAAGTGGACACAGTTTGGAATTCCGGTTCTTTTTGGTCTCAAAGAACAAAACAGAATTTGCGGGACTGATTCAGAGAGCGCTCAACTGTCTACTGTCTATTTATTAAAATGATGTACGATACAACCTTAGTACTACAGCACTTATCCTCCAATATACGATACTTTCCACGCCAGTTTCTCAATTATTGACGATGACGCGAAAAGCTACGGAACACTGTTGACCGACGGTGAGAATGCCACCAACTGAAAACTAGTACTAATGACAATTGTAATCATAATAATACGGAGACAATGAGCCCACTTATCAACCAGCAGCATAGACACAAAATGTATGCCCTACTTGAGACCTCAACACGAAACAACTTACGCCATCTAGTTACCTCACAATATTCATCGACTGCGCTACAGTCAGACGCTGTTGTTTGCGCAAACAATTAGAGGTTCGAAATTCATACGGATTATTTCACAATACCAAAATGTATCGCACTTTACTTATGTTGGATCCGATTTCAGATTGTAGCATGATCAGTGGTCGTCAGTGGAATTACGCGTCACTCGTTCCACAATGTCACAGCGTCGAACTCCAAACCGGTTGGTTATTTTGGCAGAAGGCGGTAATTTACTTTCCGGTCTGTTTAACAAACCTAACCGATTGAGACCTATTGCGGTTGTATGACGCTAAATTCCAGACTATGGGTGCCACTTACTCCCTGTTTATCACCAAGTATTGACCGCTAGAACATCTGAGGAATTATTTTCCCATTGTAGTCTTATTCCACGCGTCCCATTAGAATAGTGAACATGTGACCCTAATGGTCGAGAAAAGCCTATATGGAAATGAAATGCACGGTCTGAACAGAATGTACAAACTTCGGGCATTTGATGAAAACATTCACTAGTCTCCATGGCCCACAAAAGTCTACATCACGTTATTTTAATTTAAATCCGCCTCTAACAACAAGGTAATGAAAGCTTTTGTTGATCGACAGATTCTGTAGTAATTACGGTTAAACAATAATAAGTCCCAGCGATTGGTTGCCTGACTTTCGGCTGAATGGTGTTGACGCGGGTTCTCAAGTAGGCCTCAACATCGAGGTCATTTGGACTGGCAGAGCAAATCACTTGTATTCCTCGAACAATAAGGAAGCCAGCGGTTATCAGCACAATGGATTTAGGATCCTACTGCGGAACTAAAAGTCAGATGTTGGGTTCAAGTTCGCCAATGTGACAGTAAGTGGGGAAAACTTGTGGACTTAATACAAAGCACATTCATTAAATCAAATCAGGAGCGATTATGCTTACTAATTACAATAGCAGGACTTAATTAAATCTAAACTGCTCTCCGCAGAAGACTGTAAATTATGTATGCGGAAACGGGATAAACACTGAACAATCACCAAAAGAGCGTGGACATTAAACTTTTGTCGGGCTGTCCTTCCTCCGCCTTGTACCAATGCGCCCTGTCGTTTTTCCATAGGAAGTACAGTTTGCCAAGATCCGAAGGATGCTTATCAAAAATTCTTTTTCCGCATCTACGCATCTTAAACGTATACCTTTCATCTTGCAGCCGTGCATCTGAGGCATGTGTAAACAAGCAAAACACAGACAGGCCTTATCATGGCTCCGAATCAGAGGATTGATAAACGGTTGAAACAGTCATCCTCATCGGAAGATTATTCTAAGAGTTCAGAAAAACCCATTTTTCACAGATGAGATTTATTCCGTATATTGCAGTTTTGAATAACGCTTCAAATAAAAGCAGGGCGTTTTTGGTCACTTGGATGAACGTACTCCTAACTGTTGCCTTCGGTTCGTATGGTTGCCAGGCCATGTATAGAATGTTGCGACTGTCGAACCATGTTCGTTGATTGGAACTAAGCTCCTTGTCCAAGTTAAACGGAAGCCATAGTTTCAGTGTCACTCTTATGATATAAAAGCAATTTCCTGACTATTAACTTCGTGTTAAAAACAACGAACAGATTTCACAGGATGACATTTTAGCACCAGCTGAGATACCATCGTCAGATTGTAGGTGATGAATCGCTTGCAATCTAAACGTCAAGCTCAAAGGTAAAACTCCGCTTTGAAGACCGTCGATCTGGACCACAAATATCACGAGTTCTGAAGCTAACCCCAAAAGATAATAAAGTAATTGAAGCTTCAAGAAACTTTTTTGATTGACTCATTCGGGTCACTTTAGGTGAAGTTGCAATTTTTGGGACAAACTAATCATAAATGCTGCATCTGGTGTCCATCTAAACCAACGTCAATTCACACGAAAATGACTGTGGATAAATCCGAAATGTTTGTTAATCTTCTACTCCTCAGCATGGAATCTGACATGCAATATATAAGTGAAATCATTGCAAAACCACCGATGAAGATCACTGCATTCAGTCATTCTAATAATGACACACCAACTGCGCTAGTCGTAGGATGAAAATATACTGTAATTTAGCCACGGAACTGGTCGGGCGATGCCATATTGAAACTGATTATGCCCACATAAGAACAGTTAGTTGTACCCAGAACACAAACAGGGGTGAGGATGAGCCAAAACGTGTGACTACCATTAGGCAAAGCGTTTCTCTCAGCATTTCCCCTCGTAGTGCCCTACTTTTTTGCCTAGATTTCCGTCGAAAAAGGATGTGCATTAGGAGGCCTACAGTGAACATGCAAGCTACACGACTGATGGGGATTTTCAGTTTGATGGTGATGTAAATCTGTACCCGTTGACAAATCCCACTTTGGGTTGCACTGTCTGATTTTTTCATCGTCCCTGCGGAGTTGTAAAACAGACCATAGTCGGTTGGAGAGGAGTAGTTCACCTCTCCAGTCCCCGCACACATTGGTGTGAGTAACATTGATGAACCACACGGAAGTTCTGGCAAAATCGGAGCTGGATGAGAAATAAAGGCTTTCACGAGAACAACGTGAACCGGTGTATAACAGGGAGTTTGAGACAGTTCAACAGCACTATCTTTCGTTGTTCATATACACGTAAACTTTCTGCCAGCAAATGCTTTCTGGCCAAAGTTTATTATACAGAAGTGTACGAAAGAAGATATTGGGAAACATTTTCTTGAATGTATCAAAATTAGCGGTGTACGTGATACCTTTGTAATTTGTTTGTCCACCAGATTTCACCAAGACACGTTCAACGTCTGATGAGCTTTCCAATGCAATTCTTTGATTTCAGCTAACCAATCTTCACCCGAGGCCCAACGTTTCAGAGGTCATACTTCGGCTGATCGATTGACAAGCGAGGTGAACCGCGATGGTACTATTCAAGGCTTCATCGCCGAACAAAATAACCTGTCCGGTACGTTAGGGAAGACATCAATGATTGACCGAATGTGATCTTGGTTTGACGTTCAATCAGCAGTGTAAATATCGGACCTCGAAAAAGATACTATTGTGGATCCCATTCGTTTGAAAACTTACAAAAAATCAAAGCAATTCGTTTGTTTTTTTGCAAGAAATGTTCTCGAAAATGGTTGAACTTTACAGTCGTCGCGGTTCCCAATGGCCGGTTGTCTACGCAGTCTAACGCAAACTGTATCAGATTGTATGACGCGACTTGGACGTGGACTCACGACAATCTTTCTTCCACATAATTCATCTATTGGGCTTGCTTGCTGGACTGATACTGCAACCTTTGGCTTTAAAGTAAACTTTGCAGCGACCATGTCTGTTAGTAGGTCCCCAGGATGCTCATTCTCCTCCTGGCTGTCTTCCAAGTCCGCACGGCCCTCTGAATTGGATCTGACTAAGATATCCTCAATGAACGGCCG
Source organism: Fasciolopsis buskii (assembly GCA_008360955.1). Classification (NCBI taxonomy): domain Eukaryota; kingdom Metazoa; phylum Platyhelminthes; class Trematoda; order Plagiorchiida; family Fasciolidae; genus Fasciolopsis; species Fasciolopsis buskii. The sequence continues at coordinate 38,518 of LUCM01008850.1, read as the reverse complement.
CGTCATCCAGAGCAGTTATTTCAGCCATTGACGAATCTACTTGTCTAGTTGTTATCTCACAAGCTGGGCGGAGTTCATTGCCACGAAAGTATATAATATCACTCGAATAAAGGCTCCTTAATGAACATCTTCGGTGCAAGAGTTTGAATAGCAAGGCAAGGCTTTCTTTTTTGGATGCATGCAACGCGTTGCGATATTGTAGTAGGAAGTTATCTATGAAGGTCTCCAAGTCCTAAAACGTTCTGGGATTGATGGGTAACAGGATTTTCTTCACCGTTCGTACAGTGTTCTCCGCTGCCACGTTCAATCATGGGTAACGTGTAAATGTATTCAGACGTTGACATCCAACGCAGTCGATCCAACACTTCCACTCAGCTGCACAAAACTGCAACCCGTTGTTAATGACGAGATCTTGTGGGAACCCTTCGTGGAACCTTTTCTCAAAACTCCAATCACCAACGACGTGGTCGGCGTACTTGTCAGAAGCACCTGGAACCATTTAGAATAGGAATCCATCCGCAAAAAAACATGGAATCGGTTCAGGAATGAACCACAGAAGTCCGCAACATTATCATCATTCAGCGGTAAAACGCAAGGTAAGCCACACTGACCGCTGCCTTTTCCTCAGAGCTACATGTTTCTTTGAAAAGAGTGAATATCTAAGGGGAACAGGGAGTGGACATAAACAGGCGGGATATGATAGGATGCTGTTCCATCCAACATACAGAACACAGTCTAACTTTGCAAACGCACCTGTTTTCAATCATTCTGATTCGATAGAAAATGACATGAGCGCCACTATTCAAGATTCACCGCCATATCCTTCAGTGTCTCCACCCAGCTAGTTGACGGGTTTTTCGGACCCCAACCCAGAAGACGTGAGACACAATTTACTTAAATTCGTTGTACGTTTTATCATTCAACGTTGCCACGTCATCCGTTGGCCTCCACAAGACTTCTTCAATTCCTTGGGAGGAACACAAAATAGGGCACGATATGGTAGACGAGTGTTCGTCATACGCAACACATGGCCCAACCAGCGTAGTCTACTAAGTTGCATTCAATGAAGCAAGCTATTCTCAAAAGTGGCACTTAGCACAAAATTCCTGACCTCTATATTACTCACCCGGTCACTCCATCCAATCCTAGCCATAATACGTAGAAATCGGTGGTCGAAAACCTCCAACCGATGAATATCTCCCACACGCATTATCTACGTCTCGAAACCGTACAACAGAACTGAGTGCACTGCGGCACAATACATACGACCTTTCAACTTCAGTGAAATACCAGGCCGACAACCCAAATGCATCAGTCCACGGCACGCCGACCGAGCCTTGGATATACGCATACTTACCTCCAATCCCGAGCTATCATCGTTAGACACGCAGCTACCAAGGTAGGTGAAACGGTCCACAATCGTCAGCTCCTCTCCATCCAGTATCAAGTTCGGCGCTGCTGTCGTCCAGTCCTGTAGCAGTACTTTGCACTTTGAAGGTGCAAAGCAAATCCCAAACCGAGCAACCGATCTCGACAGTCTATCTAGTGCCCGTTGTGCATGGTCCGTAGACTCGAACAGGCACACGACGTCGTCTGCGTGGTCTAGGTCGCATAGCTTTCCTCCATTTCCCAGTTCGATTCCTACATCCCGGAGACCTCCTAAAGCATCTTCCATCACCTCGTCCATGACGAAGTTGAACAAGAATGGAGAGATGAGACACACTTGTCGAACGCCACTAGTAGTTTCAAACGAACTTGATAGTTCACCGTACACCCTCACGCAACCATGGGCATGCGAGTTTTGCGAAGTTCGTTGGCATACCCTTCTAGTAGAGGGCAATGAATAGTGCTGTTCGATCTACGGAGTCGAAAACACCTCTCAAGTAAAGGAGGACTGCGATCGTAGGGCGGCGGTACCTGTGGCGCTTTTCGAGTATTTGTTGATGAGTGAGTGTCCGATCGATGCAACCTGGACCTGCACACAAACACCGGCCTGCTGTTTGCGGGTGTTACCGTCACGAATCGGTTTCGAACGCCGCAGCATTATCGAAGCTAAGACCCTAGTAACTATCGGAATTAAACTAATCCCACGATGATTGCTACAGTCACTGCTTGTGACCTTCTTCAACATGGGTACAATCAGTGACTCGCCCCACGATAACGGAATATGTTCCTCGTTTCAAATATCATGGAGTTTGGAGGTAATAGATTCCATCAGAGCCGCTCCACCCAATTTAAAAAGAGCTGGGGGAAGTTCGTCAGGATCGGCTGCTTTTACCCTCTCACAGTTTGATTATTCGACTGTACTTCCAATTCAATTCGGGGATCAAGTGACACCACCTAAGGATTCGCAGCAGCAGACGTCGGCCTAAATATATTAGTGGCCAGATAAATTGGTCCTTGAAGTGCTCTGCCCAACGGTCCAGTCTTTGATGTCTACCATGGATGGGCTCTCCATTTCTGTCGCCCACGACTTCACTAACCGAAGTTTGCCGCCCATCGCCGTCTCCTTAAACAGTCTTTGATTGTTATCTGAAGCGGCCGCTTCCTCCATCTCTTCGGCTATATTAACCCCTCTGTTTTCACGGCCACTTGACGCCGCAAATGTCAACGCATCTTATTCAATTCCTTGCAATTAGGCAACTAGTGTTTTCGCTGCATTAGACCCAGCAGCCCCTGCGAGATCCAGTGTCTTTGATGAACACTAGATCTAGGACGACAGTATGGTCATCCTGATTCAGACTACCCGTTAAGTTAGAAGGCCATGTTGCTGTGCGACGCGAACTGTGCTAGACAAAAACAAATGATTGTCTGCACAAAACTGAGGAAGCTATCCGTTCGCTGAGCAGGCAAGGCGCATCGCCCACCTAAACAGGACTCCGATACATTAAGCTTTTCAACTGGTGCATTAAAACCATCTGCCACCACTACAATGTCAAAACCTTTGCTCTTTCGAACAAGGATGACGAGGTCATCGTAAAGCTCGTCTTTCTGCATGTCAGTGCTGCAGTCTGTTGCAGTGTATGCCGAGATGACAAATAAAGTGTGCTTAACGCTACTATCCTTTCGGACGCCCACTGATCCTTGCAGTCTCAAGGCACTCAAACAACTGTTGACTGGAATCCAGTTTAAAAGGACTGCTTCAGCCTTCCCAATTAACACCAATTCCTCCTCCGCATTGACCCACAGCTTGAGCTGCTTCGCCTCGTGAAGTGTGCAGGAAATAACTTGAATAGACATTTGGCGCAATTAGTTGAATTACTCTACTCGAATCCTGAATTCGTGTTTCACTCATGCAGCAGACATCAATCGAGAGTGAGTAATCCACTGTCAGAGCTAAACACGCCTGTTGGCCAGCCTGCATTGGAAAGCGTACATTGAAGGAGCCGAGATTCAGAGGCTGACGAGGCTTGAGAACATGTGAGCTAACAGACTGAAAACCACCTACTACACTACTTGACAATAAACCGTTGCGAGTATCGGGCATGTGATCAGTAGGGACACTATGGGTAGGCAGAACGGGCAAACAGATTTGGCTGGAGACAAAGAAAACAGGTTGAATAAAAGAGAGGGAACTTCGAGCAGTAGCATAATTATCACTACCCACCCCACCTGCACTCGATGCAATGGGCAGCGGGGTCCTGATTAGCCTGCGCGACGACCGATGCAGTATAGAATTATTTGCAGGCGTGTAACTCATGGGAATTATTGACGGGTACTGCTGGGGAGTCCAGCCGCTAAGCAGAAGAACGATTAAGGCTCTCAACCAAAGCATTTGGTGCTAGCACGAACCTGACCGCAAGGCAGCGGGGCATACCTGAACGGAAGCCCATCTACTTGAGTCAGTTATTCTTACGTTTGGTTTTCCACTAAGCTGCTAACTCAGACCACCCCCCGACCTGGAGAACCAGGAGACTACTTCGTCAGGCCTCTACCCACTGACCTTCCAGACATAATTGGATCTTCGGCTTGAGATAAGTCATCCCGTATAGCTCGTTGGGTCGTGGGGGCATGCAGGCAGTCACATCACTCTCGTTGTGACAGTAGAATTCTGCGTGGACACGCTGCGATAGAACGTAGCTTTCTGGCCATGAATTTCAGCTGTTTGGTTGAGAACAATGGTTGTACTCTTGTCGCAAAATTTAGAATGAGTCAAGAGTAGCATTGCAGACATCTCATAATGGAACGTGTGGGCCTGTTTCGTTAGTGACTCCATTCGTGCCAGTAGCTCCAAGCGCTCGGGATCTGTTTGGTAACCGGTCGCATTGATTTTGACACCAAGGAATTCCGGCTCGGAGACATCAAGCTTACACTCAGTCGTTCTGACGTAGAGGCTCCGCCTGATTAATGGTCTGAGTACAGATTTTAACCGTGAATCATGCGCTTCTCTGGTGGGACCAAAAATGCTGACGCCGTTCGGATATATCAGTAATCCATCTACATGTTGAATCATTTCGTTTCTGAGAATCATGGAATATACCAGGTGATACGTAGAGGCCAAAGAGCAGAAAGGTAATCCCGAACAAACCTCACGAAGTAGCAGTTTTAGTCGATGGCCCGGACTGCGTTGATGGTGAAATCTATGAGTATGCTTTTGCCAGAAAGAGTTTCGAGAAGTATCGATCGCCGAATGTACATTTCACGAAATCTTTATGCTCCATTGTAGTAGGATGGTCGTCAACCGGTAGTCACCACAAATACGAAGTGTCTGGCCATCACTTGTCATTGCCACTGCAGTCGGAGTCACACAGATTGGCAAACTGACACGGGAGATAATATCGTCCTGCTCCATAGTATTTACCACTTTCAATACACCTTCCGGTTGGTCATACGGCAACAATCGTTGATTTAGAAAGACCAGATCACTATCAACTCCCAATGTCATCGGGTCTATTTTCTTGCCGCCTTTTTTACTGCAACAGTGTGCGATTAATCTTTGGGTCACTGACTGATCTGAGTTGGCACTTGATTTCGCCTGAAGTTGAGAGTGAACCAGGGCAGTCGGGGCGTTTAATCCTAAGGTAGACAGACTGTCATCCGAGATCAAAAAACGGGTGGAGATGTATTCGCGCTGTAGTCCTACCGGAATGATGGATTCACCAAGTGGAGTATGACGCTGACCAGTGATGTCATGGATGCACACAGCTGTAGGCTTGATAGGAACGCTTGGCCGGATCACGTCAAGGATTTTCTTGGAAATAGTCGATTCACAACTTGTAGTATCAACGAACCACTGTTGTAACTCGCACTGGAACTGAATAGTTCGGTTACTGGAGTCGGTCGACAGCTTCAATGTTAGTAAATGACTGACCTCTTCTTCGACAACCTCACTATCCGCAGCCCTTTCCTTGGACTTGGACTGGCAGCGCACCTTTCGAATACGGCCGGCCTTTCAGCATGAATAACATCCATAAATTCGAAATGGTCTAATGGATTACAAATGGAATTCAATGGATTAGAAACCTTGCTTTGGTTGTTTGTTGGTTTTCATGGGTTTCTGATCGCTGAGCTTGGCACTTGCATTGGATTATTGACCTATGTTCTGTTTCATATTTCCTCTGGGAGTTTTAAAGGTTTCTCTAATTTCCTAGCTAACGATACCCTTTTCTTTTTTGTCACTTTTGTACACGTAACTCAGTGCCAGTTACAATTTTTTAATGGTTTCATTGTGAACCACTTGTTCACACAGGTATTTAGTCTCTTCGACTATACTTCCTTACTTGTTCAAGTGATTGTGAGCGTCCGTGGTTATCATACCCATCATACATCCACCATTTGGCCTCGCCATCATCCATGCCTGTTGATGGTTGATTGGTGGTCCATGATTTGCACTGCTTGGTAAGATGTTTCTTTTCAGACGCTTATGGAGGAAGAAGAACTGTGTCGCGGGATAAAGCTTGTCGGTAGGCAGACATCCTCCAGTAAAGAAAAAATTTGAGCTTTCCACTCCCAAAAGTAGCCTCAACGGATTTGAAAATTTCTATTGATCGTAGCTCAGGTTGCTGGTTTTCATGAGGTTTTGGTCACTGAGGTTACAACCTTAAGGTCAAGCTCAACAATCGGAACCCCGTGAAAACCAACAATCAGAGCTACTATCAGCACAAACTTTCAAATCCATTCAGCTAATACTTGTTAGGTAACGGGTTTGAACGCATATTTTTACGCGCAGAGTTATGAAAGGTGATAGGTCATACTAAAACGGCTTAACAATATCGGTTCCATAAATAACTTAGGCAGCATGTGCGTACCTTTGTGTATTTGCAAAGATGCCTATATATATATATATATATATATATATATATATATATATATATATATGCATGCATATATGTATGTGTAAGTAAACAGCACGGCTACTTTTGTGGGATAATCACTCAAAGTTCGCGAAAGGAACACAACCCATATGAAGCACCCTTTGCTCTTATATCCTTACGCTTCGAATTCCCAGTAATTCTGCAGGTTTCTTCACAAAACTAGTACTTTTCCTCACAGATGAATCCTGCAAACGCTGATGAAATATCTTTCACAGAAGATGAAAGAAGCTCTCCGTGAAATTTCAGTCCGCAGTATCAGAGGACATTCATTTACTAGTGAGTTGATAATGTGGATCCCACATGGGTAAAATTCACCTGGTATAGAATTCCACCTTGTATTATCAAAAGCATGTGTAGTACAGAAGGTGGACCTCACTCGCTGAAGGGTTGTTTATACGCCCAGCTGGGAACCTAAGAGTATGGTTATTTTTGTCAGAATATTGAGAGAACCGAAGTTGCCAAATATTCTCCCTTTTAAGTATTAACACCTGGACGAAAAACGGATGAAGAGAATTATCGATGGCACCGTCAATGCTTCACTTGCAAGCATAAACCGGATGGACTCGTCAGGTCCATTGTTGTCTGACCTAAAATCTGCATTGGGATAGACAGTAGGTGACCGAAGCTGATAAACAACCACATCTTGTGGAACAAATTAGTCCGGCTGCAAGACCTCAGGTGTTTGTAAATGCTTCCATGGGTGCTACCAGTCTTTAAATATTTTCTAAAGTCGATTAGACAAAG
>LUCM01008850.1:0-31450 GCA_008360955.1 Fasciolopsis buskii | reverse complement strand
GGGAGTTTTAAAGGTTTCTCTAATTTCCTAGCTAACGATACCCTTTTCTTTTTTGTCACTTTTGTACACGTAACTCAGTGCCAGTTACAATTTTTTAATGGTTTCATTGTGAACCACTTGTTCACACAGGTATTTAGTCTCTTCGACTATACTTCCTTACTTGTTCAAGTGATTGTGAGCGTCCGTGGTTATCATACCCATCATACATCCACCATTTGGCCTCGCCATCATCCATGCCTGTTGATGGTTGATTGGTGGTCCATGATTTGCACTGCTTGGTAAGATGTTTCTTTTCAGACGCTTATGGAGGAAGAAGAACTGTGTCGCGGGATAAAGCTTGTCGGTAGGCAGACATCCTCCAGTAAAGAAAAAATTTGAGCTTTCCACTCCCAAAAGTAGCCTCAACGGATTTGAAAATTTCTATTGATCGTAGCTCAGGTTGCTGGTTTTCATGAGGTTTTGGTCACTGAGGTTACAACCTTAAGGTCAAGCTCAACAATCGGAACCCCGTGAAAACCAACAATCAGAGCTACTATCAGCACAAACTTTCAAATCCATTCAGCTAATACTTGTTAGGTAACGGGTTTGAACGCATATTTTTACGCGCAGAGTTATGAAAGGTGATAGGTCATACTAAAACGGCTTAACAATATCGGTTCCATAAATAACTTAGGCAGCATGTGCGTACCTTTGTGTATTTGCAAAGATGCCTATATATATATATATATATATATATATATATGCATGCATATATGTATGTGTAAGTAAACAGCACGGCTACTTTTGTGGGATAATCACTCAAAGTTCGCGAAAGGAACACAACCCATATGAAGCACCCTTTGCTCTTATATCCTTACGCTTCGAATTCCCAGTAATTCTGCAGGTTTCTTCACAAAACTAGTACTTTTCCTCACAGATGAATCCTGCAAACGCTGATGAAATATCTTTCACAGAAGATGAAAGAAGCTCTCCGTGAAATTTCAGTCCGCAGTATCAGAGGACATTCATTTACTAGTGAGTTGATAATGTGGATCCCACATGGGTAAAATTCACCTGGTATAGAATTCCACCTTGTATTATCAAAAGCATGTGTAGTACAGAAGGTGGACCTCACTCGCTGAAGGGTTGTTTATACGCCCAGCTGGGAACCTAAGAGTATGGTTATTTTTGTCAGAATATTGAGAGAACCGAAGTTGCCAAATATTCTCCCTTTTAAGTATTAACACCTGGACGAAAAACGGATGAAGAGAATTATCGATGGCACCGTCAATGCTTCACTTGCAAGCATAAACCGGATGGACTCGTCAGGTCCATTGTTGTCTGACCTAAAATCTGCATTGGGATAGACAGTAGGTGACCGAAGCTGATAAACAACCACATCTTGTGGAACAAATTAGTCCGGCTGCAAGACCTCAGGTGTTTGTAAATGCTTCCATGGGTGCTACCAGTCTTTAAATATTTTCTAAAGTCGATTAGACAAAGTACGGCAAAAGTCAATGTTTCATGTCAAAATTCTATTGTGAGCGAACGCGCATCAATCTTGATTCCTTATGTGACTAATAGGATCATGTTAACTCGAATAGGGATCACTGTTAGAAGAACAGCTAATGTGTCAGACATTTGGTTTGTAATTCCTTTGGTAGGTTGACAAACAGATGTCTTAGGAATTGGAGGGGGAAAGTGAGATGTGATGAGTGTCTTCACCCAAAAATCACTGACCTGGAACGACGAAGCGGTCGTGATTGGCTTCACTAGTAATTAGTCAAGGTAGTTCCAAGGCACGGAGCAGCTTCATTTTGTTCTTCTAACCCCATCCTTCATAAGGGATCACCAAAATAATAATTGCTTTCCACAACTCTTGCTCCCAAATATACTTTGTCATAGTGAGAATGAAGCACTGATATCGTACTTTTTGCCGAATTGTGTTATCCGAAACACTTCAGTTAGGGGTTTCTGCAATCTTGCTGCTTCCGCGGTAGATTTTCGCCAGAGCTGTGGAATTTAAAGGCGAATTCAATAGATTGCGCTGTGCCGCACACGCTCGAAATGAGTTCCACATCAGATGGGCGATGAATCAGTAGAACGTGTTTCGCTTGACTTAACGACAAGAACCAGGAATTACTTAGAGGATTCAACCAGCCAAATCAAAATAACATTTTTGCCTCCGAATTATTGCTGAATCACATCTCATTCCATCTGCATGGATCTATCGAATAGAAAGAACGTGTGTTCACAGCACTCAAATCGAAAACTAGGACGGAAAAAGTTAATAAGATATCCTGAGAGCTCTGACAGCGTTTTCTTTGCGAAGATTGCAGAATTTCTACGTGAAAAAGCAACTGATTTCATCAAGGATTAAAGCATTGATCTTCCAATAGACCAAAACTGAATAAACTTGATTGGTTTGTTGATCACTGATATACCACGTGGACTAGTGATGAATAAATTTGGATTTAACCACCAAGATCAGCAGTAACAATCTCACGAAACGGGAATAAGCAGAAGATTGTCTGCTATGAAAGTGCGAGATAGCAAAGCTGTGTACGCTTTTTCCCGGTCTTCGACTAACCAGATTGCTTGTAGTTATTTCTGATAAAATTGCTCGTCAGCAATATCGGCCTGTGCAAATTTTCCGAGACTTCCCCGAGTGCTTAGCCGTAGTGGATTTCGAACATCTCTGTTTTTATTTTCTCAGCTGCACCAAGTAATTTCATGCCAAATTTTATTTCGTGGATTGGCGGAATGAGTAATTGTTGAAGAAGTGGGAATCTCGAAGTTCATCGCGAAATACCGCTGCTGTACTGCTGCTCTAATTTTGCAAGAAACGATTCCGTAGAACACAGTCTTTTTACCTTCTTGAAATTTCCGCAAATTTGTCTAATCGACAGAACAGAGAATATAAAAATGAATATCCAGGCACAGGTTCTAGCCTCGAAATGAGTAACAGCAAGCCGAGTATAATTTTACCGTAACTACCACGATAGCTCATAGTTAGTTGTTCTAATATCCAAGGCTATTCTAGTCCAGAGCGCGTTCTAACTGAATTTTAATTTTTTGCGCATTCATGGTTGATTCATACGTCTGGGAGAAATGAACGAATTGCTATGATGATGGCGACACAAATGGGACCTGGCAATGGGTCCGAAGTCCATCTGGATAGACTAAAGTCACCTGTGAAATAGCACCAGAAAATTATTAGTTGTCCTACTGCCCTTTCACGAGATTTTCCCTGGTTTCCATCCCGTCAAGTGATATGAAATGCAGAAAATAACACGTACTGATTTGGCAGTACTCCAAAATGTTCGCACAAACTCGGCGTCCGTCTAACAGATCGCATGAATGAAACAAAATAAATTGTTAGTCTGCGTGATCTTTTTTAGTGATTAGTTCAGCTTAATTTTAAATTCCGGCCGCCTTGTTGCCATGCCAGAGCTGAAAATGGTGTTTAAGCCGGAAATTTCTTCATAGCCGTGCTATTAAATATATGTCCCTTTTCAATTTACTAATATCCCGTGTACATGTAACCGATTGCGGTTGAGAAGTTTGTCCTATTCCCAGTGAACCAAGCACTTAAGAACAAAGGTATTTACCTTTTAGGTATGGACTTCGTTCTGCTTCACGAGGCGAGCTGGCTATTTGACCTTTGACAATTCTTTGCGAAGTCATTGTGATAAGACGCACCCGTCTGTCAGTCAGTCATCAGTATATCGCCAAGAAATACAAATTTCGAAAACCAATTATTGGCATATTTGTTTACTTTTTATTTCCGCCAAGTTGCTTGGTGGAAACGCTCAAGCGCATTTCCAACTACTGTTTGGTTTGTCAAGATTGAAATGAAATTTCTGGCGCTATATACCACATTCAAACCGATGCACTTTGCACTCTGTTGGTTGAATCCCATTAGGTCGTCGGGCGGAAATCGCCATCACTATACGGTGATATATTGTAGTATCGCTGCAAGCGCTACAGTTGTGATGCAGCATGGAACCAGTCAACGTTCATTTCTACAGTTAACTATTTCAACTAGGAATGCCATAGAACAATCACGAACTTTCATTTGGGTCACTGAGTTATGATAACGCCTCCCCCCCACGTGGCAGTCCCCTTCCCTATTGATTCTGCCCACATACACACACACGCACGCACACACGCACACGAGCTGTGTTGAATCATGTCATGGAGAATCAGGTGCAATTTTACTTCTCAGCTTGGTTAATGCATCCTTCATCTACCTACCCTGACCGCGTGATATATGCAAATGCACTCTCAAATTTGCCCCGTTTAGTTCTGGAAAGTGTGACCTGGATTGCACAAAGGATGAACTAAAATCCAGCTGAAGTATAACGAGTACAGTTCATTTGCGTCCAAGTCTCGAGTGCTTTATGTTGTCATGATCGAGTTCAGGTCAGTACAGTTTTAATTGAACTCTGGTTCACGGACTAGTCTATGCTAAAAGTGAACACTCGAAATCGATCATTCCAACGGCACAGTTGACTTCGTGAATACCACAAATGGAGCACCTACCCCGTAATATTTTCGTAAGATCAACAGACCCTTGTTGCAAGTTTGAAATCATCAAACATACATACAAATATCACGATTTTACTATCGTCAAAAATAGTAATTGTTTCAGTTCTCACAAACAAAAAATAACATTATTTCCACGTAACACGGCTCACTTGGACTTTAAACAAAATCCGTGTCATTAACAATTTGCGTGTGTTTGTGCTTGAATGAGTGGTATTGATGCATAGGACATGATAGATCCCTGAATTCAATTTCGCTAGTATGTCACCAAGTTTGTGCGCTGGAAAAATTTCTACTCGGTTTTCACTCTCTCTCATCCGAGTTTGATTTTACGATGCTTTTGCTGCTAGCTGCTACTGACTGGCGGAAGAACACTTTTTGCTTCGTAAGTAGTTGGACGGATGACTTTGTTGCGAGATTGGCAGCGCGTTGCTCGTCTGTCGGAGTTTAAATCCATCCAGTTTGAATTTACGACGACACGAATCTCTCAGCACGAATAAGTAATATATGTAGGGATTAGCAAACGAATTTAACGACACGAATAGCATGCCTAAATTGTGCCATATCGTATTGTACTGATATGTCCAAAGTCCGGTACGACCGATCAGATAGGCAAATGCGTCGTATGAGATACAGGCCACATAGACCAACGTGATCACAATTGCCATTCTTGTGAAACGCATCATTGCCGCTGATCTGGTCGTTGCTCGATGCAACAGGGCAGACTGACGCAGAGCAACAATCACTCCACCGTAGAAGATGATCAGCAGTATAAAAGCAAGCAGGTAGATCATGATAAACCACACAATGGAATAGGCACTTAAAATTTTGCCAGTTGAGGTCACGTGATGCTGACTCACACAGCAGTCGTTCTCAAGACCAGTTTCCAAAATGTTAGGTGATGCCAAAATCAGATTGTATAATAAGTTACCTGAGAGACAATACACAGCCACTCGGGATGGTTGCAGTTGCTGGTAGGTCATGGGAAAAGACAAGGCTAGGAAACGTTCCAATCCAATTAATACTAAGTTCCCGATTGATAGTTGCACAGATAACCAGAAAATAAACTGACTGTGCCACAGACGACAGAGTAGATGATTAACCCAAGATATGGGGACACTCCACATTTCGGCGTCAATTCCGAAAAATATCGATTCCAAATTAACAAGCAAGTCACAAACAGCTTGTGAACGGAAGAAAACGGTTGGCAAACGTCCACCTAAGGAATGCTTACGTAGAAGTGTGATAATCAGAGTGTTTCCAATAACTCCAGCAACATTGATCGCAAGCTGGGCAATGGAAACAGCGTCAAGGTGCATTAGAGTTCCGTAGCGTTTTTTGTTTACTTCGTTCCACATTAGGCATGTCATGTTCTTGTGGAATATATCTGCTGTCAAGTTGTATGTGTTTTGGTCTGCAGCACTGGAATAGCCCATTCTCGTGGGCGGCAGGATTTGTTGGCTCTGCTATGCACAGAAATTTAGCATGGGCTGACAGCAGCAGGCCACATGCTGTGGCTGTGACAGCAGAGATTCTGTCCACATTTCAAAATGTAGGGATTTATCTGTACTACCGACTCAGTCAAGTAACGTAGTCACAGAAATGGATATGGACCAATGCCGTGACCGCTTTCAAGGCGGATTTCCTCGATTTCTGATTGGTCAATTTGACTGTTGTTTGTTTTCAGTTCGATTCGCTGGTTCGCCGAAAATCGTTGCATTATTGCGGCAGTAGGAATCGTAGAAAAATAGGATTCTAAAAAACTGGTTACTTTCTCGACTAAGGCAAACCACATGGGAAATGAGTAACAGTCTTTCTCTTGGGCTTTTGCAAAAAATGGTAGTTTTACACAATGTTTTTAAATGTTGATTAACTGTTTCGCATCGGGTGAGTTAGCTATTTGGACAGTTCATAAAGATTCTTGCCTAATGTGTTAAGAAGAGCGATACCTGTTCTATTACATCATCCTATTCAACCATATCTAATTTGCATTTTACCGCAATGTTCGGCTTTTACGCAATTAAGCTTGCATTACGGCTATCGCGAAATAAAAATTAAAAATCCCCACTATTCTTAAGACAGTGATAATGGTATGAAACCAAATCACAGAAGGTACCGCAAAATAATACTCTGTGTAATGTCCATCGAGGTTGGCTTACAAGCAAACGATCCTAGATGGTAGTTGATCGAATGACCGAACGGTTGTACTGCCTAACAACAGTCCTGCGTAGGGGAATTCGGTAAATGGCATACACCTGTTGTTGCCTTCAACCTAGTCGCAGTGGATCACAGATTTAGCGAGCTGTCAATCAATGACAGTGACACAAGGCACGACACGTGTACCATGCCTACGATTACATGGATTAGCCATGACGGCATTCTTGATTTTTCAGATTCATTCAAAATCTCATCTCGAACCAATTGATCAAACTGGGCACATTTAACGGATCGATGTGTTCACGTAGCAAATGTGGTTGGTTAAACGAAAAATAGCATTGAGAATATCGACATCGAGTGACCAGGCGGCCGAAACCTTTTCTCCTGGACATAAAAAATGCGAGTCCTCTTCATCAATTGGTGTGCACCCCGACTGCTTGGAATTTAATCAGAATAATTAGAGTTAACACGCCTGATCTTGTTTCATTGAGCTGAGACGAACCCATGACAACTTCACTGTGGCCAGCCGTAGATATCTGTTCCTTGAACTGGTGTGTGGGGCGATGTCATTCTCCCAACGTGCGTAAATAAATCTTCAAATGGACAGACAAATCAAAAGCCTTTTTGGACTAATATTGGATGCTCCATGGAGCTAATAAATGAGTAGGCGGAAAATCCGCAAAGAGGAAGTATGAAAAATGAGAGGTCTACAGAAAACAAGAAACCCAGAAGAAACCTCGACCACATAGGTCGAAAATAAATGTCGCGAGCAAACCGACAGTGAATTTTGGACTTCACAGCTGCCGCACAGTTGTCACCAGCACAGATAGAAACGCGGGTTATGACGAGAAAAATAGTACACTGGTTTAGGGCGGGTTTTGTCAATATTTTCACTCTCGCGAGTGAGTGATGGAGGCGTAAGCCCACCGCCCGAACATCGTTATGATGGACAAAAAAGCATAGATAAAATTTCTTGCAATCAAAAGGGAGCTGTGATCAGTAACCGGAATAAAGGAAGAGATGAAGAAATCAAAAAAAAACTATTATTTTCAGACCGAAAGTCAGAATCAACGAAGACACTGCTGATGATAATACTACTGAAACTAGAAAATTTTGCAGGAATACAAAAATAGCACTTTTATTTAACCGTAATGATGAAAATTATCATGTGATAACCCGTTCAACAGATGGATGGGTTCCATCGTTTTCTATGCCGTAGAATGCAATCAAACTCATCAAAAGTCATGATAGAATGGTCCAAGTAGACAAGCCCTATAGCGTTCGCGACAGCGTTCCCTTGGATAAGTATTTGGTCTGAAGTGAGAAATATCAACGAAGCACGGAAAAATACAGTTAAAAACACGGAATTTACGTTGCACTTTGGATTGCATTAAACACAAGAGATGACAATACTCACTCCTGCCTCAGAAATGCTCGGAAACCATGACAACGAAGAACACAACTGGGCGCATCGAGAATTTGAAGTAAATATCAATGCTTCTCATGGAATGGAATATTGCAAGGATTAGAAATATTGTCTCAGGAGTGGTATTCCTTGATTTGTTTTGCCGCATTACAGCAATTCACTCAGTTCGTTCGGAACGGTATGTTCCTTACATTATAATAATGTTCCATCGAATAAATCATACATGTAAGTCTTATTTCAGTTCTCCTGAGTTTCAAGATCCCTATTACACATTTGCCATAAGGTGTCGAAAAAAGACATAAAGACGTATGACGTCGAACTGCTTAAGTAAGACGACTTGTCATTTTCCACTTTTGATGTGGCAAACTATGAAGTACTCGTCAACGGATTTTTCAATCCGTGGTGGGCCATCAAAATCGATAAAACGATCTAGGGTGGCAGGATTCAAAATCCCTGGAGTTCCCATCTAGTCACTAATCCATAACCAGTGGGTAAATTAGTTAGCATTCAGGCGGTCCGTAGAATATGAAACCAGCCGAATAGTTTTGCTCTCCTATGTGTCAGCCCTGTTAAGCAACAGATATAAATGACTACTGACTTTACTGTGAAACATTTATTAAGGTTCGGATGAAATACCAGACTGAATGACCACATAGCACTATGAAATAATTTCTGCACATATTTCAGCTAATAGCTATGTTTTTGTAGTGCTCAGTTTTCTAAAATTATTCAAACATATTTCAAAACGAACGCCGTTATGAGACACTGGCCCTCACTTGTTTACCCATTGGACTTTCCAGTACCACGAAGCTGATTCCAACTAATCTATTTGGGCCAAGTTAAAGTGGGAAAGAAAGCTGATATTTCGAAAAGACCAAATTGGCCCTGTCCTCGTTATCCCAACTCATATAATTGCTTTTTGTATGAACGCTTTTGTGGACTTCCCGTAAAAATGGTAGATGAAAGCCATACGCACTTTATCACGTTAATGATTCATAGCTGATTTATTTCAAGTCATCCCATGGCAAACGTGAACTATGTTCTGTTCTTTTACCGGCTGAAATTGTCTCGATCGGCGCGCAACAATCTCACGTAAGCCTGGACCGAATATTTCTCCGGATTACGAAGCCCTAGTTTAACAAATTATCATCATGAAGTGTTAGCACACTACCGAAATTTGCTTCAAACTATCTTACACGACGGTATGAATTGGAAATCTGCTTTTCGTGTAACTGATGTCCCCTGGGAAATTGGGTTCAGGTGACAGAAACGTAAGAAATGAGCAGCGGTGGTGCTACAGCTAATCCATAATGACCGTTGTAAAAAGAAGCCAAACAACGCATAAACCAACGTCTATTTGGGCATTAAGCCGTAGTGCCGTGGAAAGACAATCCATCAACCTCGGCTCATTCCCTGGAACGATATGGACTCTACCTTAAGTTGCTGAAAGATCAAATATCAAAAGCGACAAACACATTTTGAGCTTGGCCCGAGAAAGTTTTAGCAAACTTTGTTCCTACCGACTGACCATATAAAAAGTCAATGAATTTACATCCGAAGTGTAAGTGTAAACCCAAAAAGTTTGAGCAAAGCTTTCAGGCAGTGGATCACATTAAATGGACTTGAATGACGTTTTTCATAGGTGAGTTGATGTTTACTTCAGTAAAACCAATTATGACCTTCAAAGTCCGGCTTGTTTCCCGCCTATACTGGCCACACAAAAAAATAAGCGTAGTGACCACGCACGGAGAAAACAGCGGCCACACGATGACTTAAGCTCATCAACAAAGTATCATGCTTACAGCCCGGAGGGAATTAGGACAAAATTGCACCGAGTAAGATCGAAACGACAATTGGAAAAAAGGAAATGTATTCTACTATATTGACTTGTGTGCCAGCACCTACTGCTGGCCAAATCTATCGAATGGTGCTCAGTGCAAAATCAGTAGACATTATCTGACGTCATGGTTATCTCCGATCGGTGCCCCCAGTGTTCACGAATGCTCTGAAATCCGCAGATCACATTAGGGAATATTTGTGAACAGGTGTTCACTTGCAACCAGTTAGGAAATCAAGTGGACTGGGTTCTTGTATTTCAGATACTGTTTGCCAAAACACATGTACCTGACAGATCCCCATATACCATTATCTTTTCCCTAGCTCTAATTTAGAAAAAGGCCGTTAGTTACTTTGCTGTTTTCTCATTATTCCGAGTGTCTGTCAAAGCCGATGAAATTTCTCAAGAAACTCATTGCTAAATGTGTCATTTAGCCTAATGATATGGCTGAAAAAGAAACCTCCAATTTCATCGAAGTATCGACCAGTGTTTTTTCGCACTGTAACAAGGTGACTAATAGCAACTTATTCTCCGTTGTGTGCTTCTCCAGACTGATTTGTAAACAGCGCAGAATAATCAGGATATCTTCCACGTGGGAAAACCTTGAACTGACCAGTTATCTGACGTGACAGACGGTTTGTTATCTACGATCAACCGTTTTAGGTCACGTTGGCAACTGTTGACATAATTAGATGGCTGCAAGCATAATATCGGAGGAAATGCGTCTTACATGAGACGAATGCTTCTCCAGGAGACAATATGAAAGACAGTTGCGATTATTGTTCCATTATCCTTTTTCAAAGGTGATGCGCAAACTATCGTGGACAATTATTATCTGGTCCCGAAAATACGGTAGACTAATTTAAGACACAATGGAATGATATTTCTAATCGATACTTTCACAGGAGACACGTTTTCGGGGAACAAGTGCGCGTATGCATGAAGATCTCGTCAATTTAAACTAAATAATTATCGTTTTTTTTCAAATCAGCCGGGACACACCACAAGAGTGACAATCTACACTTAACTATTGTTTGGCGTACCTAACAATCTAGGGTCTATATGATAAAACAGATACGTGTATGGTCCTACACGGGAAGAAACATGGACGGTTTGAAAAAACCGTAAATGAAGCATGGGGGCGCGTAAAAACAACTATGATGTTATCTCTGTTGTAGGTTGGGTCGCAATGCAATGCACATGGTTTCAAATACTTGTCGTTTTCTCATTACATTGAAATGCATGATAATTCATTGGCATGCATTAAGCAGAGTATGATAAAGTTCGAACGTAATGGTAATATCAAACAAACAGACCCGTGATTTTCAATAACGAATAATGTAACGGAATGGATAAAAACATGTCAGTATTCGGAACTGAAACCAATCTCATTTCGGTAATAACAGGTGTATTAGAACTTACCAACCTAGTTCACAAAGAACGCACATTGTCGTAGCTATTGGTGTCCAGAATTGACAACTAACGGAGGGCATACATCAAAAGGTTCAACAAGCACAAAAACCAAATCTAACGCTGTGCATTAGATTCTGGTCCACATCGTTTGTGCGGAGGCAGGCAGGTATGATTACAAACATATTTCTACCACTTAGAATGCAGTGATGGCACTGCGGAATTGATCGTTGGTCCGCGTCGTTTTGGTACATCTTCACCTTTGGGACTGCAATATGTCCCATTTGCGGTCTTCAGTGAGTCACACAGTAGCATGCGAAGGTGTCAGCCCTGGTGCATTGGCAACGTTTGTACGCAAGTTAAGGAACAAAATAAGAACTCCAGCCGAATACCCATCTAAAAGCATAAACTAACATAAGCTGGTGCGATCGGTATCCAAGTAGACATGACGATGTCTATGATTGAAACGGTGTACGAGATTCATCGACTCTACTCTACCCACGTGATAATTTAATGGCATTCTTTGGTCAGCTAATCCATTCCGAAATCAGTTAACGATGCTGTGCTCCGTACTGCCTTATGATGCACGACAGTGTGAAGTTAATTTGTCCATAGAAGGTTCGCAAACTAGAGTGAAAAAAGATAGCGTTTGGTATTCAGTTCAAACTGAGGAATTCCCAAACTAAGCTTTTGACTCCCCTAGCCAAATTAATAATTCCCCTACATAACGTTAGCTTTGCATAGTTCATGTTTATTGTGCAAGTGACCACATGAATCAATGAAATAGGATACTGTCTAATCGTGAGCGTCTCCAACGTCATTTCATAATTTGGTCTGACGAATTCCTAATATTTGCATTAATTGAAGAATTTGAGCTGTTTCTCTTCATTGTGTGGTCTATCGAATTCGTGTAAAGCTTGCACTTGAACAACAATATCACCGCACTGCCAGCTGCACACTTCCGGAACATTAAAGTTCAAAATAGTAAGGCTTTGCGTTAATGATCCAAGTGTGCCTTTTTAAACATTCGTTAACCACTTTCGTGGTTAACAGCCGGAAATTATTTACTATGTTCATCGAGCTGAGCACCACAATTTTCAAATCGATTTTATCGAAAACCAGTGACGAGTGCGCAACTTTAGACTAACTCAAACAATTTTTTGTGTAATCAATAATTTTCCTGCATACCGTATTTTCGCCTCGATACCACATACGCAAGCGCATTTTGTTGGATCATACTGTTACTCATCACTTGATTCTTATTTTGAAACAGCTGCAGGGTAGCAGTCCCACCTTCTCCGACCAACTATTCTGTTCGAATCCTCCATCTGAAGATAACTTGTTCTTTTCTTCTACACCAGCGTTCATATCTATCTCAGTCAATATTGCACCCACCCCTAGTCAGTGCATTCAGAATCATGCAGTATGATCTTAATAACGCGGAGATATTTTGCTAAGTAGGTTTCATATAACGTTTCTATTTTGATCATAGTAACTAGATGGTTTTTAAGATGTCATCTGGAGTAGTCAGGCTTCCAGCTTCTCCGTAATTAGGAAACAAGAAAGTTTGCACGGCTTGACTGTAATCTTTTCTACTAAATTTACTTTATTCATCCACAATGGCCCTCGACGGTGCCAGTTATCTATCAATTGCACAAGAGAGCTCGTCTATGCGATTTCCGAATAGACACATTATTTAAAATCATTTCACCTATTAGGTTCGCGCATTGGTCTGTTATCACGAATAACAACAACAAATATCACACTTGCTAAGATTCCTATTTGTTGTTGGAACTGTTCGCTGACTCCTAGCATGATCAACTAATGACTAATTTGTGCCTCACCATATAAATGACAGCATACCGAGATGATAACCGATATCGTTTCTGTTCTATTTTTTGTTCAAACAAACAAATGGAACCGGCTGCTTCAGCAATTGCAAACAAATGTGATCATCTGTCATGCCGCCTGGGAGTACCGGCTTCTCCCACCTTGTCATCAGGTGGCTCCCCAAACATCCGTACGGCACTGCAAGTCACATCCTGAAACTCATTCTCTCGGAGGATAGCTTTTAAACATGTCCTCTAGGTTGACGTTTCGATCACAACCATAATGCCTCACTGGTTTCAGCCTCTGGACCAAAAGTAGAAGTGTTTAGTGCATACTACGGAAGCAACTTTGGTGGAATTCACAAAGACGACCATGCTTCCTTCTGACTAAAATCCGTGTTTGTGGACTAGATGAGACGGTACTGATGGACGTTGCGCTGCTCATTACATATGATTAGAAGTGGAATAACTAAGCACATCCCGAGACTGCATGCTGACTACTATGTTCATGACCTTATGCTGCATCTGAACTGCACCGTGTACTAGGGAAGGTTGAATAGCAAAGCTCAAATGTACCGAAACAGATAAACATACTTGTGCTAAAGCCCACTGGGCGTATCAGCCGGGGTCAAAATTTACAACATTATATAAGGCGATATGCAAGATATGTGTTGCGGAATCAGTGCAGATTACTTCGATTTGGAATCGACTAGTTCTCCCCAACTAATCCCACAAGTGTCTGATTTCGCGGTAGACTGAAGCACCTGATTAGATTGCTGTATTCTGTAATGACAGTAGGCAGTCCCAGAAACGATACCCCTATAGGAAAAAGATCCGAAAACAATTGGCTGATTAGCGATTTGTTAGCAAAATCCTCCTTGTTAATGAATTAATGACGTCATTATTCATTCTATTTACGCAGTTTAAGAGGACGACTTTGGAAATGGTCAAAACTGGCTGCCTTCTCTGATTGTGTTTTTATGTCTGGCAAAAAAACGAAACTGCGCAATAATGTATTTGTCTATTTCTACTGATTGCTTGCAATAGGAAAAATTAGGTCGTTACGTTGAAGTAATTTTCAGATTAGTCTTCTGTGACACTAGAATCTCGTTTGAATCTTTGGATGCATGCATAGAGGATAAGTGTACGTACAAATCACATGATAATTCGTCACGAGTTTTATTCTCTATTGGGCAAGATTAGATTTCGGAAAGAAAAGCAAGGTCCTTACATATGGGTTCCTGCTGTTAGTAGTGCGCATCACGCACAGACAGATGGACGAAATCCCCCCGGAGGCATACGACCATTGTCGCAGTTACCGTTTCTGATCAGGTGTGTGTATCCGCTATCCTTCCGTCTTGGAGGTAAGTCTCGCCTTCCAGCTCACACATGGGTTAATCATCCGTACACGCGTCTAACTGTTCAACTGAGAGATTCCAGTGTCAGCTTAAATGGAAGTGCACATATACTAGGATGACTGGACCACAGAGCACTGGGCATGTACAACTGACGGGCAGCAAATGGCAGCGAAGACATCCATGTAATTCAGGGCAAATTTTATCCACCCATCCCGATGCTGATCACCCTACTGAAAACAAAAATCCATACAGTGGAATTCGTTGTCCAACTGGAGGCTAGCCAACAGTAACTGATAAAGATCTTTACTTCAATACTTTTTTCAAAATCTTCTTAGTTCTACGTATCAAAACTGTCAGAATTAAGAGCTTTTTCCCCTACCATTATTTCTTTTTCGCCGAGGAGCGTCAAAATATCATTGGGAGCAATGTGCTGACCTGATCATTCATATCATTTCGTGCTTTCATTGGTTGACACCGTATACTGGCGTGCCAAGTCTCCTTGGCACAGCTGTGATCGAACAAAGCTAGAGGTTACTTCTTCGCTGAAAATATCTTTCGAAGTGGTTCGTGCATAATTTGAGCCGAAATGTTTTTCTTTTGGGTGAAGACAATGGCGAAATCCTCTGAGTTATTTTGCCCTGAATATCTCTTATAGCATATGGGCTCCCCGAGAATGTCTATGACTGAGTGACTTGGGAGAAACGTAAAAAATCGAGCGAGGTAATAAGATAACACCTCGTTCATTGTAATCAAAAATATCCTGCTAAGAAACATCATGTCATAAATGGCAATTTTTAAAAATCGGAACGAATGGAAAACCTTTACTAACTCGGAAACCGAAGGCAGTCAAGTAGTCAACTGGTCGTGCTATCTCAAAAAGAAGATCACAAGTCCGAATTCTCTCACCGCCGATCAACTTCCCCACTTGAAAACCTGTTATCCATGAACCGCTTTTGGAAAAATGAGAATGCATTTTTGTTTCACTAGTAAAGTAGCCAAACCATGAATTTGTATCTTCAGTTCTGCTTGGGGTTTCTATTTGTGTTCAACTGTGATAAAGTACCCGGTTGTGTCAATTCATCAAGATTATAATTGGCTGATTAAATGGAATTATTTATGGATATGGCCGAGCCATAAAACGGTTCCGACTCAGGTAATGCCTTTTAGCTTGGTCGATGACCACCTAATTATTGGGTATTTCTGGAAAAGAAAATCTGTCCAAAGGCATATTCAGTCCAAACTCTATTGTGCCAGTACAGAAAAAGCGGTGTTTTTTCTATACATTTCATTTCCTCTTCATCATCACACTCTATTGATTCCCTGTCGGTGGCCACAGGCTCGTGCATATGTATGGGTGAATAATCGAACTAGGAACGCTAACTCCCGGACGCAGCAGCACGTAACATTTGTCAGTTCCTTTATTACGTCATTCATATTAAACATAAAGAAAAGCGGTCAAACAATTGCGGCTTGTTGTCTCGCGAAATGTGATATCAAATGATAAAGAAAAGATGGAGCACTAATGCGTGAACAAAACAGTCAACAAAGTATCCATTCTGTTTTCGCGTCCTGACATATCTAGGAAGAATTCGCCATGGGCACGTCCGGTAGTAGTAGTAGTAGTAGTAGTAGTAGTAGTAGTAGTAGTAGTAGTAGTAGTAGTAGTAGTAGTAGTAGTAGTAGTAGTAGTAGTAGTAGAGGGATATTGATTCATGGATGATCAACGTTTGACTTATCATTAAGAACTGTCGGAAACACTAGTGATGATTCCTAGAAAAAAGAAATAGCTCTGACGTGTTTCTACGATTTCCCAAATTCAAATCATTTTCATAAAATATGAGCTTCTCCACAAGAAGACCATAATGAGATGTGTGAAACAACTAACGCAGCTTTTTTGAAACTAATTCACAAGTGAGAAAAAATTACCTTTCGCCCCCTTTCTAGACTCGCGGAATCAGCTCATTCCCCTTCTAATTTGCTTTATGATTGAGGGCATATACATGTGAGCTTCGAGCTGTCCGCCAACTGTGAAAGTCATGCAAATGGCAGAAGTGACAAAAACAAGGGACTTGAGCACGACTTCGCTCTTTGCCGAGATGCATGGTCATAAGTTTTCAGGTAAAATGTGCATGTCATTATTCCCTCGAGAGTGAGTCAACGGATGAAACGGAACTTCATTTCTTCCTAGAAATAAAAGTCTCCGTTCACGGTTTCATAGACGACAAATTAAAAGTTTCTCTTTTCTGAGTGCCAAGACTCTCCATTGTTTCCTAAGTTTAACTTTTTAATTCACTTGATTGTGGAGTTGACGAACGAAGATTGTAGATGCAGGCACAAAGTAGCGTTGCACCAAGATTAAAGCATAGGAAGTCTACTATTCCAGCAGTAATTCACTAACTAAAGCACCAGGGGAGACATTTGACCGGAGTGAAAATTGATTGTTTCTAAACCATTTGTTTTGCCATATGATATTGGGTTATAAAATGAGCAAAGCGAACTAGGCTAAATCAATGCAAAGTTCCCCTGGGGAAAGCGAGCAAGGAGACGAAAGTTCATCGTGTGTACTTTTAGGTCAGATGCTCGGCGGAGTTCATGCGCGGAAATTCCAGCAGACGTGAAATCAATCAGTGCAATAGGAGATAGCTGCAACCAAACTGATTAGCAGTGCATCGTCCCAACAGACGTCGGTATCCTGTTACAGACAACAAAAACGAACACGGAATTTAATGAACCTAACGAGTTTAACAATGCGAGTAAGAAAGTGTTATCCAAGCCTGATTCCAACAAATTCAGTTAGAAAACCGGGTTATTTGGGCTTGCTTTCTTTTCTTAAGAACATTCGTTATTTGTTGAATCTGCTATCCAAAGCACGGTTGAATTTTGGAAGTAAAAGACGGGAACTCGCGTGGCTTGGTTTTACTGCCTTGTCATAAATCGGCTAGTTCGTGCGTGGAAACCTTATTCCGACGGTGAACGCTGGTTAGTTGGAACTATTTACCTATACTTACATGCTGGTGGCGTCCATCCAGACTCAAGGAGGACCGTAAACATGTCTTACCTTCAAAAGTGATTCAAGGAAAATGGTTCTAAAATGGTGGCCGCTTAAAACCGTCACCGGTGAGTGTCCAGTCAACAGAAAGTGGTCAAAATTTAATGACCCATCACCAATCTCAAAAACCAATGTGTAAAGCAACCAGAACTGATCTGGCTTAAAACTGACGCTATCTTAAAATGAATCGTAATTACCAATCGCAATCTCGCAATCCGATTGCGAAACTGATTGGATAATCATAAATGTGGTTTGGCATAAACCAAGTCTACTCTTTCGTTCTCAAAAATTTCAGAACCATCGCGTATCGGATTCCAACTTGTAGCCAAACCTTGGGTTGAATTGCGCAGAACTGATCGGATCATCCGCTTCATCATTTCCCCCTTTTTAGTTTTCTTGACTATTTTCCTGATTCTACGCCGTTCAGATGAAGCTGCTATTTGTCAGAATGAGACTCACGGCCAGCCAAAGACTGTAACATGGGAAAGTAACCGCCGGCCTGATAACCTAGTTAGAGAAAAAGGAGACGATTGCATGGCTACTGCTCAAAACACTGTATTTACTTGACTAAAGTTGGTGAAACCACCGAAATTAGGCTCGTTTTATATAAATTTGTACCAGGCAGAAGATTATCTAGAAATGCCAAAGGGTTAGCAATCCCCAGTGTCAAACGCGGACTTTGAGGACGAGGGAAATGAGTCATCTTTTTCACTTTTTTCTCAATTGTAAGCCCACTGGTTTCTTAGTTTTCACAATAAGACCATTGCTCATTTACATCTCGTCTCTGCCTCAGTTGTTTACCCTGCTGAATGTAAAAGTCACTGTGAGTGCCTGCTGAACTTGCACTGTCGCCGTCTTGGTTACAATGTCCAAACTCAAGTTCTTAACATCCTCGAACGACTTCAGCAAAATGCTAACAAATTAAGAATTTAGGACATTCACTCTAGAGTGTGAACAAATTAGAAATTCTAATTTTGAAGAACTACTTTTCAGACACAGCCAGTCACGTGAACATAGACGTCGCGACACTTCTTTCCAAACATTTTAGATGCACCATTTGATTGCTCTCAAATGCTGCAAATAACAAGACGATTTCAGCTTGGCAATAGGCCTGTGTGAGTTGTGAGCTGAGTAACGTTAAATTTTATCCGAGGATCCTGAATATTTGCCGGTGAGCTAATACTTGCTTCTGTGTTATGATCTTTTCATTTCTGAGTGGCCATAAGTGCTCGCTCGGGGTTACGTGGCCACGGAGTTGCATTGACTCTTACAGCATGGATCAGATGTTGAGCGATCTTATATTGAGATCCCAGCATGCATCCGTTTCCAATTTGCCACAGTGATTCACTCCAGAAAATTTTCACGAGCTGATCGTTGGTTGGGCGTAACAATTGATTTGTCACGTTGTTTCCCTGGTGTGTAGTTGTGGAAAGAGTGACTATTCCGTCAGACTAAAATGGGCATCAAACAGACTACATACAGTTGTTGATCACTGGCGTAGACAACTTCAGGAATTTCCTGTCAAGCGACAAATGTAAACCGAATTCATCTGATCTTCGCATGGGCCAAGTAAATGCGCATGCAATCCAAGACAGGGCGTGCAGACTCTGCAACACGACAGAAAACAACAGCAGCCGCATGCGATTAACTCAACCTCATCAGGATGTTCAACAGGCGCAGACCAAACAGTTTTATAAATGAGTTAATCACCTGCAGTACACAAAGCGGTCTCTGTGACACCTCTCTGTGTGTATGTGAGCAGAGGATGACAACAGCTACTGATTAAAATTACTAATACGGTACGGCGGTAACAAGCTGTAGTTAAGTCAGTAGGTCGACAAGCACAAAACCACAAGTTTGTTTTTTATGCGCTAGGTGACTCCGTGACTAGTGGATGTAGAAACAGAGATATCAAATTGGGTGTCGGCAAAACGGACACACTGGCCCGGTTTATCTGCTATCTGGAAAAACCTAACTGGAGAGGAATTGTTCTCGGGCGATTGATTTACCCCTTCCTTATTATATGCTGCACACCAAGGTTTCATTTCTGCTCGGACCAGTAAGACACTTGGATGAACCGAATGATTACATGCTCTTACGACAAACGTGGTTCGGTTATTCGTAGTCGCGCACAATCTACGGTGTAAAAGTCCCTTTGTTTATCCGCCGCTAATGGTGCTTCGTACTTGTTGCGCTATCAGCACCGAAAGAATGCCGATGACACAGTGTTTGGGAAACACCGTCGTTTGGTGGCCCCTCCATTAAATATCCCGTGGCGTTTTTAGACATCATTGAAAATTGTGCTTATTTGATTTTCTTCCCTGCAGATGCATGGACCTTATGGCACCATTAAACTTCCGCACCGGTCGATTGCAATGCAGCTGCTTGCTTGCACATGCGCAAAACTAAACCGCACCCTTGGAACCAGCTCTTCACATCACACTCACATGGCCACCTGTTCTGATTCAACATATATGAGGAATTTCTCACAGCCAACTGTTGCTGTCGTTGCATTCGTAATAATGGTTTGTGTGGAAAAAATTTATTGATCATTTCAATCACATTTTTGTGAATGATGATCTTTTTCTACTACTGGGCGAGATTCGCAAAATGGTCAGTGTGTGTTTGCAACAATTCTGTTACAACAAGTAATTTGTTGAAGCTAATCTTAACTCTGAAAGTAAAACTATTTTTTCAGCCGCAACATCAAAGTTCCACTTAAAACATATTTTGTTATGCTTTGCAATACTCTGGTACGTTTAAGGTGGATCAACAAAATATTTAGTGTGTTAGTTTGGCTAATCTAGTAGTTCTGGTTAGGTTTGTAATTGATGAATAATTGTTTCTAGATGTGTACGTAACACCTAGCTGTTGTTCGAGTCGCTATCCCATGGGATGCACATAAAATACTGTAATCAAATCCCGGTGAATTTGAAGGACGGAAGATGAAAATCCGCCGAGTTACTGCTGCCTGCACGGAGAAGCAAGCGCATCGGAACAGTTGATCCCGAGTACTGGTCTATCTTAGCATTAACCCACAAGATTCCCTTCGGCCCATCACTCCACGTCACTGACAATTGTGTTTAACAAATTTCAGTCAGGATAAGGCCAATGTATTGTACAGAAATTACCGTCTAGCAACTATAAAGGTTTTGCATTCAAAGTCAAAAATGTGGACAAGTTGTGTGCATCTGACGATGCTTCGTTCTTCTGTTCCGCGGTAAAGCAATCTTGCCGAGGAATCGCAAATCACATAGTCTTTTGGGTCATCTCCCCAACAATGCAGCTTTCATGCTCGTTATTTCAAAAGCCCGCTGAGTATGCCTGGCAGACGAGAAAGCAGGCATTTGTTCGACCTCTCGGGAGGCGAACTGATTCAGATATTCCAGTTCACTAAAGCTCATAAGAGTATGAAATGTAATATGCGTCTATGGAGCCCAAACTTTTATAAGGCTGCGAATTGTTCGTAAAAGCTGAACAAAGAAACATTAGTCGAGGAACATGATCAAAATAAATTTCCGTTAGTTAGACTGTAAAGCAGTTCGGCACACTTTAAACAATTCGAAAACGAAAATGGTATCTAGTGCAATTTCGAATTTTAAAAATTGATATCAGTATGACCTTGATGTAATATAGATAGCAAAAGCTTTAGAGTTCATGATGAATTCAATTATAAATGCAACATAAACTTAATCTCTTATCATGCTTAATTATTTATGCTTGTAGCCACGGATTACAAAATCCTCAAGGCTTGATTATCATAAAGTATAATAGACGGAGTGGCCATGAGATTGACTCCGATTACCGTCAACCTTGGGTATCTCAGTCCACATTGCAGCGAATCACAAAAACCTCATTTCAGAATGCTTCAAGTTGCCTCTGCTAAGGATGTCCTACATACGTTTTTGGCCTAGCAGCTCCCAGTAAGTTGCTACAATCTAAGAAAATGGTCAGTGCTGTTCACCGTGTTAACCGTCTCTTTCTTTATATTCCGTCTAAAAGAAATGGTCGAACTCCGATTTCAAGTCAATCGTTAGTGGTGCACAAAACATGGACATACATTACCTTCCTGCCTTTCAGGTGCCGAGGATCTCCAATCTACTATAAAGCCCCATGATATTGGCAATCAGTGCCGAACCCCAGAAGGTTTGGAGACCCCAGTTGGTTCTACTATCCTGTATGTTGGATCTTTCGATCTGAGAATCGGAGTCAAGGCGTTGCATCAATCTTCTACTTCGGTTCGGACAGTCGAGTAGTATCGTGCCTACTGCAAAACCATGGTGGTAACAGATAACTGTTGATGTAATTGTGGAGGCTGGGAAAGCTAGCAAATGTTTTGCAGTCTAAGTACCGTGTTCCATGTTATCCTTTTTATCTCCCGCTGTTTCTCTTTCCTGTCATGGATTCAAAGGATCGTGGGTTGCTAACAGAATTTTCCATACATATAATGCATATATTTGTATATGTGGGCATATAAATATATACACAGTTATGCACTTAGGTGAGTGTCTGTTTTTAGCCGTTTTAAAATATGTCTACCTGTACTAGTCGCTGCACTGAAGCTAATGCCCCAAATCCTAATATGATCATACTAATAGGATCTAACAGGTACACAAACAGTGTAAATCATAACGCAAGAACTCACCCAAAGTTGTCTAAAGCGAAATAACGACGCAGTTTTATTTGGCGATGTTCAATCAAAAATAAAGTGGTGTTGCCAAAGAATGTGAGCCTTCCGAAGAGCGAATATGAACACCACATCACTTATCATTTGCAAGATGGTTCACGCTTTCCTTCTTACACGTCACTTAGCTAACCCGGATGACTTCGAGCCCCTCTGTGCATTGTGAATATGACATACGAGGTGAAAATCTGACCGGAGGTGGCCAACCAGATAGGGTTTTGGCGTTCGGAAGTAAGGGCCGGGGCTGGAACATCACTTGACAGTTAGCGTTTGGCCACTGCCGTGTTCCTAGAAATGATGCACAGTGGAGTTTCAGTAATAAAAACAAATAGGAAATGTAAATAATAACAGGCTCGCTGCAGCTTGTTTTGTGGATTTATGAAGACGACCTAGGTTTCTGCTCCAGCATTGGCTTGCTGAAGAAATTTTAGACTTTCCCGAGGCAATCTGAAACAGAAGTACCTTTTAGGAAAATAAGAACGAAAAGGACTGGTAAGTTCCAAAACACCGAAACAAACTACTGATCAGTAGTGTATCTACAGGAAGGATTAGAAATAACAATCAAACATTAACAACCAGCTAAACTGATCTGACGCAATAAAGAAGCAACAGAACTGACACTTTCATCAGGCTCTTTGATACCATACAAGGACCAGTCACGTTCGTACTGTTCAATCAAACAACCCGTCCAACACGTCAAGTCTACTAGACTACACTAAAAATCCTACTAAAAGAAGAAAATAGAACAGTTTGGTAAAATTCCACAAATTTCCTTCGAGCAAAGAGAATTTTTCAACAAACGAAGGTGTGCTGAATTTCTCTTCTCCATGTTTATCGAAATTGTAGGGCTGGAAAGCAAAATGTTCGATCGATCAGAATAACAGTTTCACTTTTATGAGTGATAAATGGGTTTGAGCAAGGTGTGCGCCGAAATAAAATACATTTTGCTGCCTCAATTCGAGCAGGACGGTTCTCATGAAAAATTACCGTTGAAAAATGATCGCTCCTTAATTAAGCAAACTCACTCGGTTAGGCAGACCACAGGAAAGGCAAACGACACATGTCATTCTCGGTTTGGCAGAAAGAAAGAACAAGGACTAAATTCAATAATCAATAATCAAGTAGGAATTCTACCTTGTTGAGACCAAATAAATATTTATGGCCGTTTGCTTGTAGGGGCCCTTATTGTGTAATTTTTTGCGCATTGCTGTACCCACGACTATTCGCAACAGTTGCACAGTCGATCGATGATTTACCCCCTCAAAATCTTCATTCTAGGTTCATACAAAATTGGATCTCAATAGCTGGTCCTCCAAAACGCATTTTTGTTTGATTCAGCGTCAGTCAATTTTGGACTTTGAAAGTCAGACAACCAATCTCTCTCTAAAGGGGGAATTACCCAATTTTGCGGCCCACTTATACTCTATAAACGGCTACAGAAGAGCAGTAACATCCAAAGCAACTCGATGATGTGTAGACATTCACACTGGACAGGTGTCCTTCATATAATGTCTAATGAACCCGGAGTGACGGTTGTGATTATTCAAAGTCACTCACGGCTCATCTCCCTATCCAAACTCGTGCCCAATTTTGGTTCATGGGCACAAACCCTTTTGCTCTTAGCCATAAACCGGACTTTCGACATTGTCCCCAGCCTGTCGGTGGGTGTGTTTTTGGCTCCCGGTTATGGGTTTCCAACGATTAGCTCAGCTTCTTGCTTTCTGGCCACACATACGATCCCCTGCCTAAATTTGTCCCTCCGTTTGGTACCTGGCTCAAGTACAAGTAAACGGTAACTTAGAGATGTTCAAAACAGTTAATAGATGGGTTTTCAAGGTCGGCCTCAATACGTATTACTTTCTCTTTCATTTTTCGCCAATATCTTTCTTTCTATCTCGGATTCCGCTAGCTGCGTATTTGAAACAAACTGGCAATACGTTCTGGTAATTAAAACAAGTATACATTCATAGTGAAAGACTTGTGGTTCTGTCAGACGTTTCCTACAACAACTTGAAGTTTCACGGAAATCTCAGGGCTTTGTCATATTTCTGATTCTCCTGCATTTGGCCATAAACGCTTGCGATTTACTCGGAGATTTCTAAGTTTTTGTTTATTTGGCGAAAGCTTTTCTGCTTCAGTTGCTTACTAACATCCACGGATAATAAATGTACCGTTGCACCATCTTTCCGCTAGACTTAACGGAGTGACTAATTCACATGCAAGGAGTTGGTGACATTACAACTAGTGCAAAACCGGTTCTCACGTTTGCCATCAGTCATGTTGGCTGATTTGCTTTCTTCGTTACAACAACCCGAAAACTGTATGAGTAACCATAAAGAGGTATGCACTACGGTCTGGCGCTTGAGCCGTGACTGTGACAGAAGTAATGAGGCGTAAAGCTTTTCAAAAGATAGTTTTATCTAGTACACTTTTCTCGTTTTTGTTAACGTAACAGCATGGTTATTGCGAAACGGAAGACGGACTAATAAAATATCCGTTTGGAGTGGAGCCTCGCTGATGTGAACCAATTCTAGTGCGCATCACAAGCAGATCGAATTGAATGATGATCAAAAATGGGAAACCTGTTCCTTTCAGGCAGATGTGAAAATCTTCTAATGCATCTTCATCGGGACATTCACCTTATCTACTGAATCATTATCTCACATGGTTACGAGATACGTTTCACGAATCCATGAGCGGTAGTTTCTTACCGTCCAGGGCAACATTCTTCCACTGCCACGAAGACTGTTATGAAATGCCTTCTGACCTATGGTAATTAGTGACTCATTTTATTCCTAACTGTCTGTCAGTGACAAGGTAAAATTTTAATTTGACCAGTTACTTTTGGGACAAATCTGATTGGAAGAGTTAATCTTGAAGTAGTGATTTTTCTTCCACTTAGACCCATGTGTGTGCTAACTTTGTGGTAATCTAATTGTAAGCAGTTTTATAGATGTGCATTCAACACACCCGCAATCGGTTAAGATATTGCGTAAGTTATATGGGCACAGACGAGAAACGAGCAGTCATGGGTCAGTTTTATGGTCATAGTGACGAAAGATTTTTTTAAAGCCTTTCTATCACAAGAACCATGGTGGATGACGGATGGTTTGCACACCTTGATCGAGAGTTAAACTGTTGCAACAGGCTTACTCAGCCAACATTTTTCCTGCACGCATGGATATGTAGGCAGTACTGTCGGAATTATCGACTGTCTTGATATGTGTAGGCTTGTGCCTACAAGGAAACAAACAAAATCGATTTAATAAGAAATAGTTAAAATTTCATCGATAATTTTGGTTGAATAGAACTTACCTTAAGCAAATGGCTGAGGCCAATTTTCATTTTGACGGTCCGGAAATCGTTCCCATAGACTCCACTTATCGTTTATTTCATCTGTTAATGAGCATGCTCAATAAATCTCTCCACCCAAAGCAACCAGTCGTGGCTCTCATTTTCCGTCCCTTCGAGATGAGATAACACATGATCATTCATCTCTGAAAATCGATAAATTCAGCTTGGATAATCTCCAGTTAGCCGCCGCTATTCACCGCAATGATTGGGCGTGGCTCTCGAGCTCGACCCCACCCCACAGGAGTAACCTACTTGGGTGAAGTCTGGAATTTGACGGCCATGATAATACCGTCTGTCTTTCATAGTACAGTTACGCAAGCATTTTTGCAACATCAAGTACCGTAATGCCATAAGCACATCGAATGAATGAAACAAAGTTTATTTTGCCACTCTTATGCCAAAATATCCTCCTCAATTCCCTAGGTCACCAGTATCTTGATTTGAACAAAAGAAGTACCAAAACGTAATGTGAAATAGAGCGAAATTCTTCTCTCGAATGCTTCAAATGAAAAAAAAGCAATATTGGAGACAGAATCACCTACAAAACGAAAGGCTAGAGTACTACGTCTTTCTTTTACGAAACTCCAGATTTTGACTGGGTGCAGCCTAACTTTCTATCATTTTCGTTCCTATCAAACACCTTACACCGTCACCAAGTGTCAGGATGCCTCACGACAACCCTTTCCGTTGATTTCGTCTTCCAATTGAAACAAGAAAGGCGGATCAAACTATCTGATACATTCGTTTGCAACAGAATATCATAATCTCATGAATTTATTCGAAGTGAATTATTCTTTAACTGTTCGCATCACTATTATTAGGACCATTTTCTTAGCGACCTATTTTTATTCGCCCAAAAACGGCAACAGGAAAAGAAGAATGAAAATAAACTGGCACGTTTTTTCATGTGTTAACGAATAGGAACAATTCAGCGCGTCTGAGTCGGTTTATTCCAGAAAGCCGTTGTACCTCTTTAGATGATAGGTGCAATGTTCGAGACCGATCTGGGGCGATCAGTTGCTGTTTTCCCGTCCAGCCTGCGTCGACAAATGTGGCAACAATGTAGAACTCATTTTTGCATGTACTTGACTAGAATAATTCGGATTTTAGTATCGCTAATTCTGCTGCATGTCTGGCCTTCTGTAGATTGTTGTTACGCCTGAATTTGAAATTAATAGCGACTGATTCAGTATCGTTTAAATGGACTCGTACCAGTTTTGCTATTTAATGATCGAAATTTTGAATTGCTGAAGAGTCTCATTTCGTCATAGCACTCAGTAAACTAAGCAGGTATACAAGGAAAGGAATCCAAATTGAGATACGGCATTGTTACTTTTGTAGACGAACATTATGATTTAAGAGAAGTCTATAAATCACTCAACAGCGACCGAACAAATGAACAAGCAATGGGTTCATGTCAGCCAAAGGGCATCCAAAATGTGGCAGGCTGCATACACTTGAAACGGACGAAACTTGGTGGTCAGGTGGACGCTTGAGCGGTGAAAGAAATTAATGGGCAAGCAAGTCCAAAGCACGAGTGGAAAGTGTGAACAGAACAGACTGACCCGCGCGTACACCAAGGGATACGGATTTTATGGTTCAATAACGTTTTTCTCATATCTAGTTGCCTCCACCCAGTGTCTGCAGCATACGTTGTCTCCTTCCAAATGGATATGAGTGTGTAGATAAAGGCATTTCATCTTCAGAAGCAAAGCCTCTGTAAGAGGATCAGTTTCTTTGTATTATCACCAGCTTACCGAAGTATGGCGAACTTGGAAACTCCAGCCGACATTTTCACCAGCGTCATTTCTTTTACATCAAGTCCAAACCAAAAATGCGGAAACGCTCCCATGGTAATCATTCTAGTCGATTAACCAGATCCGTTTGTAGCAAAATTTTCGACCGCATAAGTGCACACTGAGAAGAACTCGCTTACTCACGTCAACAGATGCGAACCAACTGGAAGGCTACTGAAGGAAACAAATGGGCTTTCTGGCCTAGGGTTTGCTCAAAATCTGCCCAACCAGTCAAATAACTCGTTTCACACTACTGGGCTAATCGAATTGATTAGAATCAATCACAATTAACCAAATGATTGTTAGTTTGGATTGACCAAACTGCCTTCCATTAATAATGGGTTGCTGTGATTGGCTGCCACCTGTCCACGGATAAGATTTCGTGTCACTCGGGACCCAACGAGTATTTTCACGTCGCTGGAAACTCTTCCACAGTATCCCCACGTTAACCAGAATCATTTAATCCTAGGGTGAAGACATCTAGGAATGGCATTCAAGACACCTGAGGGTCGGAAAAAATGTATAATAAGTGAAATATTCTGAATACTGTTCTGCAACATCGGAAATTTAGACGATAATTACATTTGTGCTTAAAAAATTCCTATTGTTTGACCATTTCTCAAGAACGACAATTCGCGGAATTGAGCGTAGTGAGTTCGGTTAAATCTGATTGCTTCATTCACTTACTTAAATTGGCTTCCTTGAGTGAACCGTAAGTTTCTAAACTCGTAGAAATCTATCGTACAATAAAATGCAACCCAGGGCTAAGGCTTGTCCTAGGAAGCCCTATTTTATTCCCATTGGTGGACGTTTTGGTAAAAGGTATTTTTATAATCCTTGTCGCCAATCCGAAGGAAGTTATGTACAAACAATAAAAAATGGTTATCGATTCTGGACCGAACTACGTTCGCAGTGCACCGAAAAGTCGATACGCCATGTGATGAGCAGCTGCATACACTAACGGCTATCCCCGATGCAGTGAAAACATAAATATAAAAAGTATTGTCTCCACTGAATACTGGGTATAGTACTGAGTCGTCACTAGGAGGACAAATATGGTTTACGAAATTTCCCAGAGAAAATTTCTACCTGCATTAATCCATGAAGTGAGAACTGCGTCCAGGTTGTAGGCTAGCACTCAATAAAGTACTGGAATTTCCCTTGTAGAACAGTAATAAGTCACCCTAATTCCGACGATGGTCAGGCGGATAAGGTTGTGGATTTCAGACGTGAATGTCGCGGGTTCGAATCCCTCCAAAATCTGTTCAAATTCCCTACTAAGCAGCCCTCTGTTGGCCGAGCCCCCCTCCTTGAAAAATGATGCATATTCGCATTTCATCAAGGAATGGAGTAAAAAGCTGAAAAAAGAGAAAAATATCGAAAAGGAGGATATCGGGCGTAATCCCGAAAGTATCAGTTTCCTCTCCGTCCATCGACTCGGTTGGGTTTGCAAATTTATAGATTTTCTTTGAGAAGATGGATACCGGATTGGAAGTAGTGAAAAGCTGCAAAATCAGCAACAGAATATACCACAATCCGAGTGCTATATCGGTGTCCTGATGGACGATACGCTTTAGTAAATACCATGTCTGCTCCATGCGGATCATGTGCATTATTTATAAGCAAGTGTAAGGAAAGTTGCAGTGGGAATCGCGGTCAGTTTGGACGTTCATACCGATCGATCGTTGCTACTATCCGCTAGTAGTTTTATAATAGCTCAGACAGGATGGAAATCGCCGCCTG
Organism: Fasciolopsis buskii; assembly: GCA_008360955.1. NCBI lineage: Eukaryota > Metazoa > Platyhelminthes > Trematoda > Plagiorchiida > Fasciolidae > Fasciolopsis > Fasciolopsis buskii. The sequence continues at coordinate 2,280 of LUCM01008850.1, read as the reverse complement.
TGTTACATGCTTCAGTGGACGGATATCTATAAGGTGTGCCACGGCTACCCGTTTACGATTCTCTCAGAAGAATCTTTGCTCGGAGTGAGATACACGAAACCACCGATTAGTGACATACGGGAGGTATTAGCAAATACCCAAGTCTGCTGATAGGCACTGGGTTAGTTTCTGTACGAAAATGACCGTAACAAACAGAATTGTCTTCTCCCATCTACGTTTGTATTGCTCGCCTGAAATTCCCAAATCACTGTTGGACTCGACCATGCAGAAGCGGCATTCGCGACACCTACTGACCATCAGAATGTCAGACAACCAAAAAGATAGCCTGAGTGAACGACCAGTTCTGAGGTTTACATTCACTCCGGGTTATTACTGGCAAAAAACAAAGTGTACTGTCTGGCTTACGTCAACTAAACTAATCTAGACACTATCAGAATGAGAAAAACCGAAGAGGCAAAGATCCGAGAAGAAACTTTCCAGGCAATCCAAGTGGCACTAGTTTGCATCAATTCTTCTCAGAATACAGTTATATCGGAAGTATTATCACCAGGTGAGGCATTTTTGCCAGACAAGAATGCGTCAAACCGGTGAACTTGGAGTTTCGCTCCAAAACCCTAGGTACACAACTTGAGATTTCAAGGCATCATTATCAGGTAGGAATGAAAAAGCTTTATAATCAAACAGATCTTGGAAGTAGATGAATTTCAATCCTATATTCTCAGACAACTGTCTGGGTCACCTTCTGACTCGTGTTTTAAGAAGACTAGGATGGGTGCACGAAATGGGATTAAACGCTCGGACAAACGGTCATTAACTGCCAATGGGAACAATGCTAACGAGGTACCTACTGATTCAAAGATCCGACCTTCTCTGCGGCTCTATTTGGAGGACTCACTTAGACAGTGGCAAAACACAAATAGAATCTAAATTAAACCAGACAAGTTAAAATGGACACATTTTTCCAACTAATCCTAAATGGTGCAAGGGACTCACTTTTGTCCAGTAAGTTACTGTTAGTTTGCAAATACTTCCTGAAAGTGGAAATTGGTTATTGCATCAAAGGTATCTGATTACCAACTGTTGACCTCGATAAACCGAGATGCTTTTATTAAATGTGATTTAGATTTACTGGTAAGGCGAATTATACAGAAGAAGAAAGTTAAATACCACCAGCGAAATAATGACTTTTTCGTTAGATACTAACTCCCGAATTAGGGTTTTAGCTGGCAGATGTTTCGTCACCAGTGCCTATGCACAAGTGAAACTGATTGCACTCTTCCGTATCTATACGCGGTTTACGTCTGACTTTAATCGAATAGATGACTTTGAACTGGTGATGTGATCATCTGACATCAAACTGGCCTATATCCTAGGATAGCGGTCTTTGAATGGTTGCGTGCTCGACCTGAAATGAATAAAGATAGGAGGACGATTGTGGGACGAAGTCTGTTACTAAATCGGCAAGGCTCTTCCAAAGGCGATATAAAAAGGCAAACGTGGAAGGCCTTTCACTGTTCTTTGATCTGGTGGAACCTATATGGGACTGTACGGAACTGAATGGGAATGTGAAAACCATGGGTCTGGTTGGAACCCTGTATTTAATTTAGATACAGCTCGCTCTGACTTTTGCGGTCCCGATCAACCTGCTCATTGGAATGTGCTGGAAAGGTACAGGACACTGCGCACAGCGTTTCTCGTTGGCAGAATCTGTGCTGTGAATAGCGTTTGTTGATTCCGGTTATGCCTAATAGGCCTCAGTTTATTTTGGTATTTTCTTCAGTTTGTGCATTTTAGGTCACTCACCTAACCGGCCGAGGATCGCTGTTCCACTTCAGGTCAAAAATCAGGTTCGACTCGTTTTAGCACCAAACCACAACAAAAACTTAACACATGCAAATAAAAAGTTTGTCCGAATCCATTCAACTAGCAAAACAATCATTTCGAAATTTTCCAGTTCAAATGTTTCTATCGGCAAAGTTGAATTTTAAAATGTCACAAGACCATAGACAAGGTATGCACCCTATTTTGCAAGTATTTCACATATCATTAGCCATTCCGTGTCTGAGATACTGATCGCTTCTCTATGGTCCACCATTGTACTATACATCTTCGGATTTGAACAAACTTTCATTATTCTTATTCTATGTTACTTTGTCACCATTACTGTTCATGAGACATTCTGCGGAGGAACATTTTTACAGCCTTGATTGACAACGCCATTATTATATCACCTGGTTTCTCGGTTGCTTCTGATATTACTTATCTTTTCACCCGTGTCTG
>LUCM01008848.1:10909-60456 GCA_008360955.1 Fasciolopsis buskii | reverse complement strand
GTTGCAAGACTGGACTACAGCAGCGCCGAACTTGGTGCTGACCGCAGAGAAACTAACGACTGTGGGCCGTTCACCTATTTTGGTAGCTGCGTGTCGAACAACGTTGGCTCGCTAGCAGAGGTTAATACGCGTGTATTAAAGGCTCGGGCAGCTTACGCTGGACTGAAGCACTTGTGGCGTCGGCCTGATATTTCACTGGGGCGCGGTCATTGGAGCTTGCCTTGCTGGTTGTGTTGAACGATAATGATGATGATTTAAACTTCCGGATAGTGCTCGAAAACTGGACTCAGTCAGTTTTCGTAATGGTTATTTGTTTGAAATAGTCAATTTTCATCGAAAAACGATAGCGTCTTAGTTGATTTGTAATACTTAACTCATTGAATCTCCTTTGTGCAAATGGTCTTGGTCGTTTCAAGGAAAACAACCACTTCACGATAACAATGGAGCCCGCGGGTCGTTATCCGTTTCACTCTTCTTGATAGGTAATCTCAAAATAAAGTGCTCTAGTTTTGGTAAGCGCGTAGCACAATAAGCTAGTCTGATGTAGTATAAAACATAAAATAAGATGGATGATAGCATGTACAAAGCACGGATATGGGCAGTAAAACTGCACAGTAACAGAAGTCCGAAAGTGAGATTAATTTCAGATTTCAGCTGCGACGAACGACAAAGCGCTCCATGTACCGCATTAAAAGCCACTCGAAGTGCTTGAATGGAGGTTGAAGTTAGACAAAAATACGCTATACTTGCACTCGAAAACTGTGTATCATGTAAGTATTGCTGATGGCGGGATATCACTTCTGCCACAGAGAATAATATTGAATCACTTCGGACCGAGTGAAAATGCTTTGCATAAGACTTCAGGAGATTTTTAGTTTACGGTTGCTCCTTGCCTTGGAAGTTTTCCGATGAGAATGAATAAAGTTAGTCTCCGGGTTACTCATGTTGTTCCCCATTTCTTCTCCCATGGTAAGTGCGTCACCACCAGCTAATGAATGATCACATTTTCAATTCAATACTCTATTTTTTCACTGATAACTTATTGGATCAGACATCAGCCAGGTCCCATATCGTAAGAAATTTCTTCTGGAAGTATAATAATACTTTCTGTTCTACAATAGGAATTGCAGTGAATAAAAAAATAACCAGTGTATTTTTTGCGCATTATTCGGTATTTGGAATAAGGAGATAAGACATGCGAAAAAATACTGATATGCAGACGATACATAGAAAATCATCTCTAATGTTCATTACGGAAAAAAAGCAAATAGCAACAGTCGTTTTTCGTGGTAGAGTGCATCGCAGTTCGGTCTCGGTACAGAAGGCGGTGCATATGAACGGTATTCTTATAATCGTCGACTGTTCACCTATCTCGAATTATTTAACACTGCCACTGAGGAGCTAGTGACGACGATCCTCCCGCATGTGGTAAGTGACTGACATCTCGCACGTTGCTACCTTGTACCTTTCATAAAGCCAGTCTCGTATATCTTCTGGGTCCCCGCAACAGATAGAGCGTAGAGCGCAGAATGTTGACTTATATGGGTCGGTGTTTGTGCTATTCCAGATTGCCCTAATGGGATAATCTAAACCTGTTATTGGTGACATCAAACCGCTCGGACAACGGTCAGTTCATTCCCTGGAAATGATCGTTATTTATCTGAGTTAACTGAAAGCACTGTAGGTGGCCCCTAATATGGTTGATACGTTTGTGCAGTTTTTCAAAACCCTTTTTGGCACAATATGATAAGTCAACTTAGAAACACCAAAATATCGAAATTTTATTGAACGTGGATTGTGCTTAGACTGGTGTATTTCACAAACTACACGCCATCTTTATTGTAGTGCATTCAGCTGGTTTGCATCATTATGCGTAACTTTTTAGGCTGGAATCCATTACATTGTTTTCCACGTCACACAGGATGGCATAGGTGAGAAAAGCTACCTATATATTTGTGACCAGTGATAATCAATCGGTTGAGTTACTATGGGCGACTAGGGTTTGTATCCTGCCATCCCAACAGAACTCAATTTGAGAACTTTCAGCTGACCGCGGTTTAGCCTCTGGATGACCTTGGTTAAACCGTCGCTGGTTAGTGAATCCAGTTCATCATGGATCTACTTTGGCTTTAAGTTTCCCAAAAATGAAATCTGTGCTGCATTCGTCGATAAAAGGTGGTGTCATTTAACATGGGTTTGACTGGGTTTTTCGTCCTCAACTGAGAATAGCTGCTGGTAGCGTGCATACATTACAAATCTAGGGCAACATACTGGTCAGACGGAGTTTAAATATTATGCCGAAGTCTTATTATTTTTTTAAATCCAAATACACCAGAACAGTTCGGATAAACTGTTAAACCGTCTGAGTTCAATATTCTCTCTCCGAGGGTAGGAAGATATGCAGCGAAGTTTTTTTTCTAGTATGAGTTCTGTCTCCTTCTAAAGAAGAAGCAGTTTTGTTTGGAGAATGTACGAGAAATAAAGTAAAAAAGATGAATGCTGTCAATCTCTCCACAGTAGTAAGGAGGAGGAAGAGCTTCACGGGTGCGTGTGAGTGCATTTGTAGTTGTGCCAAGGTAGCGGGAGCAGAATTTGCCGAATTTGAGTAGCTATCTAGGGGAATCTAGTTCCGGAGGTGAATTACCTCACAACCATTTCTTGATCAATTGCCAACAATGCACAAAAGGGAAAAGTAAGAAATTATGGAATGGTAAATAACAGTGAACAGACTGGAAGTTAAAAATATTGAAAGCACTCGAAGTTGAGTAAAAATGGTTACAGCACAAACTTCTCGTAAGGAATACTTTGGCTGCTATTAAAATATAGCCGAAATTATATTTATCAGCTTCCTGAAGAGATGTTCCTCGGTCTGTTTGTCTGTTATTTGTTTGGCCAGAACCTCTGAAACATTTCCATGAACGAGTCGTATATAATAAACGTAATGCATACGTCGAGGCAGACACGGCCAAGTCGAGGAACGGTTCCTTTGTAGAACCTGAATGCAATATAACGAAAACAGATACGTGATATCAGTGATAGGAACTGACGATTCACACGATTTCGTGGTTCTGGTCTTCTGAGTCAAGTAAATACTTAGCCAATGATCTGGTTAGCTTTGTAGGCTGTACCTCTTTTTGACAGTGCTGGTGGAATATTGAACCTATGAATATATTTTTCATCTAAAAGCAAGGTTAAACGTTGTGCCTCGGTAAGTTTCGTGTAAGAATGACTTCCATTGAGAACCCTTTACTGATCCCTTTGTTATCTCATTCACTGTCTACGGATACCGACTGCTTCGTCACCTACCAACGACAAACAGTCATGGCTAGCATATAATTCAATGAATAATAAATGTACACGAACGAAACAACCAGCATTGGAGCGACAGGAACTACCAGGAATTTTCGTCAGATATTAACTGGCCAGATAAACAGCCGTTCGAAACAGAAAATTCTAAGCACCGATTGGATCCATAGTATTGGAGCAGTGGCTGTTTACGGACACGCGACATACTAAATGATATTTTGTGGCTATAAACTTCTGGCTCTCAGGACTAGATAAAACTATGAAAATCCAAATAGTCACGGAAGACTTTGTTAAGTTACCGGGTTTATTCGCATTTGTGCATTTTCTGTGTGCGAAGAACATAAGAAACTGCCACCTAAAAACTGATTTTCTTGCGTACGTTCTCAGTTTTCTTCGTTAAGAGTTTGTTATTTAAAGCAGGAAGGATTTAAACGGTAAATTACCAGGAATCGAAGAAAACAACTAGAAAATCCTCCAGTGTTACAACTTCCGATGAATGACCTGAACTCTGATATTTGCAACGAAAATGAAGACAGACAAATTTTATCAGTCGTGGCATTCCCAGTCGCCATCGGTAAATCGCTTTCGTTCGATTGGTTAGCTATAAGTGACATGAAAATGCAGATTGAATTCATCCCCCGATACGTTGAAAAATCCCGTCGTACTGGAATCTTTGAAAGACAAAAATTAGCTTCGAAAAACGTCTGATGGTTCTTTAGTTCCAATGGATTGTTTTTTGGTTAATTGAGGGCAAGAATCCTTTCTGACGTTACCAAAAGCTTTCATAGATGATATTCGGTTTCTAATCTTAGATTTTCATTCCTTAAGGTCTTTGTGATGAAGAGCGCCAAGCAAACAACCATTGAATAGGTGAATGTACTGATTTCAAGACTGAAATTACCAGTTGTCGATGGTTTGTTGTATAGTATGCTTGAATGGAATGTTTACAGAGGACCGCCAGTGTATACGCGAATATTTATGTATAAATTTACCGAGGTTAGATAGCATGACTTAATGTGTTTGAGATATGAAAGCAACTGACTTCTTATCTACCAAAGTTAAATATTACTAGTATCGAATTTCACCTGCCCAGTCGTTCTGTCTAACCTGCTGAAGATCTAGAGGGAATCGATCAACGCACTGGTATCACTGATATTCTGTGTAATCTTCCTGCGATGTTGAATGAAGCCCTGTTTGTTGTCTATCTTCCATTTATTGGTGTCAATTCTGTTCATTTTTAAACACCAATATATATTTTTCACAGTGCTGGTTGCGATGAACAACGGCAACACAACGTTCGTTTGCTAATGACGGCCTACGTCAATTATGTAGGATGTAATGGGCGAAAATGTAAAGTAAACCTATTGACCTCTTAGATATCCGGTACCACTGAAATTTCGCAAATTTAAGAAGGTCTTAAGGTGGCGTTGATGCCCTCAGTAATTACACAGCTGGGGACCTGAACAGTGTGTTGCTCATCTCCGTGTTGTTAATTAATCTTGATTTTCAAGTTCCGCGCATGTCCCAGCTATCCAGTCGACAGTGAAAAAGAAAATTACCTATTCACTTGTCTGTCGAGTTCTAAACAAAGGCGTGGAATTGGTGGTTCATATCGATGCTGTTTGCTGTTCTGACCTGAAAGTTGTTCGAGCGGGTCAGGGGGACCGAATATTTCATACCTTGTAGTGACATGCGGAACATCTAGGATACACACTTAACGATTTCCTTGAACAGGCTCCACGTTGCTGAATGTCTCTATGTCATTGGCTTTTGTTGAAAGGGTCGTAAGTCAATTTTTTCATAAATTTTGCTATCTGTTTCACCTAAATGTGCTCAAGTGCTTCGTATTCAAGGAAGGGAGAATCCCATGAATATCCACAGGCAACAAGGGTGAGTCATTAAAAGAGAACGCTGAAAATGGACAAAGTCGCCCCTTTGATGGGAGTCGAAAGCTTTCATCACCAGCTGATTGTGAACTGTAATGTCAATGCTGTCCTTTTTTGCTCCTTGATTGTTATATCTGTATGATGCAAACAGACTTACAGCCTCGGTTCTGTCTACACCATGTTTAATTTCTAAGGGTGTATTCACTTGGACAGACAGTCTGTTTGCTTAATAGTGGAGAGCAATAGCCTTTGTCAGAGCGCGTTACTACCTCTCACTCTCCAACACTGACAACATAGACTTGGTTTAGGCACTGATTTTTCAAACAGTGTTTTTACACTGAACAGCCCTGTCTATAAAACCGTCTCTTCATTATTCGCTGAGTGATAAAAGTGTTTAACACAGAATTCTGCCGAATAAAACGCTCCGAATTCCGGTCGGCGAGCCAACAGCATGTTCCAGGAGCAAATCAAATTTTCATACTAACATTGGAATTTAGCCAGCCCAGGGAATGATGTTTTGTTGGTAGTCAGGCTTGATAGTTATCCATTAACATTACCGGTGTAATATTGACTGAATAATGGATCGTCTTATCTACGTGATTACAAACGCCAAAGAAGTTGCCAGATTCGCTGTGATCGCCCCGTCATTATTTCATCAATTTTCGGCCTGGTGAAATACTGTCCCACTTGATATTGTCATTAAACTGAAGTCTAATCCTCAAGTGCTTTGCTGTGCGAATTCAGGCTGCGAGACTGCACCTAAAGACCGTGTGTGGCTCGAAGGACCTTTCGGAAACAATGTAGGAAAGATGAATCATTAAAGGGAAATCTTCATTTTTGTCATGATCGTTCGATCAAATCAACCGTCTAATGGGATGTTAGGTTTGTTTGTTTTCTAACGCAGTGTTTTAGGAAACCATAGTCGACTCAGATTGGGACAGAAAATGATGAATGCTGTTATTTCATTAGTATCTACTGGTGGGCAATGGAACAAAGGTGAAAAATATCTTACGTAGTTAAGACTAAAAGCAAAAGTAAAGAAATAACGCGATAGTGGCTAGGCATCAATGGAAGCACCTAGATTAGAGTATTGGAATGCTCGTGTATTATTTTCCATTGTTTTAGGAAACAAACCATAGAAATTTCTTCATTATTTAATGGTTATTTAATGTCTAATCAACTTCGATTTTGGTCGAAATCTATAGAAGCTACAAATCTCCAATCTCTTTTTGTCTCTTATTATTTACTTCCTTTGTAGTCCAAAAATAACGTACATTATTTCCAGGAACAGGTTAGTGGCATACAGAGAGCTGCCAAATGGAGTAGTTGATTGGCGGTGAGAGGATTCGAACACGCGACCTCCAGAGTTAAATGCCTCGATGCGGTTCCCGGTCAGCACGCTTTGACAACCCGAGAAGGGTCATCATAAATAACTGACTGTTTTGTCAATTAATTGGTTTGACCGGTTATCGGGTAACTATCTGTCAATTGCCCTATCTCTGTCATTCGCGGGCGGCTCAAGCCAAATCCTTGTAAAAAGTAAGTATTAGTGGGACATTTAGCCTTTACTCAAATATGCAAGTTACATACCGCAAAGTAAACGAAACAAGGTTGAGACCAGGAGAAGTGGCTGACAGGGACAAACCAGGAACGAAAGTATTCATGAAACTGTCAAGTTTTGTTTGCGAAATCATTTCAAACCTACCACGGTGACCGAGTGACTGGTTAATTTTACACATATTGACGGGAGGTTAATCCATGGTTTTTGGGCAAATGACTTGGACTGCACGACGATCTATCGACAGACGCCTGTCGACAAATTTGTTCCCCTCTAAAGGATAGGTATCTCTATCTAAGAAGATAAAATATGACGTTGGACGTACTGACAGACACATCTTCAAAGAAAACCCTAACGACAGCATTTAACAGTCGAATTTCTCCGCAAAATTCCGATCGTTTATGGTATGAGTCGTTCTCAGTGGGGAATATCGGTAGATTGTTAGTCTGTCAACAGCAGAGAATAATCAACATTGTAGGAAATAAAAGTGGCGCTTTTCAGCAGGAAGTTTGAAAAATACTTTTATTCTTTGATAAGGACCTTCAGATCAGCTTAGGAACAGTAATTCGAGGAGGAAAATCGGCAAAAGTGAATGCAAGAAATTCACAACTCGCGGGCGATTGTGATTAAAGCAACTGAGGGGTCAAAATGCAAAGGATTATAGTAGGTTATCTCCAACAGCCATTCCCTTGCTATCTAAATATAAGCGAGCACAGTATTTTGAGTACTACTCCGAAAGTAATAAGAGTAGTAAGAAAAATCGGTTGTAAAAATGACCCGTAAAACCATACCGTTCGGGAAATGTTCACGTTTTGCAAAACATTAAAATCCTTCAGATTCACATGTGCGAAATATTCTTTGTTATTATTAGTGTGACTGTGTAAAACTTTGCTTCAGCCAAGTATAAACACTTTGGAGCAAAACAGAATTTTGAACAGAGGTTATAGAACCTAATTGATACGAGCGACGAAGTAGCTTAAAAACGATGTGAACGATTAATAAATCTCACCTACGTCTTCAAAACGGATTGATGAGTGATGAGTGCAACTTACGCCCGAGGTCCTTCATACTTCCAAATTTTTAGGGCACAATCCAAAGTGTTCTTGTATTTGTGAGCATCAAGACCCTGTAATAGTAGAAATTGCTTTGACATAGAACAGATCATTGTTGATGATAATCAACAAAAATAATCAAACCCGCAGATTCATAGAACCGATGTCAAACTAAAAAATTCTTTTAATAAGAACATTATTTTCCCCACGCAATTCTTTGCCGGTTGTTCTATGTGCCATGTTGTTGAGGTTTGAACTGAATTGTCGATAGTGGAAGAAAATTGAAAATCGTTTGGACTGGCTAACGAATACCAAATTTGTATTGCGCGAAGAACTAACTCGGTCAGTTTACTAGATTCTCTTATGCACTGGATTGTTTTCTTATTTACCTCATTTCATCTACATTTTTTGAGTTTTTATTCTCCAGTTTCTGTTTTGCCTTCTGCAGAAAGTTCGTGTGCACGTTTGACTGGTTCTCTTCGTCACGTAGTCATACGGTAACCCGTCAACAAAGAAAGTGATAGTACAGGAAAAGCTTTGAATTAACGGAATAATGAGGCACCTTTTTAATGTTTTACGGACTCCTCAGTGAACAGCAGACGATCAAGTCTGTGAAGATGGTGGCACATGAGAACTGGAAGACTGTTCTGGTGGATAAAAACGAATTTTCTACATGGTTTCAGTTACATGGCTAATACTGCTCCGTCGTGAGAAAATTAACCATTTATGGCTCCTCATTGTGTTCATAGTCCGTGTTGTTTGTGATTAGCTAAACCCTGTAGCCGCACAAATATCACCTGTTTGCAGACGGGATTGTGTGCCCTAACAGACTGATTCATATCACGATGAGATACAGTCCAGGGTCACTGGAGTTACTACCTGGGTTTTCTTCATAGAAAGCTGACCATTCAGTTCACTGGTTTGCGCATTTTTGGTTCCGCTATTTTTTTCGGCAGTGTCAATATTAAGTACTCCAAGGTTTGACCACGGTATACTATTATGCCTTGACTTTTATCTCTCTACTTTTGGCCAACGGATCCACAAAATAAGCACAAACATGTGATCTGTGGAAATATTTGTGTCGGCTAAAGATTAACTTAGGTACTGGTGCAATTAACCGGTAAGAGTATTAGACAGGGAATCATGGTAACACAATTATCAGTAGTGCATTTCGTGCGTAGGGCATTCGTCTTCAAAATATCCAGTAATTTGGGAATTTTACTGCTACGATAGTCGACCTGATGTGTGGGGAAAATCAGAGAAGCCTAAGTAATTGTCATAGATAAAAACCTCATCATACTGGTAATCTTTGGTTCCCATCAATTCCGATAGAATCTGAAACACTGTTTTACAAGGTAAATTACCAATGGTGATGGTTCTTTTCCTACAATAATGAACGGATAGCTATGGTTCGTTTTATGAAATATGAAGATACAATCAGTGAAGTACTGCCAAATCAGAAGTAGTTCGAACATGTGAATTTGTGATTTTAAGGCTCTCTAAATTAAATGATTTAGTGAACCTTGTTCTTTTTTCAGTGAACAATAATCGTAGGGAGCATGCTGAACGGATTTTAGTGTTTTTGATATCAGGCTACCACAGGGGCTCAGTAGGCAATATTTTCTTGATAGACGTATTTTCTCCAATTGGGATTTGGTTGATGGCGTCGAATTTTGCATGAGAGATCTGCAAATAGATTCCATTTATTGCTTGTTGATATGCGGAGAATTTATTGAATCCCAATCTACTGGGCTCAGTAACGTTAGTTTTTCGGGACGATGTGGCCAGATATCATTATGGTAAGGCTGCGTGAAATTAATTACGAACAAAGCAGCGAGTGTGCAGACATGAGGCGGGCAACTGTATCTTACCGACTGTTTTGTATAAGATATCGTAACCAGATTCCAGTAATATTATTGTACACAGAAAATAACAAATAGCAAAATCGTTCATTCCTGTTAACACCATAACCCGGGACTATAGGGTTACGTATTTACAAAGGAGAATAGATACATAACATCGGTGTTTCAGATATGATTGGACAGTAGTGAATTTATCTGCAACCTGATTGGCAGATCATCGGGTAGGGAATTTTTTGTTTCATAATTGAGGGTAGGTCAAAGGGACGGCGACCACGTGATTGTCCAGTGAATCAACACCCAGACCAGGGTGAACTTGTAGGGAAGTTCTGGATCGGGGCTAGGTTAGCTGCAGAGCCTTGGAGGTTCACTCCTGAGCCTACAACGTTAGGTTTTGTCAACTTAACTACCACACCAGCTGCGGTTGCCAAATATATATTACGAGCTGGTTCCAGTGTATGTATTGAACTTAGCTTCAGCATGGTTGGGGGGTGAGTGTCTCAGGCTCTAATTAGGCTCCTGACCTTGAATGCTCCTCGAAATGCTCCCAGGTGTGAATGGGTCTCAAGTGGATTCTACTGAGAAAGTTCTGGACAGTACTTTTTGGTGGCGAGGAAGTTAGACGCTTGGCTCTTTTCACTGGGTTGACTGACCCTCAGTGGTCAGTGTAAGAGAGTTGGTTAAACCTTGATTCCAAACCAAACACCAGTGGCGTACAAAGCATATGAAACTATGCTCCCAAATAGTGTACTAGACACCCAGATATCTCGAGAGCCTATCAACTGAGCAATCGGTCACCGGTCTTCAGTGGATTACGTCGTGCTCGGAGCTCCCTACTGTCTTGCAGGTTAGATCGTTCAGTCAAAGGCTTGGAGTAGGTTCCTCTAAATGAACCCTCTGCTTTGGTTTAGCAACTAGGTAGTTTGAAGCTCACAGAGAAATCAAGACCTCGTTAGAAAGCGAGTTTCATGGAGAAGAGACAAGCAAGACTGCCGTTCACAATGAACTGTTTACATTGTTTTTTCTCTTTATAGCTCACTGCTTTTGTCTATCGTCATAATTCTGATGGTTTAAGGTCCGCACACAAATTTGTGCAAAATGCACACATAATACTAATTTCCTTCATATATTTGCACATATAGCAATAGGTTAATTAGTGATTTGCTTTCCCGTAGCTCAAGTTTAACAGAATACAATTGTGTTTTGGTTGCCGAGTTGAGTAAAGATCGGCGAATAAAAAAGCCGTGTAGATTTGACGCCTAGTCACATGTAAACATTTTATTAGATCAAATTTATACGCAATTACATACGCATCGGGATTCTGTGCCAAGTAAAACTTGGAGACATAAGGCTGCTGAATGTGGCCATTCTCAAGAAATAAACTCTGAAAAAATAGAATAATTAGTTCATAAAGTTTGATTAAACTCTTTCTCTGCCAAAGTATTTACCTTGGATGAAATTTTGTTAGCCAAAGTTATGCACTTCCCATACATGATGACACTAGGACTTGATGTCAAGGTAACTGAGGAGTTACGAAAATGTTGAATCTAATTCGAATTTTTTCAAGTCAACACTAGCTCGAGACATTTAGACAGAATTGCTGTTATCCGAGCGTTTGGTTATACGGATGCATACAGAATGACTTTTGGACAAAAGTTAGCGCAGCTAAAGTTTCATAGAAGATCCCGCTGTTAAACTCTGAGAATTAAATCCCACAGATATCGGTAAATTTTGTAGTTCGAAATTCGTTTTCATAACTCGATGTAACTATAGACGTCTGGCGAAACGCTAATGCAATTGCATCAGTAGGGAAATTTTGGAGTTTAACATTTTCCGGCAGTTGATAGTAAAGGAGACTGGGGTTTTCCGAGTGTGAACATTGTTGACGAGAGTAGGGAAGAAATTGCAAAGGATCAAGTGAAAATCTCATTAGAACTAGTCTCAGATAAATTTATTTCACATTCTCCTGATTGGATTTATTAGCGCTGACTTTGTCGTGGGAATGACGCAATTGCGGAAATCACCACGCTGAATTTGCATCAAGCAGGACTAGGGAACACGAAAGTTGCACAGGCAGGGTGACCCAAGCTCGACAATCAGTCATCCAAAACCATCATTTTCACGCATATGTTTTCCAGATAGAGATGTGCTCTTTTTCCTCAATTTTCCTGTCCCGTCTGATCTCCTAATTCCGTCAGCAAAAGATCTTTTTAATAAAATGAAAGTTTCCAACGAAACATGTAAACCACGAATCCTGTCATCGTGTTTAGGAACTGAAATCATTTCAAAGGGTAAGTGTGAATTTTTAAAGGGAAGTGGGAGAAAGATACAAGATGATGTGATGCTACGGGATGCGAAATAGTGACTATTCGCAAGCCGAATTTTGAATGCATTCGGATTAGACCGGGGAGAAATTCAGCGGCTTTCTATATAAATCCTATCACACTCAAAAAGGTTGTTAAAGTTAGGGTTAACATAAGTATTATTGCAGACGATGCCATTTTTAAACAGCCCAAAGGTCATAATTAATTTTGCACGCAAACATTCTGCTAGAGTCGACCCAGTCTTCACCGAAATGCGATATCTGTCCTGTCGCTAACAACAAACTGATTTTCGTCCGTGGAAGAAAGCACATTGCAGTGCTGCTGTTTTACCTTTTACGTGGCCACACCCGTTCTCTTCTTAGCAGAGACGCTCTGCAGATTTCTGTATTTAAGCGTCGAAGTATTGCTTGAATACGGTGGGGAAAATTAAGTAGGTTAGTAGTGGTAATCGCTCTGTGACCAAAGCAATGTCCCCTAGTCACCTCTGATCTGTTATTCGTTTTTGCGTTCAGATGACCACGGACTCTCACTCAGTGTTCGTTTTGTACTTGTCAAGCAAGTTTGGAAGAAGCAGCGCTGCGGTGAAGTTAGAATTCAGCAAAGCGGAATGAAAAATTGAGCTCCAATGTTTTTTCCTCATTGCGGTCTTTTACCTTGGTTTGGACCCAGGAGTTTTGCTTTAACTTTATTCATAGGCCCCTACGGGTACGCCTTAGATTACAAATCGTGAGCATTATATGATCTTTCAGTTGAAATCCTGTGCCTCGAGCACTAGGACATAGAAAACCACAAAACTGTGAGATATAAAAAACAAACGTTTTTGCTCATTTCCCCGAGATATTTGTCTGCACTAATATTTTTCTTCCCCAAACGGTTTTTCTCAGTGTTCCACTAACATAATGATTGTTATAGAGGTTTTCTGGTACAAACGGACACATTCAAAAAGATTTCTAAAAGGTTTTATCTAAGTCACTTTTACCAGAAGTATCACCGGGAACTTGTTTCCCTTTGAAAGAAGAACCGATGATTTTCTGGCCTGCCTTGATGTACAGAAATGATAAAATAGCAACAAAATAAGTTCGTCAAGCACAAAATAATATGGAACAAGAAAATCGACAAATTTTTCATGTTAGGTTTACCTGGGCTACTCAGTTTCGGATAAATAGTTATAATTCATTCACAGAAAATCATTAAATTCGAAGCAACACGTGCCATTGTGTATTGTAAATGTTTGAATACTGTAAGTACGATAGCCCAATGCTTGGATTTATAAGGGATTGTGAACCAAGTATTGTTCACACCCAAATCCCTGTTATGTATCGGCCGACGAGAGACGTTTCGTCTGTTGGTCATACTTCCCGATTTCCCGTTTAACTAACTCATTTATCCGCGATTAACCTTAACCGCTAAAATTATTGGCATGAATTCCTAATGGAACTCAGAATATCTCCAATGAAGGCACATTCCTTCAGTCAAGAGGTAGCCAGACTGAACAAATTAAAATGCATACTGGCTAAAGGAACAAATTTAAAAATTTCTGTTCGCAAATGGCTAAGATGAAGAAACAAGGGACATTTTCAAACCTACCACAACCGGGTTTGAATGAAAGCAAAAGTGTAACCGAAAAGGACAAAATTTAGTTGGTTTTTGAAAAATTCAAGGTTTATTTTTTGACTGATTACAGCTTTTGCGTTTTTTTATTGAGCAGACGCGGGGTGTTTGTATAAATGCAGCACTGGTTTCCTCGAGGCCAATCATAGGTAACTAATTTGTCGGCTTCGAAATGGCACAGTTTAGACCAGCTTTTCTTATACTCCGATACATTCCATCTTTTAATTACTTATCCATTTATGAGCATTAGGCCAGTGGGTGGAGGTGTCACGGTTAGCTGAATGTTATTGACTAGCAAAGTCGTTGTCGTTGGTAGTTTTCAAACCTTCTTTTGATCATCCAATCATTGTCGACTAGATGTTACACATGGAAACAATACCCGTTAAACTGCGTCTGCCATTATGGTACCTAAAAGCCTTTAAATTGGCGTGGATATTCGACTTGGTTGCCGAAAAGCCTATAGCACTATCGCGATTACAGACTGGCCCATTTCTGGTTGAACGACTTGCATTTCTGCCGCTTCTGATCTCTTGTTATCTGTAAACGAAGCGTTTATAAAATGTCTTTCATGCGTGGTCTCCTCGTGTGTTCTAATCCGGAAACCCACGATAGCATCTACTTGCCTAATACGAGGCAATCTACTTTTTCGCTTTGTTTCAAGACAGTAATCTTACCAAATAAGGACCTGAATGTTGAATAATATTCAGTAGTTTGTTAACCGGTTTCGTTCTGTTTGACTGAAATGATCAATATGGTCTACTATATTGCGTCGTGCTAGTGTTAGGATTGGCTGTATTTCTCCTGTTTCGTCATGTCTCTTTTAATAAGAACTAAAAATACTTGGAAGATATTGTGAAAATTATTGTCTCAACAACCTGGTGTCGTTGGTCAATGTTGTGAATCTCTGTCCTGTTGACTTCCCTGAGTAATCTTTCGTAGTGCAAGTTTTACAATCGTACAGATACAGCACACACAATTCGATCCAGTTATGTTTACACATTTGGGTTTTTCCCCATTTGGAAATTGTTGTCATCAGTTGGAATGTATTACGTCTTCGAAAATCAACAAATGTGAAGCCAACAAAAAAGAAACTAGTAACTAACAAACAAGTCACAATATCACTTACCTATGCTGGATTTCTATGCAAAGGCAATACCGGTAATTAAAATGAAAAGGGACAAAGGCAATACCGGTAATTAAAATGAAAAGGGACAAAGGCAATTTAAAACTTTTGAAAAAATAGGTAAACCGATTTACGGCCGTCGTTTTTCTCCCGTTTTTTTCAGATTTTCTTTGAAGAGATAACCCGCAATTGCATTCGGTGTCTTCAATAGATTAGATGATACATGTCTGTCTTCACGATGTTCATAAAAAAGAACTACTTTGACCAGAAAGACGGACTGGAAAGTGACTTTCCAAATCCTTGTTATTGCCAAACATGATTTCATGAATAAGCATGCTGTTAGGAATGTAGAAAGTTCGAAACACGCTGTCAGTCTTCGTCGAGGTTAACGGTAGCTGAAAATGTCCGATCGTGGAACTGCGTTTGGGCAAACAACTTATGATTCTGATGAGGACAGTAAGATGCAAATTCTCCATAATTCGTAACGCGTGACCGTTTGATCATTCCCCCTAAGTTGATACGAGAAAGGGTGGTTTCGAAATATTAAGTCATTCAAACAGTCATGAGAGTGATCGTCATTAAGTGAATCGGAAACACAAAAGTATCTGCTAATTCTTCAGTCATTGCAATTGACCAACTAGCAATTTGAGGCAAACCAAATCAGTTGGCCCAATTTTCACTTCCGGTCAAATCGGCAAAATCCAGTGGTAGATTGTCCGGGACTTGATTCACGGATACAGCAAGTTTGAAACCGATCTAACAGTCGATCAACGACAGTATTCAACATTCGCCGTAAGCTACAGTTGATTAGTCAAAATGTAGCATTCTGACAATTGTCACTGAAGTTGGCCTGTAAATAAGGAATAAAATCAACCTTAGATGGATTTTAAGCCATAAGTTATCGCCGAGTTTAGTAAATTATTTTTTTTTCGTTTGTAGTTGGGGGAAAAATGAGCAATTATAATCGGATAAGACAAATGCCATGTGACAGAACTCACTTGCATCCGAGTTTTTACAACATCCAACGGTGTATTGCCGTACACTGATGCAGCACCTGCAACAATTCCGAACAATCCTGTGAGCGGTTTAGGCACAGGTAGACCACTGACCTGATCACCACGGTACTGTCGATAACGATCCTTCATAGTTTCCATGACGAAGAAACGAATGGCCTGGTTGCTGCCCTGTTTCATAATTGTTGCCGTGACACCTTTGTACAAGCCGCCCAGTCCTTTTTGGTCAGGGATAAGAAAGGATAAATGGAAGTAGACTAAATGCACATAGTGGTGGCCTAGTACGTGAATTCAGTTTCGGTTACTATGTAGAACTTGTCTGGAAGTAAATATTTAACCAAAAGGATTGGTAACATTTTGTTAGGGAATGATACGTGTCTTCTCATTATGTCTCGTTTTGCTAGAATGCGCAATCTTCTAACAAGAACTCAAAAATGCCGTTATTTAACCAGATGGGCTCTCACCAACGACGAATTTACCTACTTTGCCAAGTGTTACGCAAAGGAATTCTGTGAAAAAGGATCGATCACCAAGCTGTTCTGCAGTGCACGCGACGGTTACGATCTCCTTGATTGGTTAGAAAAAAAACGAACTGTGCCCTGTATCACTATGCTCTTTTTGTTGGAACGTTTATATCACAAGTTCCAACCTGTTTTAAATGACAGAGAAATTCGGCACGACTTGCTTGTTGTTTTTTGTTCTGACGGTCTCATTACATAAATGTGTATAAACTTCCATTTGTTCTGAAGAAGTGACCTGATTGATGGAATTATTAAAAGAAAAATGATGATCAACAAATTGGGTCAAAAAGCTGAATAATTGCTAAGACTCCGGATACTGCTCAGAAGTTCCGAGAATCTCCTTTTGCTAACCAAGGTGAGGACCAGCCACAACTGACAACACATGTTACTCAAAAATTCTGTCAGGGAAGAATTATTCGCAATACTATGAGATATGTGCACCGTAGGATACTGCCACTTTTGGGTATGTTTTAATCCACTTTCCTTAAACACGCTTCTCCCAATAATTGCGCAGTCTGACACCTTCGCGTGACTATCGTGTTAGCTACGTTGCAACGACAATGGGTACGTCCACAAATGATCCATTTCGTGGCTGTCTGGAAACCTAGAGGACCTATGCCCGATGAGCATGCGGCCTACAGATTCCAACTGGGAAGGCATTTGATTAACAACCCTAATCAGAACGTGCCTGAATGACTGATTCCAGTGACAAAAGATAACTAAGTTCAGGAAAGAAAAGAAGTTGGCATTTTATCAAGAAAAATAAATCCCACACGAAGTGTCTAAGAGCGTAACCGATCAAGAAACACCGTACAGACTTTTTGAAAGAAAAACACTGAACTAAATGAACGACTTCTGGATTTCCCCACGAAGCTTTTGCAAAAAGACGAAGAGGGAGATTGCATCTGCTATCCCTTGTTTTATGCCCGAACTAAAGCGGTACTCGTCATAAATGTTCTAGATTGGCCATTGGAACGAGTTCCCAAATTTACATCGTGTACCATGTAACGGTGCAATCAGAGGAAAAACCATGCATCAGCACACAGAAACTGTTGACCTTAGAGTAAAATATGTTTACAATTGAGTAATCAAACAGTTTAACTTGGCTGAACTCAGTTCCTTCAGTTGCTGCTGCCATAGTTTGGTGGGGGGACAAAGTACTTGAAGCAGTAAACACACTGGAAAAACAGTGCTGACTTCCAGAATTTCTCCCGTCTATGGATTAGGCCAATTCCTAATATTACGGGATGCCCGACGCGTCTGACAGACAGCACATGATATTCTCTTACTGAATAATGAAATGTTTCTGATAGAATGCCACATCCCAGCTAAAGTTGGGATTGTTCAGAACTCCTATGTCAACAAAATAATTATTTATTGTTTCTAAGGCATAGAGAGTAAAAAGTCTAACCTAATCATAGTTGAGAATGCTTAGGAAACATGATGCCTGGATATTCGAAGGTCCTAGTTCGTAGGAATTTGCAACAGAACTAGTGACATCACCAAAACAAGAGCACTAACAGTCACGACCCAAATCAGCAACTCGTCATGCGTTGCTTCGTGACATTCAAACATTATCTGCGATGTTTAAAATAAAAATAGGAAGGCCAAGAATAGGTGTAGTAAGCTGAATTTTCGAGCACAATGGATAACCTTTCTCAAGGCATGTAAACTGGTGTTAAAATAGTTTATTCGTTGTAATCAAAATGCCGGCCTGCTGCGAACACTCCAAACCACGTTTTTTCTTATTTCACTCATTTCTAACACCATTATGCTATGTAACGCCTTTATTTAACATAATCCGAAATTTCCCCAATCCTTAAATATGATGATTTAAAGTTAGGCCGTAGTATGAGATTTAAAGAAAGTTTAACCAAAATATTCGTTGTGGGATCGGAAGATTTTGTTGCAGTTGGTGATCAGAATTTTGTCACAATTTATCAATTATTGCAAATTAACTTGGAATAAAATTTGCCACTCCAGTATGCAACGGGACACTTGTGGATCTGCTGGAGAATGAAATCCCTAGGACCTATGAAAACACTGGTAAAAGGCACAAATCGACGAGGACTTGAGATCCTTGGTCGCTTGGCACATACAGTTATAGAAGTACCCGTGGAAAGTGAAGGAAACGAGCCACATACATAGCCAGGGAACGAATTCTTTATCAATAAATTTAATTCTATTATTGCAGTTTGCTCTGTTGTACAAGAACCAGTCCTAATACTATTTTGCAATAACTTTTCGTATTTTACGCGTACAACAGAGTTGATAAAAGTTCTTCTACGCATACTCGAACTTAAAGCCATGTTCCTCGGCTTGTGAATGTTACAAATCAGACTTCACCAAAAGCTATCACCTGCGTTTTAGTTTTTCTATTTTCTACTTATCTTCTTCCTTCATTTGTCCATAGTCAGAATACAGGAAACCGCTTAAATTCAGCCTAAAGTAAGGGAGAGGTTTGCATTCACAGACTTTTGCATTCTGTCGCATTGTTTCACGCCATGATTATGGTGCTCAGAGGCGACCTTTTGCACAGACTGCCCGGTACATGTCTGCACAGCTAGAAATAGTTGGTTGAAGTCGACTAGTAGAACGACACCAGCAGGTGGGGGAATTGAACTTGCGCAATTTCGTCTCCTAAATTTTGCTCGCCTCAAACTTGAAAACAGCGAGACTCAAGTTTCGAATTCGTTAATGTTTGTGAAATGTTTTCCATCTGCCGACCTTTTCTGAACACCTGTGATTTTGCCGATAAGTAAAAGATCTGCTAAAATCATTTATTCATTGACTTTGATTAGGTCTAAGCTTTTTGCTTTCTCTGTATGAAGGGCAATTTCAGTCGGCAACTTTATGCGAACGTTTATTTTGCCGATGGCGTACCACAATAGAAAAATTTATTCAGGGGTTTTCTCGCCTCTTTAATGTGATGTTTTCGGCTGTTATCTTCAAGATGTTTTTTACTCTGTATAAATAAGTTTAGCATTAATAGAGGACAATTTCGCACTGGCCTTTAGTTCACTATTACTTATGAGCCGTCAAGACATACGTCACTGAAATTCCAGTAGTTTCGAGTACAGCTCGCGTAATTCAGCGCTTAATTCAATTCGTTTTTGTAAATCATTACCACTGCTCTCTCTTGTACTTCGGTTTCAGTCGATACCTCACGGCGCCCGTTAATTAGTGTGATATTGTTGCAAAAGCACCACCTTGATACTATCACCACCTTTAAAACGGGAGATATAATAGCACAGAAAACATTATCAAAGCTATATCACCAACGTCGCAACTCATATACAACCCATTGTGCTAAAAATGGCGCTGTAAAGCTCAAAAAGTCTTCAAATCACATGGAAATTAACCTCCATATTTGTCAGCACCCAATCCTATAATGTGAGGATGAATTCAGATGATGTTAACATGAGAAGTGGACTTCATTCTAAAAGGCATGAATCAAAATGAATTTCAAATTCAATCTACTAGTGAAACATTTGTTCTATAAAGTTTTGCTTACTGAGCACGGTGTTTAGATTGCAGACTTTTCATCAACAATCGAGGTTGATTCATCAGTGTGTTTGGGATCTGACCCCGGGCTCAGGAATCACAAACTATATAAACTGCCAACTTGAGCTCCGAAACGTTACAAACCAAAAAAGTTGACAAAACATAAACGTTTTGAATTTATAAAATGAAATTGAATGATGAATCATAGCAACAACAAAAGTTTCCTGCCAGCTAGGCTTGTTTATTCACTCTGCTTTCAGGCAGACCAAGTGCATTTTGTCACTGTCCGTTTGGCTAACCATATGTCAAAAATGAGTTCATTTTTACTTGGTGTGGCCGCGTGCTCGTTTGCAAGACACATTGAACTGTAAAGGATGGCTTATCTCAAGCTGAACATCCAGTCACGCCTGGAAGGTCAGTGGGTAGAGATCAGACAAAGTAGTCAGCTGATTTTATCTGACAACTCAGTGAAATAAAACAGCAGAAGAATAACCGACCCAATGGACCCCACTGCTTTGTGGATAGATTCTCATTAGAACTAAAGATTTTGGTAGGGAATCCTAATCGTTCTCCTGTTTAGTGGTTGAGCTTCCTATTAGTACCTACCTGAAAACCTTCGTAAATGGTTTGAACAACAAACTCTATACCGCTTCGGTCGTCGCGCTTCCCAGCGCGTCGAGTGGGGTGGACAGTGATAGATACACTTTTTCCCAGACGTCCAGAGCTGGCGTACCTCCCCACTGCTTTGTGGGTGTGAAGTTTTAGTCAAAGGCTTCGGTTACCGTTCCTAAAGCGAGCCCCCTTCTGCGATGTGGGCAGCCGCAAAGTGTCACTTGCCCAAATACCCTCAGCTTCATTTCTGGCCTTTTCCAACCAAGACCTGCAAGCGGCTTATACACGGCAAACAGTCGTCTCTGATGACTGTGATCAAAGAAACTATTGAGAAAATCAAACTGATCGAGCTCTACCACTGATGATACATTTGATAGTCGATATGAACAGCCCTCTAAGCTGTCACCATACTCCGCTTTGTAATCGGATCTTTTGCTCTCAAGTAAAAGTAAAGTTGGTTACATTGCTGTGGTTGCTTGTCGAGGCATTTCTCGCAGTATTCTGAAATGTTTTCATCAGTTCGTTCACCCAGCCACACAAACCAACACAAAAATTCACCTCTTATTTCATTTGTCCAGGTTTCAGCACCAGTTCTGTTCTCCTCTCCACATCCATAAGGCTAATAAATATTGACCAGTTTATTCTTTTTATTCCGGTCGCCATTTCTTGTGATAGGTTTGGTCGCAACCAAAATGAAGAGGTAACTTGACGCTGAAATTTGTTTTATTGAATTAAGTAAACAAGGGCGTAAAGCAACATCTGGTATAAAAACATGAAAAAACAAGAAACAGATTTA
The DNA here is from genome assembly GCA_008360955.1 of Fasciolopsis buskii. Taxonomy (NCBI): domain Eukaryota; kingdom Metazoa; phylum Platyhelminthes; class Trematoda; order Plagiorchiida; family Fasciolidae; genus Fasciolopsis; species Fasciolopsis buskii. The sequence continues at coordinate 39,291 of LUCM01008848.1, read as the reverse complement.
CGATATTACACTAGTGGTTAAAACCAATTTCAATCACAGACGTTTACCATTCAGTAGCAGAATCATAGTGACTGACAGTACCACATGGTGCTAGTTTTAGCTGAAGCTACAGGAAAGTATTCCAACTTACGGTCTAATTTAACGGGGAGAAGAAAGGACCCAACAGTTTAAGCTTCCAACAGATGATTACAACATTTTAAAGACCCATGAAAGTTTTGGTGGTAAGGCGAGGAGAAGCAGTATTTGTATGTAGTAAGAGCAGGCAAGATTGGATTTCATACATGCTAAAGCAAGGGTATCTCCATGAGGTGCCTTCTATATGCATTGGATGGGTTTCATTTACCATGTCATTATTAACAAAATTTCCAGTGATCGTACAAACAAGACGCCAGATATTGTTTTGCATTCGTACTAAATGTAAAAACCACTAATAACGGGAGAACAAGAAAGTCCTAGAACTGGCCGTTAGTTTCGCTTGACTGGCTACTTCACGCAAAGCTACCGCCAACCAGATACGTAGAAGTGGCAAAATTACCGAGGTTCGACAGTATACATCTCCTGCATTAGGCCGAATGGGAACCAACATCACTGATTTCCAAACATTTCATGTCTCATGCAGCATGTCCCACAAGAAATGCAGGATGTGGCCATGAAAAACTCGGTATGAATTCCGAGTCTCTAGAAAAAAAAAAGCAGACAGACCCTGCTTGGCACGGATCTTATCAATTCAATAGACCATATCCTGCAAATTAGTTATCTATCTGAAGTCTGTTGAAAGGAGATTACAGAAACGGCATTCGTCGGATCATTTGGTTGCTCGTTTCGTACATTATGTTGAGATGCTTTTGGACCAGTCGAGTTGTTTTCTTATGTTTATGAATTTTAACACGACTCAGAAATAAAATGTAGACTAATGGTAGCAATGGTGTTCTGGAATTTTCTCAAAAGGGGAATTTTTATGCATTTCCATTAGTTGGCTTGTGTCAACCACATTTTTTCATTACGGTGACTTTCAGGCTACCAGAATTTGCAGTCGGCACACAGCTGCAATGAGAAAGTTTTCAGTAAGATTTGTCGCAAACGCCAATCGTGCCCTACACAACCATCTGTTTGGTTGTTGTTCGTTTCAAACTGTTCCGTCACTGTTGGGACGGGTTCTATCTCACACTAAGTTAAAAATTCGTGTCTGGCAGCCCTCCTAGAGACCATTTCAGCCGACTGGTCTATCTGCTTCAGTCTGATACCGGATGGTGTTATCTACCTTTTGATTTGGAAAATCTAAACACCCTTTCTACTAATCTGCTGCAAATAACTCCATGTCCGAATTGAGGTAGTATATGGAAGTTAATTGCCGACAAGTGTTCTGGGGCTTGCTCTCGGAAAAATATTACTTCAGGTAATTTCAAATACTGGAAATGAACCACTGCATGGTTCAGTTTACAAAAGCGGGGCCACGAGCTGTTCACGAATCTTTTATTCTCGTATTAATTTTGCCTACAGTGCTTACTTTCTATGATACCCGACTGTGGTATAACCCATTTTACAAAAGGGCTCCTTAAAATGCGCCGTTTACATTGACGGATTTTTTAAAGGAAACTCGTCGATTTGTCCGAAGCCATCGTTTTGATTTCCCCTTTTTTATTTCTTGCATAACGTGGCCAAATATATATTGGCACCCCTGCTCAATCCCAGAGTTTATAATTTTTACGTTAGAAAACGAAACAGTCGGCAAGACTTCATCTGATTAACATTTTTAAACGATTAGTAATGCTCGGATAAAATCACAGATCATAAAAAAGATCTTTGATCTTCCCGATAAACTGAAATTCCCACTTCGTCTTGTGAAAAAATCTGGGCACTCTCCGTCCGGCTTCTCCGGCTTTGCTTTGCTGTGGTTGAAGAATCATCCCCTTGATCGCATCAAATTGTCTCCCAATTACCTTCGTTTGCAGTTCGGTTCTTTCCTCAAGAGAATGTTTTAAGCAATGGTTTATAAGTACTTTCTACCTGGCTGCGGTTAGTTCAGAGCTCAGTCCCATGGATTCGTAAACCAGATCAGCACATCTAGCCCGAAGTAACCTGATCCAATGGGCACAAACCACGTCCTGTTACTTCAAAATCTTTTCTTTCAACTCGGTAAACTTTTATCATTGCTGATTAAAATTAGTGTAGAATCGACGCTTTTAGGGTGTCACAGGAAGACGAGAGGGCAACATCAATTTGTTTACTCATAACTAACAAATAATCATGCACCTTAAGTTGCCAAAAAGACTATGCTCGTTTGGGTTCTTTATGCAACTAACACGATTCCTCATATTCTATGGGTAACGGACATCTTACTTATTTGTACTCCGGCTTCTTTAGAACAATTAAAAAGTTTTGTTCGAAGTAGACTGTTACACGTAGAATGTTTCACAAGAAACGTGGACAAGGAGTGAAGAAAAGAAAAAGAAATAGATTTTCTGGTTGAGCTTCATTTTCGAATTTTGCAGCAAAGTTCACTTGGGCTGAAAAACGAGGCAAAATAATACGGAAAATCTGCGGCAAAAGTTAGGGGAAGAGCATATTGAAACCATATTGAATGATGCAAGCAGTAGGTAGAGCGATAGAAAACTTGGGATCCTTAATGTTGGTAGGGATTTTATTCACCGACACTTCGCTGCCCTCAGTGTAACGGTTTCAAAATTTGGTAGAGAATGAAACTGAAGGCAAAATGGGTTCTTCACGTAATCTAGATTGCTGCCTGGCGTCTGAAATCGGTTTTGGGTACGACAGGAAAGATAATGAGGGGAACGGGTGGTAAAGTTAATTGAGACCAATTTTACGAGGGGAACAGCCAGGTTTTGCTACTGTGGGCGGCAAGATTCTCATAAAGTGATAGTTATTTATTTCATCATTATGCCCGGTAACAGGTGACGTGAGCTGCTTAAAGGGTTTTTTTAGTACAACGCGATAGGAAATTCCTAGTCTTGAATTAGTTGAACAGAAGGCTAAAGTTTGACGAACAGCTGAAGAGATTACGTATTTTCTAGAAAGGTGATAATATTGCATGCTGGTTAGAGACTTCCTGGAAGAGCATCAGATTTTGGGCGTAGTCAATTTGTTTTGCTGGAGCGCAAGCAAAAATGTTTGGTGAATATCGTACGAACACAAGAAGGTAAAATTGGACTCTGAATTATTTCTGAGTAAGTCATTAATGCTCTATAAAGCATTTTTTATATCTTGTCATCTGCGTTTTTGTTTGAAACTTCGTTATTTAGGTGTAGAACTAAACAGTAAGCGGAGAAAGTTGGCGGTATTTTGCACAAATATAAATCATATCTCACAGTCATTTCCATCATAACAACCTAAGGAAACTACAGAGAAAAACTTAGTGTAATCATTTAATATTTGATTTGAAAGTGAAAACCCGAGCGGATCTAGATACGTGTGAAACCACTTTATTCGAATCCCTATTGCAACTGGTCACCGGACAGGACTGTGGATGTAGTCACACGGCGAAATTAACTAGCTTCGTTAGCCTTATTCACGAAGTGTTAGTAATAGACGGAAAATGACTAGAAAGTATGCGTTGAGGTTCGATGCGACATTGACGGTCTTCCATGAAATTGAGATACAACTAGCCTCAAATTATGCTGATATTTAATCTCGACTATTCTACAAAAAACATGTTTTAGGGTCACGTCCGGGCCTATAACGACCGATGATCTTGCGATCTTGTGAAAGTTGATGTGTTTTCCAATTTCACAAACCTAAGACTTGCTTGTAATGAAAAACTGAGCGCCAATGGAGAGGTAAATAATAAATTTCAACTGTCATGATTAAAATCACGCGCATGTTGTGTGAAGGCCTGCTCTTATTCAAAGGGACCATGCTGACCGGACCTTCTGGGAATCCAATGTTTGACTTCAGGCTTAATAAGAAAAAAGTTGAGCATGGTGAATCGATAGCCACGCCAATAGTGAGCTCTTCTGCTTTTCGACGAAATTTTAGCAACTGAAGTGCAGTCCAATCGGCTATGAAAAATTGTGTTACGAAATAGATCGAACGAATGAAAACCCCCCAGACCTTCCAGTAAACAGGGTGATCGCGAAATGTCACGCCAAATTCCAGAGTTGTTACATGTACAAAACTCACTGATGGTAAATCATAGGGACGGGAAACCTACTTGGACATTATGAATTCAAAAAATAATCGACAGCATGAGTCGGAACTGAAGTGGCCACCTTCCACTTAACGAGAAAGTACTTCACTTTTTTGCTACCATGGGCAGGCATCTGGAATGCGAATTACGTAAGTGAACATTTCGTGTTACGCGGAGTAGTATAATAATTAGACACAAAATAACCAGATTTTTTTTGCCACCTTTATTATCTTTTCTGCTGCAACCGGTTTAATTGAACAGAAGAATTTATTCACGGTTCTGACATTTATCATGGACACAAATTAAATGGAACTTCGAAAATTCTAGTTACATTACAAATAAATTAAACAATGATTGTTTGACTAATGTTTCTGGGAAAGGCATGAAATTCGTTTTCTATATTGTTATTTGTTTGCCCACTTTTGGGTTTTATCACCGAAATCATGAGCTCAGTCGCTATTTAGTTCCATTGGACTGATAGCCGATGGAGTGGAACTATATTCATTAATTCATGGGCCGAGTGAAAGAAATCTCGAATTTGGATAGGCTTGAATAAGTAGTTCGTAAGAAAAATAAGAGAATATCTTCTTATTACACCTTAAGGATGCAAGTTTTCTCAACGATGCACTTTTTCCGGTTGTTTTGAAGACCATCTAGGGTAGACAGATTTCGCTAGTGGTTTTCGTCGTACGAGTCTAAAAACCGCTATCACTAGTAAAATGTTTGATATGCTCTTGACCAGTGTTCTGCATTTGTAATGCTACGGGAGTGATAATGTTGTTCAACTTAGTACGAAAATATTGTTGGGAAGCTTATAGACTAAGTCAATCACTCAAAACTTTCCAACTAGCCAACTGTCTCCAAAAAATTGAATGAAGAATGCGAGTCTTTGAACTTCTGTGTCGATTTTTGACCTAATTCGGGGAGCAAATGCGTAAAACCCTTTTTGCGAAGATTTAATCTTATTCTGCAGTCATCAGAGGATCCTCACGTTCAGATCTCTTCAAAACTACAAAGGTCAGCAATTAACCATTTGATAATTTGTCGCAGAGTCTACAAGTAGTCATTCACAAAAAATGAAGAGCACTTGACCTCTCTTTTGTCTTATTTCTCTGTCAAACAAACATTCATCCCAAGCATGTTCTCCATCACCATGGCTGGATCCTGTTTAACTTTCGTGATTGTTCAGCGGGCCCACAAGAAGAACATATCTTCACAATATAATCCACAATGTTAATGACAAATAGCGTTGACCTATTGCTCAATAAATAAAACATCACCGACGTTGTTTTGCTGAATGACTCATGGAATCGGTCGAAAAACTGCTAAAATAATAAACGGGATTCATGTCAGCATTAGGTGCTGGTTGTTTGGACAGTATAACCATCAGTCATGCAACTGCTGCTACCAGTACTACCTCGCAATTAGTGCTATTATTACCAAAACCACCATTCTTGTGATCATCCCAATGAATCATCTATCGTGAAATGAAAGATTTGCCCAGAAAAACAGCTGATGCATTAGTTTGTTTTATTTATCTCATAATGTTTCAGTGCGATAGATGCTATCTAGTCCAAGTAGGCTTGTAATCGAACGCGCCACCACCTACTGGCTAGAGATTTGGAATGATGAGCAAATTACACGACAACGGACGGAATAGGAAAATCTAAAAATGAACAGCTGGTTACTGCTTTTATTAAACTAAACAAGAACAATAGGGGCCTCTCTTCTAATGCTCAAGTGTTATTCTGCTCGTTGCATCAAAATGCTTCTTTCCTGTGATGCTAAGTGATTTTTCTCCCAACATTATTGCAACCGTGCATAAAAATATACATGAACGCGATCAAAAAGTATTCCGATGGATGGAGAAAAGTTCTAAAAAAGACACGATCACTTGCTGCCATTCCTGTTTGCGCGTGTAATACGTTCCTGTCAGATCGTTTTTATGTTTGAGTACATTTCGTCTGGCTCCTTCGATTTTGTCTTTCTCTAGACGTAAGTAGGCTACGTGTATGCTGTTCTTTGAATGCAGTCACATTTTTGTAACCTGCGAAACAATGGTTATGTCCGTTACGCTAGTGATAAGAAAAATAATAGGAGGTCAAAAGGTTTACTATGAAATCAACCTGGGGAAAGTATCTCTAATGCAGCGATAATTTCTTAAAACGTCCAGCGAGATTCACTAATCCTTGTTTCAAAATTGTTTAATTTTCAGAAATCTGAAAAACATCAAATCCATTTTTTGCTTACTTACCGTAGTCCCGAACAATCGATCGTACACCATGAGCAAATCCTCGGTAGTGTGGATTTTTAGACGTCTGATCATTGATGAATTTCACTTTGACTGTTTCCATTGGAGTCACGGCAAATATGGCCTCACAAACCCCAGCACCTGATCAGATTGACAAGAGACAATGAACGTAACGGTTGAACTCCGGATCTAAGGGTTATCGAAGGATCGGACAAACTGGCAGGCAATTAGATTGTGCTTAGTTGATACTAAGAACCCAATAAACTGGAAAGGCCTGCGAGCAGTGTGGCGAAATGTATGCAATCCACACTAGGAGCTTACCTGAAATTGATCCTAATCGATGTAAAAATATGCCGCCCTGTTGCATATATATATATATATATAATGCACGTGTGCACGTGTAAATCTACATGTTTTAATTCCCTCTCTTTTGTACTCCCTTCTCGATGTAACATCTACGATGGTCTATAACAGGGTTAGGTCATCATCCAAATATATATCTCCATGACATCGTCTTTTATTAACCGTGAAGAGGTGGAAAGTGAACTCGTTGAAAAGGGCACTGAGTGCAAGAGCCGTTTACCTCGTAGAAATGAACAGTTTTAAGTAGTCAGATAAGTAGTGATATTATTTATGATCAATTTATGCAGTAAACCGAAGTCAGAATGATATGTCAGAAATTGATTGATCTTATCTTTGCTGTTTCATACGAGGAAATACATTGGGATAAAGGGCTTTAGTCTGCCCAGAAACCGTGGTCCATAATTCGTAGGCTTGGCTCTTTTGATTTCTGGCCACGGTGAGAGGTCTAATTATTATTCTGTTGACTATTTCAGCTATTCAGTAAATGAAATATCGAGAAGCAAGTATATCCGTAAGTGGTCATTATTTCTTTACGGTACTAGTGGATACTTAAGCTAACGTGATTCAGTACGGTGACCACATCGCAATGATTAGGCATACCCCATATGTATTTTTGCCTAGCCGTCTAGTAACAACAGATTGGCAAGCATATCTAGTTTACCGGTATCCCTTATGCTTATACTGACTGAGGATATCGTGGTATGCAAAACTAAGCATAAATTTGACACTTCTAACATGTATTTTGAAAGCTGAAGTGTCCATTGAAAGCCGCATGAGGATTGTAAGGCAGTCCCATCTTTGGTGTGAATCATCATTAGAGGCTGGACCATTGTTCCAACTTAGCACAAGCATTTGAGAGTTTCGGAAACACAAAATCACATTTGAGCCAAAACCCTATCCACAGGTCTTCGGAGAGTCTCTTAATTAACCGCTGAATAAAAAGACGGTGTTATACAGTATCCACATTTCACGGTCTTCTGCAAGACCACCGCACTTTGAACTCATTGTTTCTCAGCAGGAAGCACAAGTCCAGCGAAGATCTTACAATCAAACTACCAAACATGGCTATTTAGTTAACCTCGAAAGTGCATAGTTGCTTCGAGAAAAAGTCTTGCATTTAATTATTTTACCTATTCGGTTTATATCAATATTTGATGGTCCCGCGATCTATGCACAATACAAATCATGTTTATATCAACACGGGTATAATAAAGTCTAACATTTTAAAGAAATGATTCCTCATGAAGTACTCATGGGAGACACACTATTGAAAGCTGGCATCTCTGCTTTACTGTTTCCGCCCTGGTGATGAATCTTCCATCGCTAGTGAAATGAAACATAAAAGCAAATCAAACGGTTCTAGGTCAAACATTTTGGGCTTTGAGCTAGCTGTTAACGAATTATCACAATTCAACAGCAAATCTGTTTGTATTGAGGCTTAAATTCACACAAACAAGTGCAAGTTCGAGAAATTGGCTGGCATGAAAAAACGCTAATTGGGTAGTTAGATTATTAATAATGAGAAAGACCAACGACAAATTAATCTACGGTCCTAACATCTTACACGTCCAGAATTGGACTGCATTTTCCAAAAATACTTGCACCATCTTCCACCTAAAATGTCGATGCTCTAGCCGCGAGCTATTGCGGATACGGCAACCAAACGAGAAAATTACCCAATATTGCCTAACAAATATTCCAGTAGCACATACCTACTAGCGTGTATTCAGTCACTGGTTTATTCTTGTCTGTCATTTGCCCAAGGAAAGGGGCGGAACAGAAAAGAGAATACCGAGGACTTAATGTGTCTTAAGATTGTCTTTAGGCGGGACAAGAAATCGGTTGTCGAATTTTAGATTTATAATATATGAGAACATTTTCCGTTTTTATGGGCCGCACAACTAACTGCGAGCAGTGTATGAGACCAATACCCCTGTTTAGCTGATTTATCTACTGACTGTTCGCTTCAACTACAGAGCTAAGGTCATTCGGCTACCTTTACATCCGAAGAACACCAGGATCAAGTTTTGCCCTCATCATTAATACATTTGCAGTAACACACCCGGGGCCTGAAATCGGGCCCTCCAGTTGAGACACTTATTGATACGGAGGAGGCGACAATCAAAACCCGAGTAGTTTGATGCAAAGGAAATCGTTGTACAAACCATCAATGCGCCATCATCTCTCATTCAGGCTGGTCAGAACTATTGATGTAAATTTGTTCAAATGGTTTCCCTAATGAAATCGAGCAGCGCTCGAAGGCAGTCGAAACTGCTGGGCCGCTGAATGAGCGTCAGTTGCGCAGAGCAAGTGAATTTAATATCCCACTTCTCTACCGCACTGGAGTCTCCAAATGACTGGAAAAATAAAAAATGAGCTGTTGATTTTGGTTGCTTTTACTCACCTTTGTTTCCTTTATTTTATTATACTTCATCAGATGCACTGGATACTATGTAAATAACTCATGTGCCTCTAACGGGCCGTCCAAAATAAACGCTAAATTTCGATTTTTAGGGAACAAATCTTCGACTTCGTTTTTCTTCTGGTTCATCTATATTTTCAAGTTAATAAAAACAGGAAGATTATGGAACATCAAAAAAGCAATTACTTGGAACCGGTGGTTTTCTTTCAACTTCAATAATCTTAATAATTTTATCACAAAAATCAATGGTTAAGAATAACTTCCCTCCACTGATTTGTACAGGGGAAAACTGATCACGGAATTGATCAACAAAATTGTTATGAGTGTGTATTCGTGTTTTTTTTTACTCAAACCTTTTAACTGATTGCACAATGGCTTGGACATCAAAATAGTTTCCGCAATCGCAACACGGTTAAATGAAAATGGTACACATTACTCTTCACCTAACGAACGTTGATGCCAGATGATATCTATGAATACGAGAAAACTCAAATTTTGCTCGGTGACAATTCTGTCAATTGAAATGTGCTGCTGTGGTCGGTTAATGTACAATTCGCACTTAATCTGTCATCATACTAAGGGCAAAATGGAACAATTCATTTTGTTTTTAATCGACGAAATCTGTACAGACTACACTGTCTAGTTCATTTTGTTTTGCCAAACAAATCAAGAACAAATCTTCATCGGAGCCTCATGTCCAATTCAAATAAGCAAGAGCGCTTTTCCCTTACCATAGTGAAGCACCAGAGTGAAGACGGGTTTGCGGTCAGGTTTTTCAGCTGGCTGTTACGTACGAGCGCAATTTAGAACCGAAGCTTGCATATGAATAAAACTGTAGCAAGCTGGTCGAAAGGAGCAAACTTCAAACTGTAGAAATCATGCCACGTCGTAAATCACTAGCTCGTTGGTCTTAGTTACATGGTCTCCAAAATAATCCAGTTGAAAAATTATCAAAAGCCGCAAAACAGACTTATGTTTAACAGTGATGACAATGATATGCAGATCTAGTGCTTGTTGGAGTCAGAAGAGTAAAATAACTATACCGATTTTTGTCAAATTTCCCGGTTGCCACAAGTTTCTATTAAACAAGGTCTTGTGTCTAATACAAAAATGTCTTAGCAATTCTGAGATTTCTGTACAACAGAAACAGTTAGAAAGTTGCAAATTCTTGGATTATTTCTTCTCTAAAGAATTTATTCGGAAACCTTGTGGTGATGTGAACATTTTCGTATTCTACCGGGAATGTGTCAAACTCCGACGCATCGGAAAGTTGCGGTTCCAGAAATTTTCAACATAACTAGACGCACTTCGCAATCAAAAATGATTGCTGATTTGAGGTGATACAACAGTCGGCATATCATATATATAGGGAAATCAAATAACGCACCAAGCATCCAAAATCGTTAATTAAGCAATCTAACGGGCTTTATAGGACAGGTTAACTGTTCAACAACATGCACAAGAATTATCCCATCAGAAACGAGGAGGAAGTTTAGTCATTATAACTATTTTACACATGGTCCGGCAGTCATATGCTACCAGCAGCCTAAGGCGAACCAAAATAATTCGGCTAGTTGGAAAACAAAAGTCGGTGGTCACTCAGAAGAGGTCGATTTACGAAGGCATCTCACCCATTTTCTTCCAAATTCTGGCCATGATAAGCATGGAATCATTAAGGAAAAGTTACTTGAAATTCTATTAAAACAGAACTGTTCGGTTAGGGAATTTTTCCTTCTAGAGCTAGCCTCACTGATTAGTGCTATCAAATTTTGCTTTTGTGCTGCTAATCTATGTCATTATGGTGAAAGTTGCGATCAGGTCAGATCAAGACGATTTATTCCCCATGTTGGCGACTGTAATTTGCATCGTTATTTGAGACTTCTACGGGCTCAGTGCTCACAGGAAGCATTACCACGTGACCCAGTAACAGGGTGGAAGTTCTAATCCGTGGATTTGACCATCTTGTATGTATTTATTTTCGGAGCTCGCTTTTTTAACTCTCCTCACCGATAGGATTTTTCCACATAGTGCAGTCTCATTACTGAGAGCTTAGGGCACGCTGGTTCCGGGAAGCAGATCGCAGCCAATTGGAATATGCAAAGCGGGACATTGATCACCGACGAGAAAATTGTAGGCCATTATGCTGAATTTCACACCTCAGCTGCAAGATTGTAAGGCTGAGTCCTATGAGTGATGATAAACGCAACAAATAGATAAGAATTCGTAGACTTTTTATGAAAATTTAACAAATCTCCTTTTTAATAACGGAAGTTTAATTTACCGACAAAATAAGTACCTAAATGACCGGTAAAAACAATTCTGCGATGACGACTAATTGATCGATTGCCATGCAACTATCCAGTTTAAGTCAGGGGATAACAAGAAGTGAAGTCCATAAGAATTGCCATGCAGAGAACTAAGTAGTCAAATCTGGAGAATGAAATTTAGAAGTAGCTGGTTGAAAACTGTTTCAAAAGCTAGCATATCGAAACAGCCTATTTCTTATTCTTCAGATTCAGATTATTTTACAAAGCGGAATGCCAATGCGATCATCTATAAGGTCTTACCAGACCACATGTCTAAACACATTATGCTAACTCAACGGATTAGATACTTGAAGAATGGAATTAAGATGTTTACTATCGAAACGACATAAAATATAGGAGACGCGAACGTACACAAAGTAAGGTCGCTCATATTGTAATGAAACGAATAGAAGAGAGAGTTAACGGACAACTTAGATGCAAATGAGGTTGTCTGTAGTGTTTAGCCTGGTTGAGCCCGATGGAAAATTGTTTTAATTAGCAGACCACCAACCGGCATACATTTTGTAGTTGGTCAAGTTAACAATTTACCTGTTTAAACTGTGCCGTTGTCAAACACAGCGTCACAAGAAATTCTATTAATGATATTAACAATCCGTTCACCACGGTATCCACCAATAAGTATCCGGTGAACTAATGGGTCTTTTGTGCAAATGTCATGTTCCTCGTCCTGTAGTTGTAAATTAATCCGGTTTGAGAACATTAAAGAGGAACTGATGATTACGAATGATCACATCATCGGCCAATTCTTATCGGTCGGATAACTCCAAATTGCACGTTTCCGGTTGAGGTCAATAAGACTGTTTTGTGACGAATTGTCAAGAGATTAGACGATTCTGTTATTGTTAGCCTCGAAAGATGCACTGCAAATAAACTGAGATCATTAATCCATTCATGAGCGGAGTCAATCAAATTTATGGATCGCGTTTGTTCATACTGTCGAATAACATAATCATTTGTCTCCGGTCCAAGCAGAATGAACAAATATGGTAATTAATACCCGAGTAAACATTTTGAATTCAAAATACTGTAACAAAAATTGTTTTCCGCACAAATTGGCCACGAACTAAACAGTTTCATAGAAATTTTGTCTTTCATCAAATTGTATGTTTTATCTTTTACTTTGGGACCAAAGGATGTAAGGAGTGTATCGAAAAATCGATGCGCCATGTATTGTTTTTTTAATTGTGAATGATATAATGTTAATATTACGGCGTTGTTGATAAATGTAATGCGCCAACGTTTCGACTACCATGGGTAGTCTTTCTCAAGGCAAGTTTTACAATCAAACAATATCCTTTAAATGCGACGAGTTTCTCTCCGATCTACCATTAGTATATTACGTCATAGGCCTAAAATATGGTGTCTTAAAGTTTACTTATCGGATACACAAACAAACTTAAAAAGGTCATTCTTCAGAAGAACCATTTTTAATATATTTTGCATATCTTAAATAGAAGACGGTCCAAATCTGTGACATTCTGCGAATTTGGCAGTGAAACCGGTCAGATGGACTTTGAATCTTTGTTTTCCTCTTAGAAGCTGTTTGTATTGACTTTAGAAAATTAGTTCCTCCAAAACTGAGGCGGCCACGTTGAGAAAAGGATTAAGATTGCAAAGTGTAAAAAAATCTGGGGATGGTGCACTGTCACTTTTGGTAAAATATGAAACTGCACAATTTGAAGCCAAAACCTTCGGAATCAACTCGCACTCCTGGAATATCAAACAAAGGCAACGTGGCAGCAAGCTTGTTTGCGATCAAGTGGAGAAAGCTTTGAGGAAGTTAGGCTTACAAAATTTAATGCCCGAGTTTTCCATCAGCCAGACAGCTCTAATACCATTTTTCGTTTGTATGTTTCATACGAATTCAAAAGGATATCAACGGTAGAGATTTCAGTGTGGATCGAAACCGCAAGTATAACCGTGCTTGCTGACCGCGGGAGGCAAACAGGCACGTGATCTGCCGCCCGCGTGGTCCAACGGTTTTGGTAATCAGCCGTTAATTGGAATTACATCCCGTTCTCAACGACGGTACAATTGGTCATCTACGTAAAAATGCACAGTCGGACGGGACTCAGAAAGTTTTGATCAGCTGTGGATTCCTAGATGACGTGCATAACTTTTGGATGCGGAACACTATGCTGTCTTTAAACTACTACTGAACTGTCCGTCATCCAGTTTTGATCTGTGCAAAATTTGAAGCACAGGAAATTCAAAGTAATGATTTCACTGATTTCGAAAATTTTGTTGTTCCTAGTTCAGGTTGCTGGTTTTTGTTTTGTCCTGGTTGCTGAGTTTAGCGTTTGGATGGGAAACGTCTCATTACTCCTTTGTTACGCAATGTACTAGCAAAATTCTGGGTGGGTACATCTAGTTATTTAGACCTGATTCTCCCGAATAAAATTCGACCTTTAAAAATGGACCACATGAGCCGTATTTAGATCCTGGTTGGCCTAATTTGGCATGCAAATTAGCAACAAGGGCAACTTTTGAGTTTCAGTCAGTTAACTGGCTGAGGAATTCTACCTCCTTACTTGCTGTCTAATTGAGCAAGCAGCAGTATTTAAAATTGAGAATTTTTCCCACTACCGGATCGCTGTGTTCTGCTATACATGGCCTTTTGTTGACTTTCCTCTGCCCTTTATCTTTTATTTTATTTATTAATGAAAAAACAAGGGCGCATCGTTTTTAGGAAGGAGGCCGCAACCATCAGAGCGCTGCTGAGTGAGGAAGCTAACCTTCAATCAAAGGATTCGAACCCGCGACCTCGTCCAAAAGCCATGAACTTGGCCACCACCTGTCGGCGGACGGCCCACGTAATGACATTTTGAACTGCCTGCCAAGTCTACCATCTTGGACATCAATGTTCTACTTATTTTGCTAAACACATCTTGCTGACCCAGGGGCAAGTAGGCTCAAATGTTAGGCTCTGACCTGTTAAAACAATACTATAGCCATGATTTCTTGGTTTTGAAGCGAGTGTTTACTTCCGTTTATACAACAATTAAGTAACTAATCGTTGTCCTTACCTGATGTTCCTTTCTGCAAATTAAAGCTTTACATAGTTTGCTTCTCAACTTTTCATATTCTCTCTTCTATTTGGCAATGAGTTTGATGCATTGAGTAGTCTAATTATGCTCAAAATCGATCAGTGCGGCATAAAAATTAGGCATCTACATATTTTTACAGCCTTCTTGTTCAGTGTTCCGCAGGGTTTGATTCCGATCACAGATGGATTTGTGTTTTAGTAGCAAAATTTTGAGTTTATAAGTGGTCATTATGATTTTAGATTATGAGTTCCAATCAAAAACATCCGGTTCTCGTGATTTTGGTTTTGATAAAAATTCGGATTCTTTAGTTTTCTGAACTACTGTAAGCATTTAGGGCTTCGTGATTCAATTTACCTTAAGTTTTAACTGATGGGAATTATCTTCTAACAATGCATAAAGATCTATGTAGTTTTCTTTCATAAATCTGGGGGTTTCCACCTAAGCTGACAAATTTCAGTCTTCCATTTAGGCTTCCAATTTTCAGTTGTTTTTATCTCCTGGTCTGCGGACCTACCATTAAATGCGTTATTTAGATGTTTGCGCGAATTATCGTAATACAAATGACCTCATTTACCCAGATTAGGCTCATTGGTTTTGCTACAACTTGAAGTCGAAGAATGTTTTATATATCGTTCTTCAGTCTTTTGCCTTTATGAGTATTTATCTAACTTACATGTTTATGAAACTGATCCTCCTAATAGTAATTTAAGTTCCCAAACAGAATGACCTCTATACACAGTTTTATCTTATTATTCATTACTCAACGGTTTTTGTTCTCAGATTATCCGTTCTACTGAGTAAACGGGAAACTCGCTAATGGATTTACATTTTCCAGTGTTCTCGGTCAGCTCATTGGCAAGGCCACCAAAATTGAGGAGCTATAACAACATGAAAGCAGCTTAGACGTTTTCTAAAGTATTCTAAAGTGCTTCCTTTAAGATTTGCTTAGTGAAACCAATGGATTTTGATAACATATATTACCGCATTCCAAGATATCGACTTATATGTGAGTTAAAAGTTTATCTGTTTTGTTTTTCATGAAGATATTCTCTAGACTTCTTAAACAGTCATTTTGTCATACATTTTGTTGTTGCAATGTTTCCTCATATACTCACCCATTCCACAAAGAAACCGGTTCAATGGTGTTAGATTGCCGTCCGATGTTATATTATGCCGTTTCAACTCTTCAAATGCACCAAATCTAATTCAAAAGTTAGAAGCGAAACAGATGTCGAATAAATTTTCTGCAATGCTGACAAACGTGAAACATATATTCTAAGGAGAAAACACTTTGGATAAACGAGTAGTGAATTTAATTATAATTAAACTGAACCAAGTGCCACATAAAGGTACATATATTCATTTCATAAAATGAATTTAAAACATTGAGTAGCGGCTGTTACATTCCATTAATCTGAATGAATATCCAGTGACTGAAATAATTTGCCACAACAAATATTCGGTAAAACTCAGACAAGCATATGAATAAGGAACTTGTTTTCAATCAACAATTTCAGCTTCAACAGATGACTCATCTAATGTTTATTTTATGAGCAAACCAGTTCGTGTATGACCTGCTAATTACCATAATGTATAATGTTAATTTCGCGGTCACTTAAATGCGCAAAACTGATGGACTCGGAAACTTACCGAAAGACGGTTTGAGCATTTTGAAAAAGTACATAAACTGTTTTTAGAATCAACAAAGCTGGATTGATTTGGACTTGTAAATATTACCAATGAGTTATAATAAAGTTGTATTTGTTATACGACAGTGACTTTATGAATCTCTACTTCAAGCAGTGATTGCACAGAAATAATTACATGGTAAACCACAAAATGGGTTGCCCCCACTAGATCAGTACTGACTTTAAAAACCAATGCATCTTGGAAGTTTATAGTTGCTGCTTTGGTTATTGCCTTAATTAAGTTTGATCTCAGATTCTGCACACTGCATGTATTTTTGAGCCAAACGTACTGCAGAGATGCATTTGTACGGTTAATCGAACATTAATATGAGACTGATCAGCAGAAGAATATAATGAAACATGACGTTATTGAAGTATACTCCTTAAGCGTTTTAGTTTTATTCATCATATTTCAAGAACAGGGTAATCAAAATCAAACACAAAAGAACCGCATAATTTTGCCATTACATTTTCCCAAGCCTTTATTGCATTCCATTTTGCCATGTATTTTGCTTCCCAAGCTCTGTTGCAAATTATTTTCAATAAAATTTAAGAAATTTATTTTCAGGAAAGCAAAAAGATTAAAAAAGTGAAAAATGTTTCTTGAAGCAAGTAAAGTTGAAAACTTTGCTGTAATGAGTTACTGGCATTTCTCTGACACTTTCCGTTGCTAACGTTAAACCTGCCCCACCATATATTGTTGAAAACGTTTTACTTGGTTTAACTCAATAAGTATACTATTTCTATATAATATATAGCGAGCTCTTGCCTCTTGAAGCGATCACTGCAGTAAAATGAAGACTTTGGTGTGGACTAAAATGTCTTTTTTTATTTTTATAATTAGGCTCCTTCTGTTATGCCAAACACTGCCACAAATTAGAGGATTTGTAACCATTCCAACTAGATAAACACGTGTAACATCCACTTAATTTGCAGGCACATTAGGTTTTTAAACTGCCTAACCGCATACGGACGATATAATATTTGACTTTACCTAAATTGGACAACAAATTTTGTGAACAGTTTGATCAAATGCATTATGCCCGTTTAGTTTTAAATACTTTTCTAGATGACTAACGTTCTGGGAAAAAACTGCGGCCACGAAAAGTTTCCACTTACGTCTGTAAGAGAAATCAAGTTGGTCTTATATATTTCAGCCTTCCCATTGAATGCCCATGGTTTACCAAAAGTGAAATTTTTCCGTGCCTTTTGGCTACGTACCTCACAGCAGACTTGGGAACTGATCCGTAGATTAAAACTGAGAGCCCTCTGTAAAGGCCACGTACTCCATGTGATTGCACCGTCTTTTTCACACAGTCGATTGGTCCCTTGTACCTCTTTTCCACTCCAGTTCTTTCATCAAGCTGTAGCTGGGTCTTTACATACTCCGTGGGAAACGTAATGCATATTTCAATGCCACCCGTAATGCCTCCTGAAAGATATTTTAACCAATCGATTTATAACATCAACTTACCAGCCGTGATGCCCTTTAAGGTTTGTTGGATTCTTGTCGACGGTTCTGACATCTTTGCTTAATCTGGATTCTTACTGGAATAGCATTAGTGACAAAATTGGGGATAAAAACACAAAATATAACCTAATTGCCTTACGTACATGGAAAAAAATGTTGTTTTCTATCGAGAACACAAATCTTTGGGTGGTAATTCCATAAACGCTTTGTCACAAATGCTGAAAAATGCAATCTAGGGTTCTTTTACAGAGTTCTTTATCTTTTATTCCTTCCCCATTTTTTAGTAATCGGACAGATATCATATATAAAACCAATTTAATTTAAAGATGACTCGCCCACCTCTAAACGAATAAATTGATGGGGCTGCTTTAAATAGCTTCAGATTGCCGTGAATTTTCAAAATATGTTTATGCTTGCCACCCGACAGGGTTTTATATGTTAACTTTAATTGCATGTAGTTTTTCTAGAACAACTTCCGCACAAACATTGAAGTAAAATAAAATACGCTCAGAGTGCGCAAAGTAATTTTGTGCAACTTACAGCCAACATCTTAGCGTCCCCAACGGTGAGCTTATTAGAAATTATATTACGTTTTAGATTTGCCTTCGACCAAAAATTTATTTTCCAACATAAAAACAGTTTGTTTATTTCATAATAAAATTAGCTGTGTTATATGTTAAAGCGCTACCAAAACAAATCTTTGAAGGAAACCAGAATAACGGACGGAGCGTTGCTTTAGTTTACAACGTGTCTTGTATTTTAGTATGGTCTGACTAGAACTTCTGCCAGCTCAGTCACCGACATCATCAAAATCCGGACTGGCATCATCAACGCCGACTTTAAACCGATGCATAAAAACTGAAAGTTTCCCCGACAATTTTAGTTCCGTCTTGCAGCAGATAGTTTTGTTGATATCAGGTACTTGAAGACAGCTCAAAATCCTACCTTTCGAAAACCTTAGATAGGTGGCTTGCAAAGGTCTTATTAACATGCTTATAATGTGGAGGTTCTTAGAAAGCTTTTAACTAAACTCTAACAAACTGCACAGCATTAAATTTAAGAGGTATCACTTAATTTAATTTAATTTTCTTTAGAAATATTTTGAATTTTAATCGTGCAAACGAACCCATAAATCATTCAACAGATATTTAGTAGAAGGTCAAAATACATCTAGTTAAGTCCATTTTTATTTTGAGTAGTTACTTTTTGTCTTTATAAGTGTTACTGCAACGAGATGTTTCGAAAAACTGATTAATCGTGAAGAGAATATTGCAATTTTCTCAGCGAGCTGCGTACAGATATTTGTAAACGATTTTCATTATTTACGCTGACTTTGAATAAAATCTTATTGAAAGTATCTTCTGAGTTGACAGTTAGCTAATGGAGCTATTTTGCAACAATTCATTATCAGTGTTTTAACGATTGCTTTATTTAGTAGTCTACGGTCGGGTTAGGCACGGGCGATTTTCTCGGAGAAAGTCCGCAGCCGCGGCTGGAACAGGTTGGCATTATGCACTGAAAACAACACTTATTTGAATTGAGGTATTTACCATCGGAACAGCAAGCACATACACCAGAGTCTCCTAAAAAGGAGGCAAAAGTTTTACTTGTCCTTCAATTTGCGGCTAATTTTAAACTAAGAACGATCATTTGGAAGGTTTATCAGCTTGATTCATATCTGCCTTTTCTTTTGTTGGCTTAAATAGCAAACAGGCAAAGTGATGGCAATAAGGCATCCGAGGGACCATATTTTTGCGCACTGAAGTTGACGCGAATTTTATTCCTTTACTCTAAGGTAGTTCTCATTGCGACTACTTAAAAGCAAGTTTAATAAAATGATATTCTGGCAACTTCATTAAATCTGATTTTACTTGCTGTTTCTCCTAAGCGTTTAAGTAGCCGACTCGCATGGAGGTAGTAATGTCTCTTTAGTATGCTTCAGTGCGCCTCCGGAAAGAAGTGCAAACATCAAAATTCCCAGCCATAAAAAGACAGTCTGGTAAAAATATTCTTTGATGGTTATATAACACTGGAGAATGGCGTGATATGCATGATATATTAGCACCTGTTATGAAAAAATGTGCATTTTTCATTAAATGTAGCCAAGAAATTCTCTGCAAAACAAACAAACTTACAGGATGAAGAAAATGGCTCTCACGGTCAGAATAATATTCTTATTAATAAATAAATGTATAAACTGGTTGTTCTTTTACTCCCAACAGTAACACCATTGTAGAAATTTATGTAAAATGAAACGTTACTTTTCTACAAGAGTTTGGGAAACCATAAGCAACTCCCTGGTTATTCCTATTCTTTTGTCGGCTTGACTACCCAAACGTCATTCTGAGCTTACCAGTTTGAGTACTCATACGTGGCTCATGAGGATAGGGTACAGAAAACAGGAACCTTGGGGTGTTTGAAATGGAACTAAATGCATTCATCTTAGAGGCGGAATGAAAGTTGATGAATACCCCCATAGAAATATTTCACCTATGATGACCGTCAAGCTTTGAAGTTGAATGAAATAATAGAGCGGCCATCAGGACTGGTCCATAATTGTTTGTCTTCTTGGTGCTGATGTGAGTGCTAGATGTCTCTACATGCTGCCAGATCGGACTAGTCTTAGTCGTCTGCGGCCCTAGCTAAAAAGATATGTGATACATTTACGTAGTTTCCACCAGAACTAACACAAAACAATAAATTTTGTCGGCTTTTTCAAGTGATCTCAAGAAACCATCGGAGGCCCTACTTTGTTTTGCACTTGATGATTATGCATTTTTCCGTGAATGCAAGACTACCTTCCATCCTGCGATTTAATTTCTCAGAAGAAACCATAATTAAAGCATAGAAACGACATTATGTCCGAAAAATATACGATTCGGTTATCCATGAAAATTTGGTTTGCGGTTAATATCCTGAACAGAACAGAGGAAACCCGTTAATGGGCTTCCCCTATTGCTTTAACCGACACGTTGAAGGGGGCATGCATTACTAAGGGCAAAAACTAAGAAGTCCTAGCGTGCTTGTAAAAATGAGTTTCAAACCGATTAATCTGTAACATACACATATGAGTACGGTACACATATTTATACCGTACTCATATGATGTTAGAAATTTTAGAAAGATAATTTTAGAAAGATAACGCAGTAGTTATATTTCAAGAAACATCAGACAATGGATTCCTCAACTTATATTCCACTTAATATCGGCTTCTTTCATGACATTTGAGTATACCAATATATATACATATATGGTGGAAACTTCACCCTCTAGCATGAAATGTACTCCATTTATATAACTGGTAGAAGTCGAAAAGCGACTTTCTTTAGCTAAACTTGGATGGATCTTCCTGAACCTTAATCCAATTGGTCGCGTTCCAACTGCAATTTCCAATAACGCTGACAGAAAAAATCCAAACAGCACGAGTGCACTGGTTGCAATCACCTAGGCGAATCTCAGCTGAGTTTCCCCAGAATATCCCATTGAGTATTTTAAGGAAACTCAGGTGACGGTATCTTTTGATGACAGTCAGCACCCATTTTACTAATGGTTACAATTCTTTATGTAGTTTACCATCCTTCCTTGACGGTAGCCGTCACCAAAGGTTACGGGAATACAGTAATTTAAGGCATCCTTGCATCAGAGTTATGAGAACATATCCGGCAAATATTTTCGGATATCGACCCTAAGCAAGTAGTTGCTATCAGGTCCATGGTATATCACGCTGGTACTCACGATTGCTTATACAACCTTCATAACTCGCGGAAGACCTTGAAGTGAACTTAACCTTGTAGAGTACACATCGTCTCAAGTGCTTAAAGAACTCCACGACACTTTACGACAGTTTAGATGAGAAAGCAATGGCCAGGTGTCCAAACGTGAGTTCGGAATGTTATCACTGGTTTCGAAGTCCATCAGTGCAGTTGGCAAATGTATTGGTATATCCATGCTACTAATTTACGGATGATGTGATGGGCAGCTCAACATCCACGGGACAAAAATTTGGCTTCCAACCGCTCAAGTGTGTAGACTGATGCGTTGCCAGGAGCTTCTAGTGCTGCGTGTTCCTTTGTTTCCGGAAAGCGAAATGTCATTGGGACGTTGGATGCGAGATCCCTCTAGTGCTATCTGGACAGTCTTCAGCGTGAAATATGCTTTTCAATTTGGGAGACTAACAACATCCATTAAGAGAGAGAATCGACGGCCCATTCGCTACATGGGCATCGTGGAAAGCCAGATATCAACGGAGCAGATCACAGCTGTGTCAGACCTATCGGTGACTTCAGGCATTATGCAATGCCAGAGAGTAGCGCCGTATTCAAGTACCGCAATTCACCAATTGAAAAAGGTGTTGATTTTCAGAAACCCGAAGATTCCACTCCCTCTGCACGGTGTTTTCGAAAAACTCCGTTTATAAAGCAGAATACACCCGTGGATTTGGGATGAAATGGAGGTTATACGGGGTACTGAAACGAATCCAGCTCCGCTTCTCCGTGTGGTTTGATGCCTATAGGATCAATCATACGACTAGAGGCTCCCGAAGCCATGGTTGTCCCTCGTAGAAGCACAGGCAGAGAGCAGAAGTCATTGATGTATTAAAATGCCGAAAGAACTGAACAAGACCATTGCATATGGAGATCTTTGCAAGTTAAAAGAACTCCTCCAGGGGCCATGAACTGACAGAAAACGAGAAAAACGGGGATAAGAAACCATGTCTTTTCGGTACGGTTCGTCAGCTGGTGAACGGGCTACGAAGCAGGATCTTGCATACCAACAAGTCAGATGTGGAAAGGGTGCATGAAGAATTGGCTAACTATGTTGGACTGTACATCTATAGTAGAGACCCCCTTCCGTTTCGCGTAACTGCCTGTGCAAGGCAGTGGCAGAAAGTTACTTTAGATTTTCATCCATTTGGAATTTTTTGGGTTGCATTAGAGTTTGAAGGTAAATGTGCCTTCATGGATAACAGAAACCTGAAGAATCACTTGGGCGTCCAGTTGTCAAAACACTGCGAAATACTAAGAGCTAATCGGGGCAAAAGCTGCATGAATAGGACTTCTGCATTCACGTCCTGAAATCAAAGTGAAATGAAATGAACTAAATCATTTTTTCGTCGGTCTGATGTTCATCGGTAAATGAAAAAGGGGCCGGTAATGTTCTTACAACCAAGGCGTGCGGAAAACTGGGTGTGCGCAATCCAACGCCCTGTCCTTGGCAGTCACGATGTTTGGTGCATCTAAATGTGCCGAAATAGCAATCTGTGGCCAGTAATCTGCTCCGGGAAGGACCCCAACCTAATTCACACGATGTGGTTGCCGCTTCCTGCCAAAGTGTTCAGTAGGGGTCCGGCGGGGCTGAACGTTCAGATTGTATTCAGGTTTAACTCTTGACCGGTTTGTAGAGAGCCGTCTCGCTTTGTGCATCGTTCGTTATCACAAATGAATGGGTGGATTGCATATAGCTAACTGAAGCCTGTTGCAGCGCTACTTAGGTTCGAGGCTGTAGTCCAGTAACGCCATGATCTTTGGAAGCTACCATTTTCGCGTCTTGTTCAATGAGGCGATTGGAATTCCATGGACAGCAAGGAAAAGCAGCCCGACAAGATGGTACATGTTCGCAGAAAAATAAACTAGAGCAAACGTTGATAGCCAGCGATCGTTGAGTGAGATTGCTTACAGCAAAACAGCTGCCGCAGTTGGTCGGCACGAACGCTGAAAATATCAACTGTTATTGCCGGTTTATAAGGCAGAACATGAGCACAAAAGATGCAGGAACCTTAGAGTGGGAAGTTAAGGCATTCACGAACGCCTCAGTGCCCTATCCTCAGATAGGATTTGGTCTTAGATTCAAGTTATAGAGAATAAACTGCCCTGCAAGAAGATGAGCTTCTAACCAGTTGCCAAATGCTGCGTCGGAAAAGATCTCCACTGCCACCTACAGTGGACTTTTCCAAGCAAGCTAAGCGATAAACGAAGGCTATTAGAGGAGGTAATTGTAATAGACACCTTTTGATCCCCGTCAAGTTTTCCACTCTAATGTGAACAGAAAATCTTGAGAAGTGGAGCGTTGTTGTTTTGGCTGGCCTTAAGCGGAGACTGATCAGAGGCAGATTCGGATGGACTAAGGAGTATTCACCAAACTGGCCATGATTTACCTGCCCTTCTTCGAACTCCTGTCGGCAGGCCGCCGCCTGAGACAGAAACAAAACCAACCGTGTGCACACATCAGTGACTGTGCCGAATTGAAAAACAACTGTGGATGCCACGAAGGTGATCTCCGTGGAAAATAGTCCTCGAGAGATTTGGCGGCATGAAACCGAGAGGTTGCCATCGGGAAGGCGTCCGAGTATTTCGTGTCAGCGCAACCTCCCATTGAGTGTTTTTCGTCTATCCATGTAGTCCTATACTGAACAACACCAAATGAAATGCGCATCATTTGAATTTCGTTTGCAGGCAGGTATCTAAAAGACGAACTATTATCACCGTCACTAATTTACGCTAGATCGCAGGGAAAGCCCTACATGCCTTGAATCTCAATATGACTATTTATTCTGCCGAATTCGACGAAGCTCATTGTTAGTTGGACGGGTTTTGACTCGGGTGGTTCTTGCATTCAGAAATATTTCGTTGGCATGTACTCAATAAAGCGTTGGACCACATTCGGGCCATATAAAGGAAATTTCACATATCAAGATGTTGCACTTTTCTTTGAGAGACAGCTTGACAAGTACGTATTCATCGTGCAGACAACGACAGTATTAGCAATACCCTTCTCGAGTGCGTCTTGGGGTACGGGTGGTTTAATAGCCAAATGTCACAGAGCCGTTTCAAATTGCGATAGAGTACACAATTCAAAGAATAAAAATAAACAGCGAATTTGTATACATAATTAATATTTATGGGAACAAACGCAAGCAGCATCCTGCGCGAACTCAGCATTTGCACAAATTCGCCGGACAGTGAACGGCGGCAAATGTCACGATCCGGAGGAACTAAACATATTTTCAAAATTGTTATTGAAGTGGAGGTAGAACTGCGAGGAGGAAATTCTATGCATTTTACGACTGCTGGATGGAAAATTATTAAAATCGAACGGAATTGCTTAGGAGAGGAACACAAGCGGACAACACGCGCCCGATAAGAAAATCGGGGAAAAGAAATCACTTTCCCACAATTTCCGAGAGTAAATGAGTGAAATCCTCTCGAGAATGAAGAGAGGAAAACAATAACAAGATTTTAAGAGGAACCGTTTATGGAGACAGGAAGGCTGGGCAGGTTGCCAGTCCTGGGGAGGAAAAGCAAGAAAATCATGATGCGCTTAATAAAACATCAATGGTTGGTGAACTAATATGAAACAAGAATTGGACCATTTACTCTCTTCTTTGCCGTCGCGGGTTTAAATTGCTGGCAAGTACTGAAGAAAGAACGGATGCAGGCAGGCGGAAAACAATGGTGAGGACTTTCGGAGACAAATAGCGGTGATAATAATCATATTGCAGCTAACAAGCAAACTGTTATTATTCCTTTGCAATCATTATGCACAACCTCAAACAATTATTTGGTTGTCAAACCCCGAACAGTGTGAGATGTGATCCCGTGCGTGCCTAATTGGGGCAACGATGCGCATCAATGTCAGTTCCTTGAGCATCCTGCCATCCGTGTTGATTACTCGACCGTCTAAGAAATTAGATGAAGCTATGAAACTTGACAGTTTTTCTGTAGGCCACTTCTTTTGGCCTTCTGGGGCAAATCTAAACAACATTTTCGCGGTTTCCAAAATTCCAATGGGCCTCATTTTTGTCTTCTCTCTAGAGAAGAGATGAATCTAATTTGAAGGTGCACTATACACTAAAGAAAGAAGTTCACACCTGCCTCACTATCTGAAATAGTAGCTCCTTTTTGCATATCATCAGGTTTCTCTAGTAGGACCGCTGCAGATGAGTTTCGAATAGTTCAGTGAATCCACGGCCAAATTTTTATGCTTATCCACGTCGACCTCATCCGTGATGTCCATTGTTTGCCCCGGGTCTTTCGATGGTGGTTCAGTCGCGTTAATTCCGTTCAGTTCCCTATCCACCTTCTATTTCTCTATCCCAGCGAGGGTTTTGCTGATAGTGTCGGTTTGATGGGGCGCTTGTCCAGTATGCCTCCCATATTGCCTCTGCTTCTTTTTCACCATATGTTGTGACCATAAAAGCGATCTCTTGTCTCCTGAAACCTACATTACTTGCCATCTTTGATGCACGGGGCTGTTTCTAGATAACTATCGTAACAATCGCAGTTACTTTTACAAAACCATATCTCCTTGTTTACTGTGCTAGCAAAAGTGTGCTTAATAACGTTCAGTATTCCGTGGCTGCTTACCGCATAGTGAATTTGCGAATACTTCCTCCAGCCATGTCTAGTTTTTGCTCCACCATTCTTGCGCCAAGTTGTACATGTATTTCTGGGATTGCGAGAAGCGTGGCCGGAGATCTGGTCGACGAAGCGCACGTAATCATCATAACAAAATGCATACATTGAACAAGAGCGAATAGAAAATGGAATCTTGAATTAACCCTGAGTATGCGCGAGTAAAAAAGTCATTTATTCATGGAAAATAGAGAAAGTCTCTATCAGGTCAGAGCGACGGAAAGTGCAAGCACCCAGTTTGCTTACATTCATCTGTGTGCAACTGTCTGGAGCAAAAGTACAAAACCACATGCTCGGAACAAAGGTGGAGATGTGGTCTGAAAGTAAACCACATTTGGACCTGTATGACGCAGCGGTCTGATAGGAAACTGACATGAAACAGGGTATGTGTCGGTTCTGACAACATTCACAGTAGATCCGATGTATTTCATTGGGCTAGATTCAACGGTCAAGAAAATATAGAAAAAGCGACCCAAATGTAATGAAGCGGAGGCCATTATTGATCATAAATAAGTTACGATGAGAACTTGCACGACACGGGGTAAGATAAATTTAATAAAGAGAAATACGGACGCCCATGTTGCGGAGAAGAAAAATCGGACTATATAAACACAAAAAATAAAAAAATGTAGCTTTCATAAAACAATGTATTTTTTGCAGGTTAAAGTGCGCAAGTGGGCAACAGCAGCTTACTTTAGAAAGTGGAGATAACCCGGGGGTTCTAAATGGATGGGCGGACAGCTGAAGCTGAAACTTTTGCAGAATAATATAGACTGTTTACGTGGATTGACAGTTGTTGTCGACAAATTTATTGTTGCGCTTATTGGTTGTGATTTGGAAGAACGGGCTGTGGAATGCATGACTGTTTTGAAATGGCTGGCCCCGGGATGAGCCTTGTTGTCTCCTGTCAGAGATTTTAAACAACCTGATGGTTTACGTTTCGAGGTCCACAAAGTGGTTAATCGGGGCCTAGGTGCAGGGTACTGAATCGAGGGCGGCAGCTGTGATGCTTTGCGCTGCGGCCAATATTTTCCGACATCCGTCTGGTGTAGTATACGGCCCGCCGACTAGCGATAGCCGAACGACGTGAATACAGTGGAACCGGGTAGATAGTGTTGGACGATAGCGGTTTTATTCAGATGGCAGGATTATGTTTGCTAAGGCCAGCCGGTTGAAGGAAATCGAAATGTACGGCACCGCATCGACGGCGTGCCTGAGAAAATGCAGTGAAAGAGCAACGGACATTCTGGCATGTGCGCCATCTGGCGGTTAGAATGAGCAGAAGAGGGAAGAAAAATGGTTGAACATATGACGATGGATGGGCTACTTAGCGAGGCCATGTAGTTCCTTGTTATTTTTGAAAGAAATCAGATGGCATGGCTTGGATTAAGTGAAACAGAAACGAGTTTAAGGGTTCTTTTGGGACGCGTAAAGATACCTGCGCTACGCGGGCGGAAAGGTGAAAGTTTACTCAAATTTTTATTGTTTTAGCGGCCTGTAGCGATGGATTTTGAGAAGGTTTGCCAAAACACGCGAGGGTTTTGAAGTCACGAATGAAGCTGAATGTCCTGTTATTGCTTGACATTAAGCCGGCTGTTCCAAAGACTGAGCCGCAACCAAACGTTAGGGTAGAGAATTGGGAGGGATCATGGACACAAGTATCAAAATCGAATTGCAGGCATGACAAGCGACCGGTTGTAAGACAGTTGACTAGGTGATCACCATGGTTCTGGAGAGACCTGCGAAATTGGATTTATTATCATCACATATACAAAACAATCCTATGATTTTCGGTAAGTCCAAGCCCCATACATTACAAAAATGTAGGAATTTCTACAAGTATTTCGTCAGATGGAGGCAAAAAAGATGGTACTTTTGTCCCCAGGCAGATCTGAAATTCATATCTATCAAAGAAACTGTGATCCCACTTGGTGACCGTTGTGGATGGTGGACCCGGAGCAGCCCCGTGTTATACCATGGCGGGCGGGCATTTGTGACGGCTGCTTATAAAGCAGCGATGCGCAAACTTAGGTGTTGCAGTTTCACACCTAATGTTATGGTTTCGCCACCGTAATTCTCGGTAGGTACCAAAGAAATCTTGGTTTCCGCGGCAGTACAAGTCACTAAGTTCCCTCAGTCTGTCGGTGAAACCCTTTGGTCAATCCGAAATTTGCGTTTGTGCTGATGAATCATGTTTTTCTTTCCGGTCCCCTGCAAAACGAAATCCACGAGGCCGAAGTGGATTCTGGTTGCGTTGA
>LUCM01008847.1:0-23481 GCA_008360955.1 Fasciolopsis buskii | reverse complement strand
AATAATAATAATAATAATAATAATAATAATAATCGCTACCGGGTGTGATTCGTCTTTGATGTCGTTATTCGTCATTACTAGAGCAAACGACCATTGTGTCTATGCGAAACAATGCAGTCGCTTTAGATCCGAATGCAAATTTTCTGTGAAATTTCACGCAATCATCACTGTTACGACAAGACCGCAATTCGGTGGGTCTGTTTGTAAGAGAATGAAGACGGAGTATCAAAAATTTGGATGGTGTCTCCCTTCTTCCATTTCTATATGGGTTCCACCATTAAATCGTGTGTGCACCAAACATTGTAATCGGTAATATCCCATCGTTGTTTGGAAATCTGAGTGTCTTGACAAACATTGTGCACCCAAACGAGTATCTTTCTGCGGTTGGGAATTTGGTGTCACGGGGAAATTAAGAGCGGTGTCAATGATAGTGACAACCTCAACAGTTCCCTTTCGGGACATCCAGTCCCCAAACACATGCACAGGTCCAACTCTCGCTCAAAAGTAACGGATATTCAGAAACGATCAGATCTTCGTACATGCGTGGAGTCCTTTGTTGGAAGAGAAATGTGTTTTAACCAATGGAAAATTGTAACTATTCTCATCCTGTGATTCGTTGAAAATTGAGTGTTAGTAGTTCAATGGCGTATGGCCAAGTCATTTTTAGTGAGCGTATCGAGATGGCCAAAGGAACATAATTGCACTGATGTGGGCATCAAATTATTGTAAGAAAAGGTAACCATATGCAGATTGATGGTCTTCCTAGCACTCTGTTTATTACTGCGGTCAACGGCATCATGTGAGAACCCTTAGACAAACATAATGGTGACAAAACCATCCAGGAAAACCAGAACACTCACCAGGTGGCTCTCCTGGCAAACACCGGACCTCCCTTGTCCTGCTTTGTTGCTCTAATTATATCACTATAATTAAGTTACCGCAAATTTTTCCGAGCTCATCCTTAGCCATCACGTGTGGATGACTAGGTGTTTCTATCAATTCGTCCATCAAAATGATCGATCTATGCTCTTTCGTCATCAAGCCCATCTATGAAGACAAGTTTGGGAGGCTCACAAGTAAGGGTGAAATGGATGTCTCATTGACTAATTCTAGTAGAATGAACTAATCACGGTACGGATCAAATTTCGTTAGGGTCTTATGTTACTGCTGGCTCGACCAGTCGTGACCACTCTTAACAAGCATCTACAGATGCTTCTATTTCGGGAGTGGAGCTTTCAGTGTGACTATTATTAAAACGAGATGCCCAAAACCCATGCAAACATTAGCAGCAAATCAACGATATCCTGCATACTGCAATCACCAAGCCGAATTCGTGATCGTAAGCGACTTATAAACCATGGACATTCTCGATCCCAATGGTTGTGTTCGATGCGAACAGATCCGTCAGGATGCTAGACAATGAAATTTGTAAAGTCCTAAGAAGTCAGCTAACCGACAGCGTGAGAAGTGATCGCGAGCAGTAATTTACACGCAAATGTAGGAAAACGGAAAAGAGGGCGGCTATCAGCAATAGATGCAACCTTTCCCAACTTGTTAGGAATACTGGCCCATTTGAGCCAAACAAAAATAAGGAGTCAAGGGATCGGCGGACTGATTCAGTCTCGGGAACCTCGGTTGGAATGTTGAGCAGAGCAATTCAGGGAGGAGTTTGATTAACGCATTGCCACAATGAACCTTCCAATTATGCTCACAGTTGAACTAATACAGGTTCGTATCCATCCTCCCTCAGATAAGAAGATTATTCACGAGATTGATTTTCCGAAATGGCATGCGGAAGCCGAGTCAAGTGGATTATTTCCATCCTTCCCAAATCACGATGGTGAAGCATTAACATCGGAGTTAACAAAACCTGTGGGATCAATCTGGTCAGGAGAACAGATTTGTGATCACTGGAGTAGATNATGCGTACGCGGTATTGTTCTGTCCAAGCATCCCTATACTAGTGCGCCCGTTCGTTACTTTCTCACTAGAATCTGATTTGAATGATGAAACGCGTGAATGGATGATGAGTGGATTTAACAATCACATGGTCATTCGTGGGAGCATTCTCGTCGGTCAGGCAAGGGTAACGTTGAGAAAGGTGACGGACACAAGGGACGAAATTATTGCTTATTCTTCTCACTAGTATGTTTCGCATATGGATGGATGAAGAAAATTTGTGCGCAAGCACACGACCGGTTTGACTGTTATTGGCGGTTAATGAGTGTTTTGGCGCTTATTGGCGGTTATTGGCGCTGTTCACGTATGCGTACGCGGTATTGTTCTGTCCAAGCATCCCTATACTAGTGCGCCCGTTCGTTACTTTCTCACTAGAATCTGATTTGAATGATGAAACGCGTGAATGGATGATGAGTGGATTTAACAATCACATGGTCATTCGTGGGAGCATTCTCGTCGGTCAGGCAAGGGTAACGTTGAGAAAGGTGACGGACACAAGGGACGAAATTATTGCTTATTCTTCTCACTAGTATGTTTCGCATATGGATGGATGAAGAAAATTTGTGCGCAAGCACACGACCGGTTTGGCGGTTAATGGCGGATATTGGCGCTGTTCACGTATGCGTACGCGGTATTGTTCTGTCCAAGCCTCCCTATACTAGTGCGCCCGTTCGTTACTTTCTCACTAGAATCTGATTTGAATGATGAAACGCGTGAATGGATGATGAGTGGATTTACCAATCACATGGTCATTTGTGGGAGCATTCTCGTCGGTCAGGCAAGGGTAACGTTGAGAAAGGTGACGGACACAAGGGACGAAATTATTGCTTATTCTTCTCATTAATATCTTTCTTCTTTTTGTCTTTTCAACACGTTTTCCGCACTTTGTTATTTGTTCTCCGCTTCTTTTCTGCTCTTCCTTCTTCCTTTCTTTTTCCACTTATTTTTTCCTAACCCCTATTTTAATTTTTACCCCTATTCTCTCTTTCTATTTTTCCCATCTCTTCACCCTTTTTCTCTCTTTTCTGCGTTTTTTTATCGTATTTCCCCACCATTTTTACTTCATTTTTCAGTAGACTTCTTTGAACTCCTTATTTTCCATCTTCGATTGCTTTGTCGCTCTTCTCTCCTACTTTTGGCCCATGATGTCATTTCGTGTGCAAATTGTCACTGAGATTTTCTCGACTGCATTAGTTTGATACATTGCGACGTTGCAATGCTTAGCTTATCGAACAATTCCAACGACATACCTACGCCCCTGCTGGCTACAGACGTCAACCTTTCACAATGGATAATCAGTATCCCCGATCTTGTCAATCATTTGATTTCGGTTTCTATTAACTTGAATATTATCGGCTTTAACTTTTTGAGACTATTCATTGCCTTTAAGTTGTTATCATTCCCATTGTGTAGATGATCTTACCCACAAACCCTATTATATTCCTTGGAAAACCAAATGAGTTATCCGCGGAACTCTGGGTGTATGAGATTGATTGAACGTATTGTTCTTCCATTTCACCGCAGTCACGTTAACTGCCCGTGTCTTATTCCTAAGATGCGTGCACTCCACATAAGCGTAGTCCAATCAACGATCGGCTAGGCGTCGGTCACATCTGTTGATACGTCAACGGCGGAACGGGACATGTTTGTTGGTTGATGGCCCGCTTATGAATTGGCACATGACAAGGCTAAAATCATTGGTAGACTCCGCATACCTAGATGGGGGTGCTTCGCCCAGGCAGCACAGACTGACTACAGGGTTACCTTTCGTACAATCCCAGCACTTCCACAGACAACTTGTCAGTTGTTGCCGTTACTTCAGAAATTATGTGCATACTTATAACGGTTCAATGTGACTGTGTGCACTTTAATCTTGGCTTCGCTGTAGGGATGGCCTAAAATCCAAAATCATTTTCCGATCTCTACGAAACGGATTACTTGGCTTGCTAGGTTGCTAAATTTTCATAGGTCGCAGACTGGTATGCAGAACATAACTGAATTCGATTAAAAATTTTCACCCAAGTTCATTACAACAGGGAGACATGTTAGTATTTGATATCCGAATCGAGACACAGACAGAAACTCGAAGGCATCAAA
This sequence comes from Fasciolopsis buskii, assembly GCA_008360955.1. Classification (NCBI taxonomy): domain Eukaryota; kingdom Metazoa; phylum Platyhelminthes; class Trematoda; order Plagiorchiida; family Fasciolidae; genus Fasciolopsis; species Fasciolopsis buskii. The sequence continues at coordinate 19,425 of LUCM01008847.1, read as the reverse complement.
AACTTCATTTTGCATATGCACAAACTAACTATGTAGGCGGCATTTACATTTACAATTGATTTAATCCAAAATCGCATTGGTTTACACAGCTTTGAATTTACATTGTAATTTTGCTTGGTTGTGCAAATGACTGATTTCTCCAAGTCTAGTTGCAATCCATGCATTCATGAAATCGAATGATGCTCTCTTTGTGTGGTGCAAACGAATTAACGTGTACGTAAAAATCGGGGAAGCCAATGCATCATGATTCTCGTTTATGCTGTGGTGAGTCCTTAGATTACACCTCTTGACGAAATTTTGAACATTCGAAATAACCTAGGATTGGGCTTGTTTAGTCTGTATGAGCGTCCATATACATCAGTTGGGGAAGTAACCAAGTACATTTACAGTGGGGTCAGCAGTGTACACGGACTAAGTCGTGCATACATGTGCACTCGCACCACGTATATAGCGTGGAAAATGTCCACAATCGAAAAAGTTCTCGATTCCTGTACCAAATGCCATCACGCCCAATTAGATGTAGATTATGATAGTCGCGAGTGAAACAGTCGAAAACTGTGTCATGTTTTCCGTTTTAGAAGTAAAACAAATAGCCAGCTTGTCAGCATGGTGCTTTTCGGTCCCGATGACAGTAAAACCGCATTCCCGGAGCACTACAAAGCATATTGAACAAATTTAACTGCAATCTTGCAGACTTCTTTTCGCCTCTGTTGCATATGTCTTTTTACATCATTGTGAGACATCACCGCATCCTTTTTGCGAATCACCTATTATACGACCGGGCCCAAATTCCTGTCAACTTCATTGGCATTTTTTACTTTATCGTTTTTGTCGGTCGATAATTGCTGTCAGCCCACCAGAAAGGAAAGGTAGACCAGGAGGTACTGATAAAGTTTTGGGCAGTGGAATCGAGTAAAACGTACGAAAGAATCCTGGTTTAATTAAAGACATTGAAATGGAAGCCCAAATGTTGTTCGACAGTATTAAGTCGTGCTAATAAAGGTGAGGAATAAGTAAGGTTTTTGAGGCAACAATTGCCGACAACAAGTCTGCTGTAACAGCACTAAAATGCACACCATTCCCCAAATGAGTAAAGGTTGTTGAAACTTGAACAGAGCTGGCGGGATTAGAATGCTCTTCTGAGGATCTAGTTATCAGCACTTCAATCCAGTTGAAAACAAGTACGAATTTCAGAAGGAATCTATCAGGGGTTCGGATTATGAAACACACGAAGCTCTGGCTTAGGATGAAATGGTGTTTATGATTGTCTGCTGATTGATAGTAGGCAGGCCAGGAATAGCAAGTGCAGCATTTTGACCATGCAAATATATATATATATATATATATATATATATATATATATACAGATATAAGTGATTAGAGACTGATGTTCTTTCTCGTAGCTCAGGTTCAACCGGGTAGTATTGGTTTGTTCGCTAAGTTGGGCGATTTGATTGCAAACTTTTCATCACCAGTCAAGGGTACATCGCCAGTGCTACGATAATGTGACGAGCGTCTGGCTGCCGTCTTCCGCCTAATCTTTTAGTTATTGTTGATTGGCTGCTCTTTTTGAGGTGGTATGTTAGAGATGCTGCCTAGTTACATTGTTCACGTTCGTCTATTGTTGACATGATGTGGGCTGAATCCGTTTCGACTGGCCTGTGCTGATTGGTCCTTCGATTGGATCGATGGGTATACGTGTTTCAGATCAACGTGACTGTTTATCGAAATCTAAGGATATTGATGTGAAAAGAGACACCTTCGAAGGAGATCACGATTTCATCCTCTTCAGTAGTAGTTTCCAAGAATTGCAAGGGGTTGTTGACTGAATGTTAATATCTTGTGGTGAATGGTTCCAGTCTCTTCCATAGGCTTTTGATCAGGTTGTATGTTAGAGTTCCCAGTAGTGCAACTATTGGTCTCAGGGGCATTCTTTCTTTGTGGATTTTCGGTAGTCCATAGAACTGTGCGATGTTTGAGTCATTAACCTTCATCCATCACCGTTCTTCCTTGCTTATATAATGTGGTTCTTGTAATCCTTTTGGTGTTGCCTTAATTTTCGTCGCCAGCCTTTGGGTTGGATCGTCGTTGATTCCTCGACAGATCAACGTAACTTGTAGCAAAGTTATTGCTTTTTCTATGTACTCTATCTTGTCCATAATGAATGTGATCCGTTCCCTGTCTACCGGAAGAATAATTATATCCGGTTCTTCTATGAGATTTTGTAGAGCTCTTTCTTCTGGTTTCGAGATCGTCCTCGTTTGCTTCTTACGCGTGAGAGCCGGGACGATTAATTGTCGGATTTTGTTTTCTTTCGTCAGAGATTCCGGTGATCTTGATTGTATGTCCTAATCTAGCCAGGTGCACCTTATTGGCGTCTTCAACATTGAAGTTAAATTCTTTGATTAATAGTTCGTTTTCTTTCTCGGTGATATCCTGGTACTACAAGATTTAGTTCATGCGTTGCAATGTGCAGTGCATGTCAAACGTTTGAGCCTTCGGGCGAGTGAGGCCCTCTTTTTAGTCTTAATGTTTGCTGTAATATCATTTGATTCCACAAATGTTAAGGCTAATTAATTTCGCGGAGGAATAATTAACAACCCATTTAGGATGTTTTCAGACCAGAAACAATCTACTAATTCTGTATGCCGGTGCCAGCGACAAATAAGACGTGGTTTTCTGCTCTGAAGTGCACTGGTTATCCGTATAAAGAAAATAGGTCATATTAAGCTGAGCAAAGCAAACTAAATATGTGTCAGCGGTCATATTCTACTTCACATCTGTTCTACCAGTTCACCTGCAGCTACTTTGAAACTCAGAATGACAGAACTGATGGAACAGTATCACAACGGATGTGCGAAAGCATCCCCAATTGTTTGACTAATTCGATGTCACAAAACGTACCGGAGTTATCATGATCGTGGTGAGCGATCATCGATCACGAAGCACTTGACAGAAATGGAAAGAAAATGATCAGCAGTACCAGGAAACCACCTCGAAAATCCAGGGTCCAAGCCGTCTAATCACCGAGTGTATCAGCGTCCTTGACAGAAGTTGTGATTTAAAGTATTGGCACATTCAAAACTTATAGGCAATCTGTAGCTCTTCGCACACAATCATACTCACAACCCAGATGGGAGTGACAGAAAGACCGATGGCGTTCCCATAGCACCGATCGATGGATTAAGTGATGGCCGAACTACTACTTCCAGTTAGGAATAGGCGCATTTTCAGCATTTTGTAATAGCCTAAGTCGACACAATTTGCCGTCGTTTGGTAGCATGTGGCCATTGTTCGATGGTTTTCGATGGACACCTAATAGTCTTGATCTGGGTTGGAATAAACAAACATTCGTTCAGTGAATATGCAAGTTGCTGACAATCACACTAGCAAGTCGTGTAACTGGGTTGCACAATTCATACGTAATGTGCCCTTTTGTGTTATGCGTTTTTGAAAACAGGCATTATTCTATTGTAAGCCGGGTTGATCGACGGCAGCAGAATGCTATGAAACTACAGAAAATCCGGTAGAAATTCCCGACAGTGAATTCTTGAGTTTAATCGTTGGTAACTGTTTCTTCACATATACTCTCAGGCCGAAGTGTTTCATTTGTCCCAGTGGAAGGTCAGTGGAAAAGTTGGAACCGGAAGTTTCTGCAGCTTGTCGCGTCCATGAATTTTCTATTGAGGCAAAATAATACCAAGTGGATATGCTGCGCTACTGTCTTCATGCTGAAACCAAAGGAATTACACTTATCTTATCGTTTGGTTCTGACAAGGAAAGCAATCCCTCGGTGATGGTGCTAAAGAAGAAGAACAAATATTGTCTGGGAGAGGCAGTCGAAATACCTGAGCTCGCTCAGTATTTCGGTAACCAACAACTTGCCAAGGAAACTATAGTTGAATGCCCGTACTTGGGTGACGATTATTCGGGAAAAGACTACTCGGAGGAAATAAAGGAAAATCAGATATGCGCTAATGCGAACACAGATGTTTATGATAATGCGGCAATCCAAAGTCTATTTCTCAGGCGGTGAAGACTGTCAGTGATAGTGATACTGGACCACACTCACGGAGTGATCGTACCTGATTCAAACTTAAGACCAGTTATCTGTAATTCAGGTAAATTCAACTACACTCGAGATGTGGAACGCGAAGTCGGAGGCCTGGTGTCGCGAAAGTTCTATGGCCAACAATTTTTTTCTTGACAATAGGTATATAAACCAAAAGGTAATGCATGCATCAAACATAATAATTTGATTTGAGGATGACTACCAAAGAAGGACAAGAAGATAACCACGAATGTTAATCGTAAACGAACTCCAGAGTGGAAAGCGTCCACACGAGCCGAAAATAAACCAAAGGAGACCATGTATGTGGAGAAAAGGTAGAGTATTAGTGCGGAGGATGATGAACCTATTATCCTAATCAAAATTCAGCACAACTGCGGCAACACCGCGCTCTTAGTCGATTAAATGAACAAAGGAACCACTCGATGAGGTCAGGTAATAACTCTGAGTCCGATTAGCTAGAGAACGGATCGATCATTGAGTTTGATCATGGAGAACTATTTGACACGATTCGCTTTGATTACCAAAGGAACTTTTTGCCTGCTCCACTTAGCTTCCCTCACTTGAGTTAGTGGGAACTAGAGATAGCCACCGCCAGATAGAGTCGACTGAATATTTGCCGCCCTAGGCGAAGCGGACTTCTTCCATTTTTTCTGTTTCGAAGCGAACAGCGATTCAAAATCTGGTATTTGTATTTCGTGTTTTGAAAATATAACCAAGGTTTCAAAATGACTTCCAGCTACTGTGAAGTGAATCGATCAACTGTGCTTTACGATGCACGAATGGTTACTGTCTGAAGTGAACTGATACGTCAACGTGAGACGCAGTTTGTTTCTATAGTTCATGTGATTTGCCCCAAGTCGATCAATCATGGTTGCCCGGCGGACAAAATACTGCTTTAACAGAGCCCACTGATCGATATGTAAAGGAAGCTTGCTGAATGTACCAGGTAATTTGTAACATACCCTTTTCTAATAGTTCATTGCCAGTATTTCAATCTGCTTTGACCTCTTGTGAGTCAGATGTCAGCTCTTTGCAAGAACCTCTGTTAAAATGAATAAGAAGTAGACCTAAGGTCTGCAGAATAGGACAAATGAGTTCAACTCCAATGAAATAAATCAGAATGCGATCCACAGAATCAATCTTGTATACGGATCTGATCGTCATTCAGCTCGTCTTCACAAGCGGTATACAGTTTGAACTGCATACCTACAGCACACTTGTAATTTCAGTGATGCATTCACTGACGTCGATACTGTATCAGTTTTGCGAGCTGTACAACTCAATTCAGAACGTCTTCGAGACATTTAGGGGCCATAGATTATTTTGACCACTGATGATTAGACCATGAGTAGACTAATTCCCGAAGGCACTTCATTTTAAGCCTGCAGTGGTATCGATGTTTTGAAGAAAATGAGCTATCGTGGGACATTATTTTCTTTATGATCTTCTTTGTTACCTGATTGCCATTGAAGGGCATGTTTGGTCGGTTCAGTTTTATCGGGCGAGAAATTCGTGCAGGTCGGCTGATTCTGGATTGTTTAGGGTTTTCGCACATGCAGCTCGACTATTTCTGGGGTGGTTTGATTTTGTGTGTTGTGTCGGCTCTACTGCGGTATCTCAATATACATACGAAACCCACACAAGTATATCCGGATTTTGAGCTACACTACCTCCCATCTAATAGGAGTTTCTGATTATCGTTTGGTTGCCTCTATTTTAACGAGATATGATCGCATTTGGAATGAACACAGTTTCGAAAAACATTGTAATAGCAATAGAACCGCTAACGTCACATTGTACTATTTGAGTAACGTCAACTCACCCTTGCCTCAAATCTTCACACAGTATGGAATAACAAGTGTGCTGCATGCAAACGAATGCAAGAGAGGCCATATACAAGCAACGGAAAAGTACACAGAAGAAGATGGAGACGAAAAACCAAATGATCTCATTTTCCATTAAAGTGAATGTACGTTTTTCTTAACACACTATCTCCTGTCCGTCGTGCTTTCTCTCCATCGCGTTGGTACATGTCGCCATCATCATTTTGATTCACGAAAGCAGTCATTGTGTTCGAATATCTGCGGTATCGTGGCTCAGCTCCCAGGAGGGCAAGTTTATCGTGGTGCATAGCAGCAACATGCACTTCAGTTGTGAATTGTGTGTGACCCACTAACTCGGCTTCATAACTTAGCACGAGCTTGAAAAATAGCTCCAAGTTTGGCCAAGAAATGTGTTCAGTTCAGTCGAAATCTTGATTGCTTTAGCAGTTCAGATCACTAAAACGATGTCTGGCAGCTAATAAGAGACGGAAAGACCTGCATTCACCTAGATTAGGATATCAAAATTCTCATATAGATGTTCATTATTTACACAACTCAAAATACGTTCCGTAGGGTTTTCACACTATTTTCTGCTTAGTTGGTTTAAGAAAACGCCTAGTTTGTTCAAATATATCGCTAGAAAAGTGACCTTGGCCAGTTCCTATTTAAAGGATACACTTCGATTCATGTATTTAGATATGAAGAATTGTGGTTCAGGAACTTTGCACCACAGTTCCAGATTTATGGGTCACTTGTGTAGCGTGGGATTTAGTTCCCAAACTATGCTGCGGAGATCTTAAATAACGATAAGATGTTCCTAACTTGCTAGGGTGCTGAAGAACCAGTTCTCTCTGCGCATTCTGTACAATATATGTTTCCAACCAGTCAACATTTTGAGTTAATCGACCGACCGTTAACAGTAGGGTGAGATTATCTTAAAACGGTTAATTTAAATTGTTCAATTTAAACTAGGTAATTATAACAATACCGAATATGGTGTTAGCCCTGACAGTCTACATTTATCTTTTTTGAGTCCTGTTGGCGTAGCCATAACTGACGCTTACTTTTCTCCTACTCCGTGGCCCTGAAGATCGGAGACCGCTCTCTGGCGCTCTAATTCGCGTGACCCTGACCGTTCTCTAGTAATCCAGTTGCCAACCTTTGGAATCACTCCGCTTTACCCAATCCCACTCACTCCATTGTCTTACGATCCTTTGTTATCAATCTGGCAGAATGAATTATCATTGGGTGCGTGTATTCTTTTTCAAGTCTCCTGATATTTTCCTTCTAATATCTCCGGAGTGGGTTAAATCAAATTCGAATGTTAATGACTATATCGTACATGAAAAATGGATTTCTCTAAATATGCTGACTAAATCCTTATTGTCAGCTTTCCTAGAATTTTGTTCCTCAGTCGACTCCTTTTTATATTCCTTCATGTTTCACATACTGGAACAATGGCTGCTTGATAACCTTACCAACTGAACTCCATGCGCACGACTGAGGAGGAAAACATCGCAGCCGTTAGTTAAGCATTCAGGACTGCTTCACAAAACGGTCGTTTCTCATAACTAGTTTTCAACGTTAGTCAGTGACTTATCAACTGGTTGTTCCTGTCATTTACCTACATCTGTTGCTGGCATTTTCCCACGCGAGGTCACGTTATCGTTTTTGAGTGATGTTAGCGTAGCCATAACTGACGTTTACTTTTCTCCTACTCCGTGGCCCTGAAGATCGGAGACCGCTCTCTGGTGCTCTAAATCTCAACCTTTGCTGTCAATTTTTAAATCCTCGATTTCACTCATTGTCTTACGATCCTCTATTTTAAAGCTGAGAAAAATTTTTCTTTCGGTGCTCATGTTCCCCTTTAAGCCTCGTGACGATTTCTTTCAAATCCCTCAGAAACGTGTCAGATCAAATCCGAGTGCGATGTTAGAGACTCTGTTGTTCATGAAATATTTATTCTTGTTGATGCGCTGACTAACTCTGTGTATCTGGTTTTCTCAGACTTTTCGTCCGCGGTCAGTTTCCTTCTGGCATTGTTCATATGTTATAGGCTGGAGCCATTTGTTTTGCTCATACCTTCATTAGCCTGGTCTTCGGATTATTTTGTTAGCAGGGCTCATTGCTCGTGATTGGGCAGTAATTCAACAAGACGTTCGTTAACGGTTCACGTGTGCTTTACGAACCGATTATTTCCCCTAATTATATTTAAAAAATATCAACAAATCACCAACTAATTGCTCCATGATTTATCGGAGTACGCTGAAAATATCACTTCCTCCAGTATAGCAACAGCAGAGGAAGATTTTCTACTTTGTCTTTATTTGTAAAAGACTGAAACCCAAAACTGTCTAAATCTTAGGAGTGTTTGCCTAAGGTTTCGTGATCTGCTGGTCAATCTAAGACATATATTACTAATGAAGAAGTGCATTCTAAAATAGAACCCATTAAATCAGTAACAATATCTGCTGGACTGACTAGCAAGCGCTGGGCCTTCTTTTTATCATCGCAGTCATGTATGAGCGTCTTCAAGATGAGGAAATGGTTAGGTCAGTAATAGACTTTCCCGTATTGCGGCCACATGACGGCTGGAAAAACTTATTTAATCTTTGTGGTTTGTTTAACCGATGGTACCAGTAATTCAAAATATGAGACTAAAATAACCACAATCACTAACTTGCAACTGTTTGCATTGCAAATTGGACTTCGGGATAGACTGATTTCAAAATCTATCGTCTCATTTAAGCATAAAAATTGATTGATATGCCAGGAGAAATAATCATGAAAGTTACGTAATTTTTTATTACAAGGCTGCACAACATTGTAAAAATAATAAGGTGACCATTTCCAAGCTCTAGAAGAATACGTTAGTGAATGTGGCTGGGTTAGAATCCGTCACTTTCGTGCCCAGACTTCTGACAGTCGTCACAGATCGCATTACCACCCTCATCAGGATGGAAGTGTGAAAGCAGAAATTGAGACGAAGTGTATCGCGCTTGTGGAAAACGCTTTACAGTCCTTTACATATTCGTAACCACGGTAAGGGACACTTTCATCATACATAGCTAAAAAAGGATCGATAATGAGAGCTGGTTCGTTACAACTTTGTTGCAATAGTCAGAGTTGTACAATGGACATTTAGAACGTCTTATTTGAGAAGTTGCTTTTGTCACTGGGTTAAAAATCTTTCTACAAAACGACGTACACAGAATGCTGGTCATCATTCAATTATGTCACGTACTGGTGCTTTCCTTAGGTGATCTAACGGCAGGCCCGCACAGTCCGCATTGCAGTGAAGACATGACAAGTAAGCATAAGCCGAACGATTCATAAGACATCGCTTCCACATGCACAGATGACTGCCTTTCACACCAGCCCGTCATCGAATAATCAGTCGACATGTTATTAACCATTTCAGTCAGTCGTACTCCGCATTTGTTCTAGACAATAAATAACAATGTTATACGTTACAACGTATTCCTTTTTCGTGCCATAAATACAGTTGATTTTTGGCTTAATTTCATTATAACTCCCTTACTTCATAGTGGTTAATTTCCGATTGAGGCTATCGAGAAGTTACCAACTGGAAAATTTCCGGATTTTTCCCACCAATTAAACACAAGGAAAGGACGTACAGCATCAATTTCAAGCTAGGTTTTGATGAATCGCTAGAGATCTCACGAGTGAACCGCTATCTCGGACGGGATAAAATTTATCCCGTTGGAGAGAAATCTACAGTAAAAACTTCCTTTCATTTCCGTTGTTAGTCCACTAAGCAGATGCGGATCATCATCCTCGGCCAAACAGACTGGAAATAGATCTCACGCTGTGGTATGATATATTAACGGTGATAATGGGGAAAACCCAGCGTCAATTTTTAACCGGGTAGTTTATCTTTACAATGGTCCGTTGACTTAGTGCCAGGGTTCACATTTCCAGGATTAATTACTAAGAGGCATACTCGTTCGCTAGCTGGTTTCTAGCTCAGTCTTTGTCAGGACTAGCGTCTTCCTTGCTCATTCTGAAAACACTGATCGGTTGACCCTCGTTCGTTCACTCTCGGTAGTTTGCAGTGAATTTTGGAACCGAAGTACATTTGCCAGGTATGCGCAAAAGTAGCAGGCAGATTTAAATTGCTGAATTGATTCCTTGACAAACTGTGAAAACCATTTATGGTTAATAGTTCAGTATTACGAATATTTGAGCTTAACGTGTAAGATGTTTGTTGGAATAAAAATGAACACATTGCATCCCTGCAGTTATATCACATCCGCAAATAAATTCAAATTGCGGTCATATGGGGCTGGACAGTTTTCTCGATTCAGTCTATCCAGTGCCTCCGCATAGTGGATTAGCATCATGCTTTATTGCGAGTGTCAGATTCAACATTTATGAAGCGGTACCACTACTATTTCATCGCAGCCGTCAATCGAGGACTGACTAAATGCACTCCCATTCGGGACGAGATTTACGAATAACCCATAAAACCTACAAGCTTGGAGTAATACTGCATGTAGCTTGCCAGTTTACTGTATAAATAATTCGTTTTACACAAATGAATCCAAATTACATGTGGGTGAGTAAATATTCTTTCTAGAATTTGCGGGCCTCTGATAACAACCGAAAACCCAGCGACGGTGGCCGATCAAATCTGTTTTGTATGGCAGCAGCTGGATGATCCCTTTGTGTACTCGTATGAGAAGAATTGTAAAAGGTCAGAAGCACTGTAATTCATCCATCAGAATGCTTAAGTTTCTCGATAACAATAAGATCCGAGCACAGCAATTAATAACCTAAGGCTACGATCTGTACCCGTCTGACCACTGATCGCAACATTTACTTATTGTGCATCTCCTTTATCATTCATATAATTTTCATATAATACTGTTAAACATAACAATAATTGGGTTATTCCTTGTTATTTATCATACATACATAGTATTTTAATCCAGGAAGAATCTGTGATCAGTTACAGGCTACTGAGCAAGTCAGTGACAAACGTATGCATGGTTCAAAACTAACAATCTCACATACAGACAGCGCAGCTTTGACCGACTGATTATCAGCTCGATGCAAATCGCAACGATATCTATTACTGTTTCAGAATTTGTTGCTAACCGGTATACATTAACCCGAGGAGACAACCGACTATCGGCTTTACAAGTAATGTGATCATCTACCTGGCCTGGAATGGTCCAGCAATTTACTCAGTTCACTCTACGTTGCCACATATAGTCTCTTGCTTAGGCATGTGCCAGAACTCAGTCAGACGCGGCGTCAAAAACCGAAGCTATCCTACTCTGACTCTGTGTCTGATATCTAGTTCCCAGGTTTACTAAGGCGTATATATGTGTAGGTGTTAAAAAGAAATGCACCATAAGAAATCATACGACACCCCTCTCTCCACTCTTCTGTTGCACACGAATAATCAGTAGCTTTATCGGACGTCTCTGCTACAGAGGTGAAGGCAAGATGAATTCGTGAGAAAGATGAGTAACCGAATGCGTGAACGTGTCCATTACATTTGACAAAAGCAGTGAGTTGAATCGTAACTACGCAACATTTACATGCATGCTCTGGGGACAAACTGAAATTGAGCTCCTCATCGCTTATCTGAATTGGCAAATTCACCGGTGCATCAGTGGACACAAAAGTAGCGCGTCACTGGGGGAGGGTGAATATGGCATTCATTCATTATTATTGTATTCATATTTTTATCACTGGGATCAGATTACTATCTCTGAGTTTGTGTGCTTGTATGTTCGCATATGTACGGTCATATATGTCAATTGTATCAATGTGATCCTCACAAATGGGTTTCAGATTCATGAATGAGCACATGCGTTGGCAACCAATTCTAGTAACTTCATTCTAGAATTTTGATCTGGATTATAGTGGCAAATATTACAATGACCACAGATTTTCCAGTCGTTTAATAACCTCTGGACATTTTGAATTGCAGTCATGAAAACATAAATGGATATGTCATGTGTTAATTGTTGGACGTAGCTACATGACTCCGTAGCCATTTGTGAGTTTCATCGACAACTATATTTCTGTCAAGTAAGGTGCGAATCCCTCCTCAAATAGAGCCACTGAATGTAATCCGAATGTACTAAATGATATGAATATCTTCTGAAGGATACCCAAATACTACTGGTAATCAGGATCTCTATAGTGCCTATGATCGCTTTGTGAAATATTGCTTGGTTGTGACGAATTGAAAGACGACAAGACACTCATTGTCAAAAAGAATGATTTAAAGAAACAGACGAGGGAGATGAACACCAATATCTGAATGCGAATTTGACCCACGAGCACGGCTGATGTTCTGTTCTGATGCTATCAGTCATTTTTCAGATCAGTAGGATTCCCAAGACCATTCAGATAGGGCAAGTCTAGCGATCTCAGACACTAAGCGTGATATTAAGGAAAACCGTAATCCATGGTGTATGAACACTCAGAAAGAAATACAGAGGCACAAGTTGGAATTTCTTCCGTTAGGTAGCAATGCACAGAATTACCGTCTTCTGGCCTTTACCAACCATGAATAAGCATGATTTCTACATGGATTTCTCAAGTTCGCAAAAGATAAACCACAGAAAGTTCGAAATATGCCGTCTGCGATTATGCAACAGAAGCACTGTCGAGCCGCATGAAAAAAAAACGAAGATACAATTCGAGCATTGACAGATCCCAGTAGGTGCCTATAGAATGAAAATGAACTCCTTCCGAAATGCTTTTCGCTTCTTCATATTCAATTCCTCGGAAATCCTCACGGATGATTGTGATAATAATAATACGGGAACTACTATTCCGAGATTGTACGACCTATCTAAATTACATAAAAATGGAGTACCTCCGAGGCCTATTCTCGACATGTGCAATTCGCCATACCATGATGTGGTAAAATCGTTAGCTAGGTTACTGGAACCCGCTAGGAAGAAGGTAGCAAAACATAGTCTCAAAGACACATTTGAGCTTATTGATTCCGTAAAAGAACTAAATATGAAGGGACGAAGGATGTTTTATTTAGACGTCACCGCCTATTTTACCAACGTTCCGATCAAGGAGACAATCGAATACCTCTGTGACAACATCCAGAACAATGGCTTAGCGACGTCTTCCGATAGCAGACTTGAAACAACTATTGTTCTTTTGCACCTACAGCGTCTAATTTAAATTCAATGATTACATTTACCGTCAAAAGGACGGCGTTGCGACGGGATCCCCACTCGGTTCGCTACTAGCTGACATTTTCATGGCAAAGCTGGAACATGGACCACTCGAGTCGTCAATACAATCGCTCTACTTATACAAGCATCATGTGGATGACATCTTCTGTTTACTCAACCCCTCGACGAAAACTAAACAACTGTTGAATGTGTTCAACTCGGCTCACGCAAATTTGAAATTCACAACAGAGATGGAGCTGATCAGTGAAATAGCTTTCTTAGATGTACGACCAAGTCGTCGAGAAGACGGCTCAATTCGGCGGTCAGTACACAGGAAAGCCAAATGGAATGGGAAATACATCAACTTCCACAGCTTTGTACCTCTTAATGTGAAGAGGAACTTAATTAGATGTCTGATTGCCAGGACAAAAGGAATATGCACAGAAGATACTCTTGAAGCTGAACTGCAGACGGTCAGAAGAGTATTCACTGAAAATGGTTTCCCAATCAGATTAATCGACAAGATGTTGGAGACAGAACAGGAAGTTCCTAGGAGGGCGACGGTGGAGAGAAAGTCAGTATACATATCTCTGCCATTCAAAGGTGACACGCTAGTAGAAATAGCACGACGAAGACTGACTAGTGCTATCAATAAGACATTCTACGCAGCCAAGCTTCGTATCCTGTTCAAATCCCGCCCCGTAGTGTCATTGTGGTTGAAAGACAAAGTTCCTGATTATGCAGCCTCGTTTTGTATCTATTCATTTACATGTTCCTGTGGGACAATGTACATCGGCCGCACGACCAGGCGCTTGTCTGAACGCATCCGTGAGCACAACCCGGCATGGTTAGGCACTGGAACAATTGAGTCACTTAATAGCGCAGTGGTTTCACATCTAGCACAGACTAACCACACCATGAATGTGGCGCAAGCTTCCCGGACCCTGTATAAGGTCAGAGGTCAACAATCCAGGTTGGCAAAGTGTCGCCTCTTGAGCATTGCGGAAGCTGTCGCAATCCGTCTTCACAATCCTCCACTTTGTTCTCAAAAACAATTTGTGTTGCGCTTCAACTCCCTTGGCCCACCCCCCATCCCAATACAAACCCTAGACAACAAAACATTTAACACCACAAAGCACTTCCCCACCCATATTTGTATATGACTAATCCAATCCTTCCTATAGTGAAAATATTTTGTCAAGAAATATATAGTATGATGTAATGGTATGAGTACGGATCACTGAAAACGAGTTTGTTCACCAACTTGTGTTTTCTCAATGTGCTCAGTGGTAATTTTCAAGAAATAATAATAATAATAACAATAATAGTACAAAAACACCAAACCAGCGCTTGGTTCACGTTGTTTTATTTCACTATCGATGTAGAGTACGGTTAAATGCCCGGGTCCGGGGATGAATTCCATACGCATTCATTTCGCGATTCCTACTGCCTGCAATCAACGGTGGCGAACAATGGTGCAGAGGAGCGTGCTACGGCGAAGCAAATTCTCCTAGAACTTACCATAAGCAAAGTAACTGTAAGGTTATTTGCACCTTCACGCACAGGTCTGTATTTTTGACAAATACATCCTTGAATTTAGTCCATCAGGTGGGGCTTCAGGTTATCGTTTTACTTCATAGGATAATGACGGTTGACCATCCACTTTCAATTAAGTATTCCTCCGAGGTTTGACATTTTTAAACAGTTACTGGCGGTAGTATGGACTATTTTCATTTCTCTTATGATACTCAGGTAGGTAGACAAAAAGAAAACTTCCATGATGAATTTTTGGAAAATACAACAAAAGCAAACAAAACAACGCGATGAATAGAATTAGATGGAAATGCTATATATATATATATATTGAATGATGCACTAATCCATTCTGTTCAGCTAGCACAGATCCACTCAATTCGGGCTGCGTTATTCTTGTCCCTTCATTTTTTATCAGAATGAATTTAAATAATTTCATTTCTGTTCACCTGGGACAAGTTCTTGACCTTGATCTTCCGGCAAAAAGTAGCGTGATTTTGAAAGTTGCCAGTGTTATTCACCTGGTTGTAAAATAAGAACAGGAAACACTAGTGTCCTCTTCAGCCATCTACTGGCTCCACGTTTCAAGACCGGATGCCGATTACGAGTAAATTCGATGTTCATGATGCTTGGGTATATATATATGGGAATGACCATCTTGTGTGTTGAGGGTAAATAACATTTATTTAACCTTCAATCCACCTATTATTATTTCAACTGCCTCACGAGTGACCTGATGTTGTTCTGCTCGATACCATTTCCGACGTAGTCCGATGTTCCGTCATTTTTACCAGCAGGTGTACTTTTGTAGTAGCACCTTAATCAATCTGGTCTTCTTAGTAGAGTACATTTTTGGTTTCAAGAACTTTCTCAGTTAGGCTATCAATGTGGTTAATTGGAGACCGTTTGCACGACGAATTGATAGAGCTTAATGTAACTTGGCTACAATATGTGAATCAATGGAAACAGTAGTACTATTTCGATCATGCAGTCAAGAAGTAATCTTCATCCAAATCTTTTGACACATAGGAATCTTTTGGTCATGGATACGTCACCGGAAATGTTGAGCCACTTCTCCTGTTATCAATGACGTTGCGGTCACTTGAATCCGCGGGACTCCTGGCCCTCTGTTCCAATTGCAAATCGGCGGGCCTCTACCAGTTGATAACGTGATCCAAATTTGAAACCAATGCCACTCAATTTAACAGCCCATACAGTGTCCATTTCCTTCCATTAACTTTATGTTTGGGGAGTGGGGGCTCAGATGGGATTTGGAAACCACCGTGATACAGCATGACTGTTAGCTTTCCACAGTCTTTCACATCATTTGACCCAAGCTCCCACGTCAACAGCATCTTGACCCGCTGCTTGCAACTCTAGTTTATTGTTGTAATAGCCATCATTTATCAACTTGATTATCATTAAATCTATATTGGTTTTATAAACTGCCCTATCGATTTTCAGCTCCTCATCCATCTGACCGCACAACACAGACTACCAAGTACCAGCGAAATCACCTAATGTGGAGAGATCTACCGTTCACTGGCAAATGGTTTAGACTCAACTAAATCACAGATAAATATGAATACAGAAAGTGAGCCGCGATAGTCGAAAATTTTGTGAGAGTTTTAGTGCAGAAAAGCCAAAACCAAGACGAAGAAAGACGGATCAAGTTAAAATCGGCAGGTCGAAATATTCACTCGTTCATTCAATCATTTATTCATTCGTCCATTCGTTCGTCCACTCATTTACTCACTCATTCATCTGTCTAATTACCTGATTGCATAAACGCTTATTTAAATACCTATCTGATTACTTACACATTTGTTAGCCTATTTACTTGCCTATCTTCCGTTCGCTCATGGAAGTTGACGAACCTGAAAGAAAAATGTTTGGGAAAACTCATGAATGTTAGACTAGTCACCATTAGTATTTCAAAGTTCTCAATTTAGGGGAGAGTTGATGCGCCTTGCCTAATGTCAGCAGTTTACTGTTGAATTAGAGTGGTCAAAACAGTAGACAAGGTTCCGACGGATCGGCTACAATTTGTTTGCAAGATTGCTTTCGAGAGAAGTTGACTTTGGTAACCAAAATGCCGACAGCCTGCCAACCATATCGTCTGCTTTGTGTTGATGAGCACTGAGCCCTTTCGTGCATGCCACCAAGATAACCTCCGCTCTCTGAAGCGATTTGATTTCCTGTTAAATACGAAACGAGTCCACCCAACGCAAAATGTGACTAATAATTTACTGTGCCAACTCAATGTTCTATGTGCACCTGTATCTAAGACATCGACCAAGGAGGACAGTAACAACCCCGGTTCTTCTAACATTCCGCTTATCAGTCGGTAGACTAATGTTGATAGCAGTTTGTCCCAACCTGGTGTTAGGACAAATATAAAATGGCAAAAGTCTTCAGTTCCCTGTCGTCGTAACTTTTCTTTTTCAAGTACTCTGGCATTTTATTGCATAGGTTAACACTCAAGAAACTAGGCAGGCGCAAACGAGGTCTTATCTCCCTAACTCACATTTTATAAGTAACGGTTCTTAACAAAAATTTTATTTTCATCTAGGAGCAAAAGCTTTTTTCTTGGTGCAACTTGCCGGACAGTGTGTGCTTAGGTGTCTCTTGTTAAGCATTTGATCCGAAGATACAGGCTACTCGTCACGGAAAACCTGACAGATTTATAAAAACGATCAATCGAAAAAATGACTGGATTACACAACACGATCTCAGTTGTCCAACAACCCAATCGGTCACGCAAGGAACGTTGAAAATTACAATCATTCAACGGATCACTTGACGAAGCTAGAAAAAGTGCACCTATACACGATCAGCGTTAAAGCGGAAGTAATTTTTAAAGATTAAATTCATATTTGTGCCTGCTTATATAGCTATCCAATTTACAGGCATTGACAGGCTAACTCAGTTGAATTTAAGAGGGGGGAGAGCAACAGCAAAATTTCTTGATCGTAAATGTCAACATGCCGTTGAAACAAAAGTCGCGTAGACCACATGAATCAAACGCTTTGATGGGATGTAACACTTTTAGCTGTGTACGTGAGAATCGCTATTTGTATTGCCGGCTGCCTGTTATTTGAATTGTCCATCCTAACTCTTGCATTATTGAGTACGATTATCGTGGATGGAATTTCATCTTTTGAGATCTCGACGGCAGCTGAAGGAGGGTGGGTTCATGTGCGTTACCTTGTTTGCTATAACGAAACCACATCTTTATTCCAAAACTGTCGCTGATTTTGATTAAATCCTCTTTCATCCACGAGTCACTCAACTATCTTGAGATGAGAGATATATCTGATGAATAAAACTACTTGTGTTACAGCCTGGATGATTTACTCTTAAGGGTTTCCCATCATTGTCGTATCTGACCTGAGCTGTTTGAATATTTCAGTTTTTATTGACATATTACTGTTCATGTAGCTGCAACTTCGTGACGCACAACGGCATGTGTTGCTATCAGCACCAGCAGCATGCATGTCCTAAGAGCGATATGGTCACTAAAGCCTTTTGTAGTAATTATTCTGATAAAATTATTTGTTGCTATTTTTGCTCATATAATAGCCCCAGATTTTAATTTATTTTATTGATTCCTATTCCGTTTCTTAGTGGAGATCCAGCTGTGACTTCTTTCAACTGTCCTTAAAAAGAAGAATGCTTGCATGATTTGTTGTTTTGCGCTTCCAAAAAAACGTGCAAGATTATTCTGACGCAATCATCACAAAATTGAATTGGTCCAGTTCAATCATAACATTCATTTTTGACTTTATGATGTTCTTTCAAAATATCCTAATAACCCAATTCACGGGATAAGTTTTCTGAAGCTGGACCGCCGGGATTTAACAGTACCAAACCATCTTGATATGTATTCCTAGTACAGAAGCGCTTAAAAGAAGGATTTCGGATTCTTTAAGAAGGAGTCTCTAAGTATACCGGTGTTCGTGTGGAGAAAAAATCTGTTATTTTTAAGGATCCTAGTCAGCCTCAAACCTCTCGGATAACAATTTCAACTTTTACGTTATTTCTCGAAACTCACTGTCCTAACTCTTTCTTCCTAATGATGCAACTTTTTAGGCTCTCCTCTAATAGTTGGTATGCTTCTTCTCGGCCTCCACCATTCAGTCATTGACACTTTTCTGCGCTTGAGCAGGCACCATGCAGTCGACCAATTTCTAACTCACTGCTTTTCCGTTTTGAACCCGTGGTATTTCAGATAAACCAAAGCCCTCAACTTTCTCCCTTAAGTGCGGGTGACTAACCTCGCTGGTGAGGCAGAGGGTGAAAGTGACCTTATTTCGACGGCGCACATAAGTAGAATTGTTCATTACAAGATTACTGATTTCTTAAAATGTGGGAATTAAACTGACTAGCGGTTGTACAAGCCGGTGAAGGGGTGACGTAAATTAACCCTAAGAATGATCCCCGTCATCCGATTTAAATCTAGTTAATTATTAGAGTAAATACGGAATATTCAAAAAGGCCTCTGAAAATATACCATTTTTCAAGTGAATCTACCCTAAATCACATGCAGGCAAAACAAGAGTAGAAGCACCACACAACTTAACTGGATAATAAATACACCGTTTTGCAGTTAAAATCTATTTTCGCCTATGTAAAGTCCATGTATTCCTGAAGTACTCAACAGACCAACATTAAACCACTATTGATGAGACCTTATGAATTACACGAGAAAACTTATTCTTCTTAGTAGTATATTTCGCATATGGATAGATCAACAAAATGTTCCCTGAAGCGCACGACCGGTTTCGCGGTTATTGCCGCTCTTTACGTATGCGTGCCT
>LUCM01008846.1:0-10224 GCA_008360955.1 Fasciolopsis buskii | reverse complement strand
ACGATTGGTTTCTTGTGGTTTATTACTCTTCCCTCTTTTCTATCCACCTTCCTCAAAATACCTTATTGCATTGGCGCCCCGATTGTTTTCACTTTGATGTACTGTTTTTCTAAATAGTTTGTTGTCATTCTGTTGTCTTCATACTTTTTGGTTTTATTTTTCCTCTCATTTTGCTCTCCGTCTTCCGTCGTTGACTTTCTGTTCATTTATTTCGCACATATTGCTGTTCGTTTTTCGCTACAACTCCTTTTCTCCGTCATTTTGTTGCTTCCTCATTCTCCCCAAAACCCTTCCTTGTTTCCCTCCGTTTGTGCTTTCTTCTCTGCTTGCATTCCCATTGTCGGTTTTTAATTTACATTTTCCTGTTTTCTACAATTTCGCTTTTCTGTTTTTCTTTCGTTTATTTTTTCGCTCTTTTTGTAATCCATCAATTATCAGGTATTCTTTCAATTCGTACATTTATCTTTTTTATTCGTTCATTTGTTGACTTCTGCCTTTTCTCATTTTTGTCCCGTCGTCCAACCGAACACTCGCTCATTCGGTTTATGTTTCTTTTATTCTTCTGGCAAATTGTTAAACCTACCGCCCGTTTCTTGTTTTACTTTCTTTCTTTCCCTTGCAGTTTTGTCCATCCCGGTTTTTGCTTATTCAAAGCTCGACTGTCTCAGAGTCATCCAATATCTGATTTGCCTCATCATTTTTCTTATTAAGTTTCCTTTTTTTGCTATTAGTTTAATTACTCTAACTTCCATTCACTCAATCAATTAATCAACCATTCATTCCAAGCAGTCTTTCTCCAGGATGATTCGAGGCCCAATCTTTCAACAGTATTGTTGTCACATTTTTCGGTCCGGTACGAAAAGCAATTCATTCGGACTTTTTCTTTCTTCCGTTGATTAATTATTTAGCCCATTTATTAAGCACTTCATCTGCTTAAATATTAGAGCAATTTTCCGTTCATTCATCCATTTCCTTATTTATTTCGGTCAATTATTCATCGCGATTTTTTATTCACTCATTAAGAATAATTTCCAAACCAGGAGTGGAAGTACAAAAATAATGATTCATCCACGTAAGAATTGATTCACTCATCAGTACGTGGGTTTTCGATTGGGTTATCACAGTCCACCAATGAGAAACCTAGAAAATCAAGGGATTACCGATTAGTGTCACAGCTGAACATGCTCTACAGTATTCAGCACCGAGCTGGATACACGGTAATCAAGGTGACAAATAAATCATGAAATGGTCGCTTCTCATCATTCGCACAGCTACTGTGTAGTGCGCAAATGCAATGCACTACTACATGCGCTGATGATACGCTACCAGTAAGATGTTAGTGCTCATTTGTGTGTGTGTGTGTGCATATGTGTATATATATATATGTATATATATATATATTCCTTGATCCTGGTGCATGCACTTAAACCCACCTAGTAATTTGTCTGTCTATCCTTTCCCATGTCCGCCTATCCAACAGCCTATTGCTTAAAACTGGCACGTGTATTCTATGGAGTGCACGCGCATGCCGGTTACTCTGACTATTCCGTCTCAGCGAGCTGTTCTGGCGTACGACGCACACAGTACCCGGAGAGTTGACTGGTGTTTCGTCGATTTGTCACCCGCTAAATTGCCGCACACTGTCATGCGCGTGCACCACTAAAATCGCACAAGCTACGCATGAAGTTTGCACGCAATTTGGTTAATCGGGCAACAGCGTCAATCATCGATCAAAACTCCATTTTGCCGGATAGCCAGCGGCTAGAACAAAAGTGTGAGCCCGCCTAGTCCGGCAGACGTGTTCACGGCACGCACACGCATGCACACTCACCGATACTGAGACCACTAGAATGCGAATTGTTAAACTGCGTGTCACCGGCACCACGAACGCCAAGGTCGACAAAACGCATGAGGAAGTGTATCGATGGGATCCGGGCAAACCACTAACCAGTCTGACCTACGCGAACGTGATCAGGGCGTTGCGTACCCTGACCAATCGGGCGTCTGCATCATTCATTCTCCGCTATGACGGTAAGTCTAAACTTCCAACCCTTGGACTTTGGAACTTGTTTGCGGCCCCGGTAACAACATTTATGTGTGTTCACATCAGTGTGCCCCGGGCGATCAGAGTTGTTCACCTAAGCAACTGATCCTGATAGACACATTCAAAAGAAAAATAAGGGGGAACAGCCATGTTTGTAACTTGTTACTCATATAACAAACTATGACTAGAAAACCGATTACTGTCATTTACCATAATATTTCGGGACTATGTCAAACCAATCGAAAATGTCATTCAGCCGACCACTTGGGATCTCTTTTGCATAGGCCTAAAATTGATCCACTTTATGTAGGCACATTTTTGTATGCGTACATAAAGTTGCACTGATTATGTTTATTGTTCTGCGATTTGCAAGCAGATGTACTCCTGAGAAGTCATGTCAAACAGAAGCAACATCTGAACACTTTTTACATACAAGCGAATAACTTGAAGGTAATTCCGAAATGACAGGAAATAGTGTACTGTCATTGACATTCATGCTATCAAAGACGATGAGTGAGGTGTAAGACTCTTAATGTTCACAGACCATCGGCCTATTCGACAATAATTACTGACGTAGTGCAACTTCCCGATTGAGATATTGAGTTGGGAGAACTCAGACACCTGGCCCCGGGAAAACACTGGTTCGCATGAACTGTTTTTGCACGCATAATGGGGTGTTTAAGGTAGTTGCAAACCCGCTGTCATAGATGCGGCTTTAGCTGTGATTTTTATAAAACCAACTCCGACTTTTGAGTAGACGGAACAAAATGTCAGCAATGAGACCAGTGTCGTCCCGGTGTATTGCAACTGCGCTGACATTTGCTCTAACTTGTCATCGGCTGAATCGGGCTGTTCAAAATTGGGTTTAGGAAAGCGCATGTCATCTGTACCAGCAAGACACCCTACTATGAGAAATGTTTTTTTTTCTGTTTGAGGTCAAAAGCATTGAAATGATGAATTACGATAAAATTTCTAGTCTGCTCTGATTTCAAAACGCATAGTTCTCATCAGATATTCAGATTTTAGGAAATTCGATTTTCACATATGACTCGGGCATAACCGATTCAAATGCAAACAAATTTCGATTCCGTGAAGATCCGAACGCACACATTTCTACCACGTTTGCTATACCAGCCGACCCATGAGGTCAAATTTAAACTATGCATTCATAGATCCGTGTTTATTAGCCGCCCAGAGTGCTTAATCAAATGACATCCGCCTTAATAAACCATTAGTAATTTGATTCTCATTGCAAGGCCTGTAAATCTCTACTAATTACTGTCAACTGAGGATGCCCAAAATCGACCAATCACGGAAAATGCCTCCAATCAATGCAAATTGGCAGTAAGATAGCCTCAGTTAAGTAATTAATAGACGCACAGGGAAGCTCAGTGAAAGGTTTTATGGGTCATTAATAAAAGATAAAGGATCAGTGATGAGTGTGTGAGTAATTGAAAAATCCGGCCGGAAAACAGTTTCGTGATCCGTACGCTTTTGGTCATACCAGCGGCCGTTCACTTTGGTTGAGCTGAATAAGGTGTGTGACAGGCTGACATCAGTTTCGTTTCAATTTTTTGAGTTTGTATTTCACTCGTGCTGTTCTGCACCAGTTTTAGTTGCTATAAGAAAGCGACAAAAGTCCCAAGATCATAAGCCAGAAGATCGACAGAGAAGCAGAACCACTTCGAATGCCAGAGAGCCACTTACGGCAGCCTTCAGCCATGTCGCCTAAGGTTACAATCATCATACTGAGGGATCCCACATACCCGAGTCCGAAAACACACACAATTTGTGTCATCCTTGTTCTATCTTTCAATCGTTACTGACTTCCAAAACAATGCATACCAAAGCAGTCGATCTGCGGGGTTGCGCAATACAAATCCCATTCAGATTAACATATATTTGCAATTAGGGCCTGTTCGACCAACTGATTTATATGACCCCATATTCTGCCTCTGAACCTAGATTCAGTGGAAAATGCCTTAAACCATGTTCATGTAACGCTATGAAGACACCCATGTTCAAACAGGGAAAGCATTCCGGTATCTGCTTCCCACAACGGACATGGTTTAGAGCAGTAAAGCAGGACCGATCTTACTGATGCACAGTACTCTCGATCTAAGATTTATGAGTAGATATCGCGCCGATTCGAAAAATACTTAAGTTTGCTAGACGCCAATCAGGTCTTCTATATACACTATGACATTACATGCGATATGTAATCAATAAGTAGCCATTTTAATCCACTCAGCCCAGCGCGTCTTTCGCAACAAGTGTCCAGTTTTGATCAAATTCAGTTCTGCGACAGCATTAAATATTTCCAAGTTGTAAAACGCAACCAAAACCAAACTCCACTATCATCTAAAGAGTTGAGAAATTCTTCCACCTTATCTGAGGTTTTCCTCGGAAACAACACCAGCGGCGTCCTCGAAATTATGCAGCCTACCCTGTGAACAAATATAAAGGAGTTATTCCCAATTGAGATAGGTTGATTCCCATACCCGTCTCAATTGCAAGTCTGAATTGGAAGAGTGGCAGTGTTCAACCTTGACGAACACAGCTGATTTGTTGAACTTGGGTGAAATGTAGTCTTAAGTGCAGACTAGGCTTTTGCTTTCCGCATGTCCACATTAGGAGAGTGATTTGAATTTCTCTAGCACACCATTCCTGAAGTCAAGACCGGAGCATCGTATGATCGACTTAGTCGAATGCCGTTTTCAGGTCAAGGAAGAAGATCCTGGATCTACGAAAGCATGTTTATGTGTTAGCACCTGTTGTGTAAGGAATGTGTGATCAACGCAACTACAGTAGGGTCCAAAACCGATTGTATTCTCCCGAGTTTGTTTTTTGTGAAAATTAGATAATGGGCAGAGAATATTGTCAGTGAGCAGTTTGGATGCAATACCTACCCAACATGTTTGTGTTTTTATACAGCGAGATCTACCCGCTTCCTTTTAAAGTGATTCACACAGTTTCACACCATCCCCGTGTTATTGCTCGTTTTTTGAGATCAGTGCCAATTTTTTATACTCCAGTACTAAGTTTTCGTCATCATTCTGGAAGAGGATGACGACATCCCCTCTAGTCCTGTATCTTTGTCTTCTGGGGAAATCTATCTTCAAGGTAGCCTGAAGTTCCAACTCTTGTGCTTCAAGAGTGATCAGTTCCATTATGACTAAGGGAAATTGAAATTGGATCACCTGATAAGCGAAGCTCAAAACGTGAGATGTAGTTTGTTTCGCCACTTCGAGGAGTGATGGTAAAAGTCGAGGAGCAATTTCCAGCAAGGGAAGAAAATAACACTCGGACACACATGGATGATTTGCTGGATGACATCCGAAGACCGTCGTTAAGCGAGGGAAGCTGCCTGGCGATGTATAGGGAAGAAAAAGTGGCGTTGTGTGAGCAGTTTCTCAGACAGTCAAGTGATTGCTCACTCATGCGATGGCGACTAGCTGCACCGTGTTTAATGAGTGAGACGGTATCCTTAGGGAAAAATGACAATATTTATGAGAATCGAGGCGGAACAACGGGCGGCAAACTATAGATGGAGGATCCGCGTTGTCTTGAAAGTCACTTTTTGGCAATGTAAGAATGCCAAATAATAACTTCGAAAAAGTAATAAAATAAGCCATGTATGAGAACAGTGACGAATTTCTCACCTTCCACTGTTGCATGAAAACAAATGAGACTGAAAACTATCGGAAAGCTGACGGAGCGACGTACGGATATCACGATTACCTGTCGCTCAACACACAGCACTGAGTTGAGTCGGATTTAGATATCTGGATCTGTGGGACGCAATTGAGTTTATGCATCATGTGAAGCTTTGCACACGATGCAAAGGTTACCATCGGCAGAACTGTTTTATGAAACACTCGACAGCCTATCATCTCCTCATGAAATGGCTTGTCGTCTCTATCTCAGACTGACACCCCTCATTCGTACCCACTGCCAATCCCCAATGGGTTCCAACTGTCTCCAACAAGTCCAGCTAAGTCGAGCAGGGACATGATCTCGTTAACGAAAACATTCTCTAGTAGCGTGAATGTTTTCATTATTTGGTCCTGTAGTCTCTGATAGCATTTCGCACAAACTGAGCGATAAATTTTGACTAGTTTTAGCTAAAAATTTACTTCTTTATCAGTTGTTTAAGGGGTTTTAACATCAGAACACGCAAAAGGTAATCGCTCTACTTGGTTTGGTGCTTTGAAACCTGTTAGGAGAGTATCGGGTGCACGATACCTGGTAAGTGGCAACAACCATAAAGTTGGTTACATGTTCCCTGGGAATTTTCCCCCTTGGATTCCTGTAAGTAAAATATCACACCTAAATACACGGAAGTGTTTTAAGTATTCATCGTTTATTTCCCATTACCAATAACACACGGACTAGCATGGTGGTGTTCAGTGAACTCGATGTCGAGTCGTTAGTTAGAGTCCAGACAATTTGTTCTCCGTCTACGAAATGTGGATTTGCAATGATCTATTGACCTTCAGAACTATCCGTGATAAACCGGCCCAGAGAGTGGATAAAGAATAAATTGTTATTTGGTTGAATTCTCCAAGAAACCGTTTATCACAACCATCTTCCAAAGGAAGAAGCAGTATGCTGCTTAAGTATGGTGATTAATCACAACTAGAAGTTTTGGTTAGTCATGCGGTTAAGATGATTCCGATGTGAAAGAAATTGCCCTATGGTGCCATTTAACGCCAACCTACCTGGTCTAATCGCATCAAACTCTCACCATCTCTCAGTATTACACAGTTATCTAACCAATTGTAGGAACAGTTTTTCTACAGTATCCTTCATTGTGTTCCATTCTTATTGAAACACCCGATGAGTATATTTCAGCCCGTCGTAAGCGAGGGCTGGGCATATATCACAAACTTGAATCACAAAGTGTCGGTCCACATAAGACTCATTAGATATGAGCTTTCGTAGAAAGGTGGAAGGCATATCAACACGTCTGGACACTGTGTATCCATGCGTGTTCATTTTTTTCGTCCAGTTACGCTCGATTACCATGTGAATATGTACATATATGTGAATTTATTAGTTCTCTTATTACCTACTCTAAATTAAAGCAGACTAGTCTGTCAAACAGCATGTAACAAAGCAATTTAAAATAAAAAAACGAGTTTTGACAATATTCTACGGTGAAGCACTTGTAAGTCTTTCAAGGGTTAATAAAGCAAGCCTCGAACGTGATGAGTCTGCGTTCAAATGGGACTACTCACAAAAGTGATCGACTGCAACTGAAAGAGGTGTAATACCAAATTTAAGTGGTAGCGTGGCAAACCAACCGGTAAGAACCAGGGTACGATAAATGGTTATGCTGACACGATTGAAACGGAGTCCTCGGTGTAACAAAACAAATATGGTCCAAATTTGACTAGCTGGGTACAAAATTATCTGAACTATTTGTTCTCCACCGTTTACAACTAGTGTGAATATTATGAGCAGCTCACTATTAGTATATGGGAAAGCATGTGTTCAATGGGGTGAAATCAGGACGTTTTCAGTTCCCATCTAAGTTGAATGCACACTGTAGAACCACGGGGTTGCTTGCATGGTTCTTCGTAGTTGAAAAATCTCGACGTCCCCACTGATTGAAGAGTGAGATTAACGGGAGTAGTATAACACTTACAGCGACAGAGGGAAACCTGTGGGATTAGTAAAGATGGGAGTCCCGGTTGTACACCGGCTTGGGTGCAACATAACGAGAAGACTGTACGGACGCATATTTATTTCAATTCCGTACATGTTGGAGCTGGTTGATGCGCTTATTGGGTCTCGGTTTGTGTTGTTTTATTTGCTCAGAAGTGTGGTAACGCACGTCAGGTATAGTTTTCCCGAACTATGCGAGCTCTTTGACTCATCAAGCAAAGAAACTAGCAGAAACCAGAATCCAGTATTTGTATCAGTTAGCCGTAACACTTACGTAATCAAAATCGAAGTGGCAACAAAAAAACCTGTTCATTACAGTAGGCTAGCAGCCCAAAGAAAATGTTTTTGACCTGTCAGTAAACAAACGACTTGATTTGCTAACAATGTTTGTGATCTACTGTATGCATTCTGTGCACTTTAGGGGAAAATTGTACTATCAGTCATTATTACGACGTCACTACCAGAAATCGTACTACCCGGTAAAAGTTTCGGTTTCCACGAGTGCCCCTATTCAAGACAAGCTTCCATTTAGATGTGATATTTCAATAGTTAATGAGAAGCCAAACGATCGACTTTCTATTTTTGTCCTGTTTATTCTCTTTCTTGATGCCAGTGCTATTTTTCCTTCCTTTTTGCTCTCAAACCATTACCCAGGCACATCGTGAATAACTCCAATGACAGACAAGTTTCTTGTAGAAAGCGAAGACTTCACCAATAACCTATGGGGCCTGGTTATTTAAGAAATTATTTATGCCTCATTAGATTTGACTTAGAAATGATTCGGCCATCCTCACCTCATTGTATGGAAACCCAGGAGAACTCCGTGTGTGTGTAGCAGGTTTGTAGAGACCACCAAGGATGTATATGATCCACGACTTCCTTTCGCCACCCCCGAACTGGGACACAAACCTAGTGCGAATGTCTGTGAATCATCAGACTACTCTGGCTCACTCGAACCTGCTTCCTTGTCACCGAAAGCGCATGATCTAATGTCCGTCTTCCTTATTGGACATTTGTGAGGCTACACACCACGAACACATTACTCACTACCAGTCGTCGGTAGATGATTGCTCTGCAGGAAGCCGAAATCACATAAACATCATCTGGGATCGATAAGGCCGATGTTATTCGAACCAGGTTATCAACTGGGAAAATTATTTCAACTCGAATAGCACATGCATCTGCACGAACGAAGTGCAAAACACTCGTGGGCTCCGTTGAGAATGCATAACCACACTCGTAAGTTTTACTGAAATTGTTTGTGAGCACTTAGGATGACCGGCTAGGTCACACGATTTCTGGTTTTTAATCATTTGGTCATTCAAAAAAGCGGTAAGTAATAACTTTACAAAATTCTGGTAAACAAGAAAAGCAGGAATTTGCAGTCATATAAACTAGAAAAAAGGCAAAATATATCGTTATACAAAGACGTGATTGTTTAAAGAACTGCTGACTATTTCTTGATTTACGGAAATCCCTGTCTTATTGAGCCTAGTTGAATCACTACCAGATATGATCTGATGGGCATCGACCGAAGGGTGGAAGACGTCACACAAGTTGCTTGATAAATCTATCAGTGATCTAGAGTGGAAGTAGTACCGGCATTTTACCTGAAAAGATAGTTTTCAAAGTTCACTCATACGGTCCACAATTTGCATCTACGGTGGTTCTTTACCATTTGGCCAAATCTTCTGCTTGTAACTCACTATCGGTAAAAGTAAATAAGAGTATGATAAAATTGACACAATCGGTTAGTGGGAATTTCCAGACAATCCAATAATTCACCAATTTGAAAAGATGTTTTAGAATTACTCACTACTTTTATGCAGACCAGTCTCACGAAAAATAAGTGGTATTTCTAGGTACTATTGTCTTCATCACACGCAATTCCCAGTGTCTAGTCCGAACTGACAGACCAACGACAAAACTCAAGTAATCTTAATATCGAAGACGACGAAGGTATCATCGGTCCAGTCCTTAAAAGTAATTGGTTAGAAGTTTTTGTGCCCCACTTATCGTAACCAGACGTAGTTAGACACTCCTTTAGATCTGTTGACAAACGGGTATTCCTCGAGGTAGATCCGGACGACAGTGGAATACTGATTCCGCACACCTGTCCTAAAGTGTTTCTTGATCGTCTACTTCATCCTGAGGAAAATCCCTCCTTCTTCGTCTCTTCTATGATATGGGGAAATCAGTAGGTTGATCAAGAAAAGATCAGTCCATTTCACTAATGGCATCGTGGCATACCGAGCTTGGCTCCACTGTTTCCTGAATATCCCATCGTGTGTGCTTAGCCGGATTTGGTTTACACATACATACTCAAGTATAAGAAGCGGAGAGCCAGTCAGACGTGCCAGAGAGATGTATTCAAGGTATACGATGTTACCCCGAACCCATTCTTGATTAATTAAATAAAGGTCCTGTCAATTGGGACAATTCGTTTCTGATTGGCATACCCAACACCGGTGAGCATTTGGTAGATCATATCATTTGCGATGGACTGAAAT